>JAWZYV010017693.1:0-600000 GCA_038373885.1 Cheiracanthium punctorium | reverse complement strand
GGTATTTAAAATATCAATCTGAAGATATGTAATGCTGGCTTTCAAAGGCTTATTTTTGTCACCAACATGTAGCTCCTATCGTATAAAAAAACTTGGAAGAGGACTGGTTAAAAAAAAAAGAATACAAACAAAGTTAAAAAATATTTTACCTACGAAGCCGGCATTGCATATAAATAGCTGCCAACTGTTCCGATTTTATCGGAATATTTTCCACCACTAATTTTTACTTAGTAATTTAAGCTTAAAATAGTCCAAATTTTTAATTTAAAATAAAGCTGTTAAAAATCGTGGTGGAAAATATTCCGATAAAATCAGAACTTTTGACAGCTATGCATATACAACGAAAAAAATTCTGAGCAAACATTTTGTATTTTAAATTTTGCCTTTGGCAGAAAGTTTTTGTAAATCTAGAGCTTAGCCCCCCCCCCCCCCCTACAGTAACACAACATTGACTCTGCAGTTATACACATATTTTTTTATTGATTTTGTTAGATGTAATCTTTATTTTATTCTCATATCCCATATTGTGTAAATTATAAATGCTAACAGAAAATATTGGTAAATATATTTTTAAATGGAAACAATTTAATGATTGGTGATGAAATATCAGGACCAAAATTTATCGAAAATATTTTAACATTGGAGCAATACAATATACTGACTACTTTTCCCGTTAGCTTTACGACGTAATTTCTTTTGATAAAACCTCGATGTTTTCTGTGCTATAAATATTTTGAAAGTATCCTTGTTTGAATTATCCTTTTTATAGTTGAGAAAATACAAAAAAAAAAAAAAGTACCAGCATACTAATAGAATCACCATTTGAGATGCGAAAAAGGTTAGTATTAAATAAACTAACTTTTATTCATACATACACACATACATATATACAGCGTGTCCCAAAATCACTGACTTAGGCTTTTATTACGTGAATAATGATAGACATATAAATTACAAAGTTATGTAAAAAAGAGTACAGAATTTTATGCTATCGATTAAAATTTTCCGAGGATTAAATCTAAAATACAAAATTTAAATTTTTATACGGCCTCATATTTGGAAAATGTGCCCCATACATTAATTAGGTAATACAAAATAAATAAATAAATAAATAAATAAATAAATAAAAAAAAATAAAATAAATAAAATAAAATGGAATAAAAGAAAAATAAAAGCATTTCATCACAAATAGGCTCAGTGATGTGAAAATAAATACATGTTGACTTAAATCACTTTCTATGGTTTTAATTTTTTTTTTAAATTTAATCCTCTGAAAGAGTTTTAATCGATACCATGAAATTTTGGGCCTTTCTTTTTCTTTTGTAACTTTGTAATTTATTGTATGTGTCTGTGATCAATATTTAAGGAACGAAAGCTTAGGTCAGTTTTTTTAGGGAAAATCTGTATACATGGTTATTTATGCTGCATGAAAGTAATTTTATTTAATTGATTTTAGCACAAGGGCGGATTAAAGGGGGACCTCCCCCCCGAGAAAAGAGAAATTAATATAAAAGATCCTATTTTACTTCCATAAAATGGATGTATATGTCAGTCTTCTTACAACCCCCCCCCCCTCCGACAAAATTGCATTAATCTGCCTCTGTTTTAGCAATCTATTTTAAAAAGTGTAATTTTAAGTATTAAGAAAAGCATTTGTTAATCTCTCTTAAAGAAAAAGAACTTCGACTATTAATTTTAAGTTTCATCTCCCCAGAACTCCGATTTTTTTAAGTATATTGACGCAAATGTGAACGCAAGACAAAAAATAGATCCATCTCGCCTAGGAAATCGCCTATACAGTCGAACTCGCTTAATGGAATATCGGTTAAAGGAATATTTCGCTTATTGTAATAAATTTTCTATGTAGCAAACCGTAATAATTAGTCAATGCATTCCCGGATAATGTAATATACCGCTTATTAGAATAAATTTTCGTGGCAAATTGGCATTTCCATTAAGCGAATTCTACTGTATAGTAATAACAAAAACGCTTGTCACTTCTAGTACGCAGCTGTAAATCTCTGTCTCGTCTCGTCTTGCATCCGTCTGCATGACGCACTAACGATTGTGAATTTATTGTTCATAGCCTGCTAAATTAATAAAAGTTCAATAACTTTGCTCATTGAGAGAAAAGCTATTATAGTATATAAAAGAAAACCGAACATAGTCCTGACGAAATAAGATTAGTAAAAAAAAAAAAATAATAATAATAATTTTTTGTCTTTCTTTCTTTACCAGATTCAGCTTAAAACACAAAACGGTGATACTTAAATAATAATTTTACTCTATTTCCAATAAACTCTAATTCTTATTAATGAAAAAGAAAAACATACTGCTGCTTGTTAGAGCAATTTTACATTTATCCCCAGAAACTGAAAAATTTTCTCATTAGACAAAATGGCGCTTATTTAAAGTTGATACCTCGTTAATTTCGAGTGAATGGTTTTCTGAAGTTATTACAATGTTATTATTTTTTTATCATCAGAGAAATGTAAGCAAATAAATAAATAAAAAGTTTGATCTATTGTGTTGCTAATTAGGTTCATAAGTAAAAGAAATCGAAATGAAATAGCTTCTGTTATTAATCTAAAGACACATTCGTTGAATGAAGTGCATTGTCTCCACATAAATAAATGGAATCTTCGACTCGAATTGTTTATAAAACTCTTGTTAAAACGGAATGCTAAATTTTATTTTCTATAATATTTGCTTTACATATTTTCTGCTTTAAAGTAATATTTGTCTTTTATTGCCCGAGCTTAACTCCTGCGAAACTTATCTTTCAATAAATTTACAGAATAGAAAAATCACCTTAATGACTTTTAAACAAAATGTCTCAAAATATCTGTTTTCGATGAATATTCTTTTTCAAATGTATTATAATTTTTTAAATAGAGTTTAACTGTCTAAATATTTATTTGGAGCAATGCATTTTCATCTATGAAGTTGAATGATTAATTGCTTCTTAGAATGAAACAAAATGACGTCAAGAGATTTATTTCACATTGTCAACACTTTCCACGTGTCTTTTATTTTCTCCCACAAGGATTTTAGAGTTTTCTTAATCTAAGGTATAACGGACATTGAAGTGAAAATGTGTTCATAAACAAAAGACTTCAACGTAAGTAAAAAATGGTAATACATTTAATATCCCTTCAATTGCGTGCGTCGAACAGGGTGCCCGAGAAATCTCGGACACTTTACAAAATTAAACTTAAAAAAAATTCTTAACATAGTAGCATTAACATATAATTGCTAACTAATTGCATACATAACAAAATTAATAGCTTTCAATGTGAGGTCCTTGGGTGGCTCGTACAACATCTAAACGATATTCAATTTCATTCAAAGTATTAGAAATCATCTGAGGAGTAATGGAATGATAACAGCTTCGATTCGCTGCTTGAGTTCCTGTACATTAGGACATGTAGTCAGTCCTGTAAACAATATTTTTGACGTAACCCTACATGAAAAAGCCAAGGGGGTTAAATCCGACGATCGAGGATGCCACTGAAAAAAACCACCTCGATCTATCCATCTGTCTCCGAAATGTTGATTGTGGTAATAGAGCACAGGCGTTGACCAATGTGTAGGTGAACTGTCCTGTTGAAAAATCACATCGCCAAATCTTTGCCAAAGTCGCCATATGCACTATGCTCTTCTGGATCTCTTGCCAAAGTCCTTGACATCTAGAACTATCTATTAGATATTTTGGTATAAAATCATAGGAAACGAAAATCTAGCCCTTTCGTAAGTCGGACATCATTCAAATACCTGGCTCGAACGTGCAGTTTTTTTTTTTTTAAATTTAATACTGTAAAATGTCCAGCAATTCTCGGTCATCCTGTACTTACCAAAGGTAGTAAAGTTTCTGAAAATTGTGGGCGAAGTTCCATTCACGGGTATGTAAGACAACATTTAAATAGAGCTAAAGCAAACATACGAATAAAGTGTTACAGTACGAATAAAGTGTTTGTGTTCAAGTTACTTAATTTAAATCTTAAGCTGATTTTTGTAAGTGTGGTTTTGTATGGAGAACTTTTGACACCAGGCTTTGATCGATTAAACAGTCATCTGTAATTGATTTTAAAAACTGATATGGATTACGATCCCGATTGCTAGCAGATTCTAAAAAATCATATTTGGGGAATGGTAATTTAGTAAAAAGGCTATAATAATATTAATAAAATCAAATAATTGTAAAAACATTCAAGAATAATGCAATTTTATCAGAATTTCTGTAATTTAAAAAAAAAATTTCAGTGCAGCAAGAGATGACAGTCGATTGTAATCGACACTAATTTTAATCGATTGATTATCACACGTCTCTGAGCTTTGCATATCCGAATACTTCTCCCATATAGTCCAAGACAGTCACATGATGACTATCTTCGATGTCACAAAGTGAGCTACATGCACGTACGTCACTTAGCTAAAAATTACTCTACGGCGCCACTCTAACACATCACATGTTTGTTATACATTGATGTAGCATTGTGACTAATTATCAATTATTCTGCATCTATCAAAATAGTATGAAACGTTTTTCACGAATGATATAGGAGTTTTTCGTTTTTGAACACATTCACTGAAAGTTAATTTCATGCCTTTCAGTCAGTGTACTTGAAAATGTTTTTATCTCGTTTGATAGTACTAAAGATTGAAATCACGTGTACAAAGCATGTTCTTGGAATAATTAATCAGACACAAAGTCTGAATAAAAATTTCTAGCAAAATACATGTAACACATGGGCTTTCACTTGGCACTGAATCCTGATACACTATGATCATATATGTTAGACGTTCTATACATTTTTTGCAAATGCGTGTACGCTGCATTCCCAGAAAAAATATTGAGATGTTGAGACTTATAGTGAATTATAATCAAGATTACCAGAAATTATAGATCAACAACATAATTATTTGGCCACTGTAAAACAGTCATTGAAACTATCAAACATAATTAATTTTAATACTAGAAAAATTAATTAAAAATATTTTCAGAGCATAATAAAAAAAAAGCATTCTTTCAACCATTATCACTCAGTGCAACCTTCAAATTCTAATAGTTTAACTGTAAAGACCTACTTTTAATTCAGTAATAATAAGCTTGATTCCACAAAAATACTTAAAGGGCACAAAGTGGCGCTAAGAATCTTTCAAAATATTAGCAGAATATTTTAAGAAAAAGTTATCAGTTCATTATATATCGATACAGCATATTTATTCATCACTATAGGTGGAGTTTCTGCAAGAACTGGAGAAAGAATGAATACACTGGAAAAGTTAAATCCATGTAGCTGCTTTTTTTATTCAATCACTGTTCGTTTTAATAGTTCCAAGTTTTATACGCATACATTTTAAAGTGCCTCTTCAAGAAAAAGACAAACATAAAACAAAACTATGTACAGATGATTTTAAAAAACGATTTTTCTCCTCCAAGTCTCTGAACACAAGCTTATTGAAAATTTAGTTTTCGGTTCACAAAGTAATTAAAAATCAATAAATTATAAGTGTGAAATCCTGGAGGATCTGTTCATAAAGCCTTTAAATACTTAACTGAGTTGCTCGCTAGAAAAATGCATAACAAATAGACACTTTTTCAGAATTTTTCACTTTTTATGGAAAAACGAACTTAATTCTCCTTTTATGTATAAAAAAAAGCTTTTAGTTTATATTTGGCCTCTATGAGCTTTGACTTTTCTCAAAATATGCATTGTTAGAGTTACCTAAACAGAGTTTGGGCGACACAGTTAAGGGGTTAAACCATTAAATTTGATGTCCAACACGGACAAAATTATTTTAAGAAATTACAGTTCTTGTTATCAACAATATTTTTTAAAAATGTGTAACTTCACTAACAAACAAATTGAAAGGTTTAACGTAGCAATTGAATTAACTTTGAAGTGGATTATAGGGCGATTATTGTATATACCAGTATATGCGCTGAAGAATTTGAGACAAAATTTTGAATGGGAAAAAAAAGAGTTCACTAATTTTCTTATTAGCTGTGAAAAATCGGATAAAATAATCTTGGGTGAATTTCTTCTAAAATATATACATTTTTTTACAAAAAAATATCTACAGTGATTGCAAATGCTCTTTTCGAAACAGATATATATATAAAAATTTTGTGTTTAATTATTCATTTAACTTTCTTAATATCAAATTACTGGTATGATGTGCTCGTATACTTGTAAACGATGTTTGAATAATAGAGTGTCGATTTACAACATTTAAAAATACGTTTCAACATCATAATTTTTAAGTAATTTATTTTTAGAAAGCAAACTAAATAAAACAAAAATCTAATTATAACACATTTTTTAAAGATCTGCAATGAATTTATTGAAAATTTATTTGCATATTGTTGATAACAAGAACTGTAATTAGAACTCTTCTGGTTATTGAAGAATTTTCAGAAACGTTTGGGAAATATGGCTGTTTTTACCATATCAGCCTTTCTAAAAAATTTCTTAACGATGATCGATTAAATGAGTATATACCATATTTAACTAACACAGAATAAAATTTAATTGAGGTTATCTCTTGTAGGTACACTTTATACATTATTTTTAACGAGTTTTAACATTTCTTTCAACGCTTTCCTGCCCAGCTCTACTGAAAAACAAATTATTCACATAAAATCTCAATATCGAAAACTTTTGACAGTTCTAGGAGCTAATCCTTCAAAAACTTCAGTTCGTCGTGAGAATATGCCTCCAAAAAAGAGAAGAAATATAATTTACAGCCTACTGCCGTCAGTCATATCGGAAACAGCTTCATGACGTCATGCGAGGACTCAACTTTTCAGTTTTCTCACTCTTTAGCATAACCTGATTATTTAAGCACAGTTGTACGTTTAGATGTTACGCAAAAGTTTGAGTTAAAAAAAAAATTTAAAAAAAAAGAGCCACCCCAGTTCTGAATAAGGAAATGTTACTCTAAAACACGCAGTGGCACTTTTTAGTTGCTTTTCCTTTACTACATAGATATGAAGTTTTAAAGCAATGGCAAGGAAAAATACTGTTGAGTGTATGTATACATATATAAGAGAGTCAAAAACATCTCCAAAATAAAAATGTCATTTAGATGACAACTACAGCGATTTTCTTTTCTCCTTTTTTTTTTTTTTAAGTTCGACGTGTTATCAAATTAAAAAGCTGGTTACGAATATCTATATGAATCCTATGCGTTAAAAAATTAGTGCTGCTAATAAGGGTTTTCATGGCCATCAAAGAGGATTAGGCTCTAATTATAGGTATTAGTAGTCAATCAGGATTGGATCGGAACAAGGTCTCTTATTCGGTATTTCTTCTTAAATTTAAGTAACAGTGCCTATTACTGTCATTTTAATGAGCATAGTAACACGAACCTACGCTACACTCAAAGAAATAAAGCTTTATGAGACACAAGATCATAGAAAGTGCTTAATCATTTAAAAGTACCAAATTTACTTCATCATTTCCTCCACTATTTAAACTTCTAAATGTTTTAACAAGGGTTTTGGGTTCAGTATGTAATGTCTGATCAAGAGGAATTCACAAATAACGTTATTTAACATAGAAACTCTAAATGTAATTTAATCCCGTTAAAAAAATTCTTGATTCAAACTGGGGTTCCATCTCCTATCTAAGAACGTCTGGTCTTTTGTGGATCCCATTTGAATGTATTTCATTACAAGATTGCACAGAAACATCCAAGATTTAATGGATAAAAATGCAGCTGAACTCAGTTCTAATGAAAATTGTAATATTAAAATGTGGATACACAGCGCTGAGTGGAACAGTCTCACAGATAACATAAGTACATTCAAGGAAGCTTATTTTTAAATACACAAGCATCAGTAAAATTTAAGTGAAGAAATGAGGCTTGTTTTAGCAGTTATTAAAGATCACGAGGAAAGAAAAGACAAGATATTGACAAGATCACTTAAAAAGTATGTCTTAGAGAATTGAATGAAAATATCTTAGAATGCATAACCAATATAAAAAAAAAAAGAAATGAAAGAAAGACAGTTTTTATTTATTTTACTCAATGTGGTTGTAAACTCTAGAAGAACAGTTTTTATGTTTTTGTCCTATGATTCACAAACACACAAATATTTTGTAGGTCATATCAAATTATTACACACATATTTTTTTTTTGCTAAACATAATGTTCTAATTCAATAAACTCAGCAAACATTTATTTTGTTTCAATAAAAAAAATTGCTCTTATGAAATAAACTTTCTGTTAAAGTTTATAAGTAAATTTGATTTTTATGAAACATAGCAAAGTTGTTAATTTAGGTAAATAAATAAATGTGTGAGTAAATAAAGAAATACTTAAAAGCTATTTTGTTATAATGAACATTTAGGCTAAAAAATAATTGAATACGTGAAACATTGATTTATGATATAAATCATTATTTTACTGTATCGTTCAAGCACATAGAAAGTTTTGTTGAAGCTTTAGTCTAATTTTTATGTGGACTTACAAAAGTATTAAATTATCCAAACTTATATCGTCATTGTTGAATAGAATAATTTATTTTATTTTTTAGTTTATATACAGGATATCCCAAAAAGGTGGTAACACGTTTTAATTCGTTATCTATTAGAGATAAATAGACAATATACATTGAAAAAAATGTTCAAAATAAGTTTAAAAAAAGCTTTGAAAAAATTAATCTCGTAAGTTCTCAAAAAGTTACAATTTTACATTTGTATACGACCCCCCCATACAAAAAAATTCCCACAAAGTAAAATGTGCCCCTTTCATTAATGAGGGGATGTACAAAATTTCAGCCCTTCATCATAAAGGCTATACATGAATTTGAATGTAAATGTTTATTGCAATAGGGCAAAAAATAAATAAATAAATATAAAATAAAATAAAAAACTTTCTTTTGCAATTTCTATACTTCCCCTGGAACATGATTATCCGACGTGAATTTTTCCCTTTGAGAGTCATTTAAAAGTGATGTAAGTCATCAAATATTTATCTGCACATCCTTAACGCTTTTTATGGTGTAACTCTGAAATTTTATACATCACCTCATAAGTGTATGGGACGCATGTTTATTAATTTGGAATTTTTTTGTACGGGGCCGTATACAAAGTTAAAAAAACAGGTGGATTTTTGAAAATCAACGAGAGGAAATTTTTCTTAAGGTGGTCTTTTTTGCTACCTTGGTATGAGCATTTTTTCAGTTTACATTGCTCACTTATCTTTAATAAACCATTAAAGCGTGTCACCATCTTTTTGGTAGCCTCTGTATAAATAGCCATATATATATTAGTAAACAAAGTTACTACAGTCAAATTGCTCAATAGATGATAGAAAAATACAAATCTTTACATTCCAATCGATTTTTTTAAGAAAGAAAAAAAGAAAGAGACTGAATATATATTTTCTGATTTTCTGTTGCTCAAACTTTAAAAATACTAACAAAATATTCGGGTAAACATTCTCCTTTTAATTTCTAGTATGAATGAATGAATACACGAAACTTCCACATTAAATCGTTAAAATTTTACCCCATATATAAACACTTAAAAAACTGTTGGACAAAGCAAACGCTCAGCAGATATATCTTGAATAAAATATTACCCTAAACAACATAAAATGTATATTCCGTAACAAGCATTTATTAGCATATTTATCACAACTGCACGTTTCCATGGCAATACAGAAACATGAAGTTGAAGTTGATGTCCCTTAAACTATATATTCCTAAAATGGATGAAAATTTCAAGGACAAATTTGGTAAGTATTGGTAAGTATACTTAATTTTGTATAGATCTAAAAAAAAATTGATATTTAAGTGATAGTTTAAAGCAAACTTGATTACTTTTTTTTGTAAATTTTTATGAACTAATCAGATAACTGATATAAGAAAACAGATGATTAATAACTTAAAACATTTTCTCTGATAGAAATTAATATATGCATGTAAATTTCGAAGCATGTAAGATGCATGTAAGATTTAGATTTTAAGTGATGATTTTAACTACTAAATCAGCTAAGGAAGCCTTTTTCAATTAAAAATAAGTAGTTGATGCATGACATTAATAAGCAAAAGTAATAGGTAAATAAAGTAACAAATATTTTTCTGTAATTTAAAGTATTGGAAAATAAATTAATCTTTTCTGTATATTATCACACTCAATTTTATTTTGTGGATATACTCATACATAAGCTGTGAGAACACATGTGAGAAACGTTCATTAATACTTTTAAAAAATGAAATCTAATTTTGTGAGCACTTTGTCAAAAAATAAATTGAAATCATCAAGCATGTCTTAATGTGCTAACTTTAAAAAAAATGAATGTTTTATTATATTTGAGAATGCATTTTATATAAACTGCTTAATCAAACCCAGCTTATGTACTTCAATAATATTTCTTCCTTTCAATGGCATTCAGTAAGCTGTACTACAAGTAATATATTTTTATATTTTTAAACATTTTTTTCTCTCTTTATCTTTTTTTTCATTTTAAAAATTTGAAGAAAATCAAAATTACTTTATGATTGTAGTATGTGTAAAAATAATAATTTTTATTATATAGTTTTATAATATTATTTTGACAGCTTTAAACAAGTTTTCTAAAATATTGAAATAGAAACAGTACCAGTTAATTAAATTAAGAAAGGGAAATAAATGCTTTAATATTCCTCAAAATATAATTTTAAAGTTTTCAGTTATTATTTTCATTACGAGATCGAATGATTAAGTAAAATGCGTTGCATTAACATTTAGCTGAGTAAATATTATCATAACAATCAAAAATAATTTTGAAAATGCGTAAAATATTTTAAAAGTATGTGTAAATAAAAATATTTAAAACATTAATGTTTGCTACTTTAACCATAGTGTTTAGTGTTTATATTTAAGATTTAATTTTTACTGCAAAATATTTATAAAATGTTTATAAGTTCAACTCTGTATTCTAAACACTTTTTCAGGGTCTAACTATTTTCTTTCATCGTGAAAATTTTGCAATGAACTTAAAGTATATTCATAAAATATTTTTTATTAGAAATACTTTATTTTACTATATTTCACTGACATGCTTTAAAAGATTACATTGCAGGTTAATGAAAACTGAAAAAGAAAAAATACAAAGCAAACTTTTCCCAAAGTATATAGTTCTCTGAATCAAGACATTTCTTTGTGACTGAAATTAGACTGAATAAAGAAGGTAACTATATGCTTTTTAATAATGGACATAATTATAAATATTTATGTTAATGCATATCAATTCATATAAATATTGTGGGACAATTGAACGAGCATAAAATATTATCACTAAAGCTTAATGTACTTTACTGAGCAAATGTACTAAAACAAAATAGGAAGTTTGAACCAGATATTTTATTAAGAAATATTTGCGTTTGAACTAAGCTGGTAATACTAATCATAGTAAAATGGTGCATTTTTTAAACATTATTGTGTAATGTAGAACAATTACTTGAACACAATGCCAAGATTAACATAAATTTAATGCATTTACATAATTCTGAGACAGTTTGAAAAGCTACGAGAAATGTAAGACGCCCTTAAAAAATTGCTTCGAGTATTAAAAAATGTGGTAAATGATATAATTTAGTCACATAATTATTTTGCTTATTTTTGCTTGTCGATTCTTTCAGGATATAACATACTATTCAGGATATAACATCAGGATATAACATAATTTACAGATAATTTCACCAATAAACCACTGAGAATCATAAATAATCCCCAAAGTCCATTAATTTTATTTATAATATAAATTTATTGTTTTAGCATATATTTTCATTCTTAAAGAACCATAATATTTTAGAAAATAAAATCCAGAAGTATTTTTAAAGCACAAAACTTTTTTTCTTTTGAGCTAGAAAACAAATCGCACTTTGCTGAACATTTCCTTAAAATATTCCGTGAGAAATTTAAGATATAAAAGTATTAACTATACTACATATACCCTACATTCTTCCATGTAATTCTTTCAACTATAGCTCAACTTTCGTGAGTGAAAACCCTTAACCAGATATATGTCATTAAATGCTCTTTTAAGCTAATGGCTATTTATTTTTATAAAGCGTTTTCTAAACAAATTTCGTTTGTTCCGTTTCCTCTTAAAAAAAGCAAACTGCGTCATTCAGGCTTACGCAATTTTTACTTCTAGAAATTTACCTAATTGCAGCGATTATAATCTCACTCTTAAGAGCGCTAGCTTTTTCTCCAAGACTTGACCAAACCTGCCTTATTCAGAGTGCGGGAAGCATTGTTGTTTACGATGTCTCGGTTGAAACGACAGCGACGATAATCTCCCAATTCATAAATTCCTTTCTTCAATTGCGCTGGAATGCAGAGAAGCCCGTAATGGCTGTGCTACCATGCAAAGTCCATTAAGACTTATAAGCGTCTACAAGTCCGTTTTTAATGGATTTCGGCCGCTACTTTTAAGTTTGTCCTTCTCGAAGAAAAAAATAGCAAAATAGTAAACTATCAGACAGTGTTGACAGCTCGCACATCAAATGCGAAAACAATTGTCTATCTTTTAACTTAGACAATTTAATTAGCCATTTGCGTTTGAACAGTGATTGTTTGTGTGATAATATGTCTTCATTGTAAATCTGTGCAGTGTCATTTTAGAGAAAAAGATAAGACTTAAGTGGAAAGTGTACAGCAATAGAGTCAGAAAGTGCAAATATATTTTAGACGAGAATATATATATATATATAAGCATAATAGTTACTACTTATTTATATATCTTACGTAATAATCTTAAAATTAAAAAAACATAAAATTTTTAAAATTTTATTTTTTGTTAATTTAAAAGGAAAATGTTACTGTAGCTTTGTTCAAAATTGTCTGGTCAATAAAAGCTGTTTCAAAATGGCTAGCCAAAAGGACTTGACATTTAATGTTACTAAAACGCATTATTTATTGACAAAATACGAATTCTTTTATTTTGAAATAAGGTACAAACATAGAGAACATATGTGGAACGCAGTATCTGATAAATTGACGTCTTGACTTCATTGGAAAATGTTCGCTGTTGTTGAAATTTTCAAAATTTTCGTATAATTTCGGACTTAGTTTCATTGGTCTCTCTTATTTTATGAGATCTAGAATGGTCTTCGGATCAATGGAATTCACTTACAATTTTCGGAAACCTCAAAGGAAAGGATACGGCTTCAGATCACTGCAAGATATAATTTCTATAAGTTGTTCGGCCGAATAATTTTTTGCAAGTGACTAAACCGCAATACTTTGTGATTACAATTTTCAAAAATTAGTATTACTAAAAAAAAAAAAGACTCGTAATCCAAAATTTTAGATAATTCCGATGCAATGTTAATAATGAGAGGAGTTTATATCCGATACTTTCAGGGAAAGTTTGGATTTTTGATTGGCAAAATACGAATTCTGAGAAGAACTATTTTGTACGAAGGGCTAAGTAACAATGTTTAGTAAATTTCCTCAAATTTTTGCTGTAGACAGACAGATGCAATGCTGTAAGGAGTTAATGTCTGTTATATTGGTAGCCTACATGCAATTTGCTACAACACCGATTCCACTGCCTAATTTGATCTGCGTGGACATAAAAAGACTGTTAGTTAAACTCTAAATCTCCGAAATAGACAGGAATTTATATCTATAGATTTCCTTACGAGGGAAGTACATACATATATGTATATCAATTAATAAATAATTAAAATTAATGGTGTACTTAACTATATATTGTTTTTAACAATAATTACATTTGACTAATTACTCTATATATTTAACTAATTAACTAGTTACTCTAAAATGAGCAACCCCCTCCCCTTTTCTTAGGACAGCACCAATGAAGAAGTATATCTTCAAACACCAAAAATATATTTATATTTAGTAATTTGAAGTGCTACTGCATTGCTCGATCTATTTTCTTGGAAATTTTGTGATTGTGGATGATACCTTTTCATAGAAAATGAATTAAAAGTAGTTGCGGCTCTCTGTAGCGTAGCATCGTGATTCAAAGCATACCTCATTTGGCTGAGTAAGCAAGGATTTTGCAGGTTAAGACGTTAAGCATTTATAGCATGCTTCTGATGGGACCTGTCCTCTGGTTTTCAAACACTTCCTCCCCAAGGAAACCTTCTAAAAGTAAAACGCAAAAAGCGCGTTGACAGCTCTAAGCATCAAACGCAAAAACAATCGCTTCTCTTTTATTTTTTCCCTCTTAGACAATTTAATTAGATAGTACGTAGGTTCATTTGCAAGTCCAGTACGGCAGCAAGACGGAGTGTCCAGAGTCCTTGCTAATTACGAGCTGTTCCCAGCAGATTGATTTAAGTGTGGAACATTGGCGCTGTCAGCTGTATCAAACTAATGATGATGTAATTTTTTTCCTCGTTTCCGAAGTACGATTTGTTTTGCTGATTACAGATGATGTGTAGCTGTCGTTGTACATGCCAATAATTTTTACAAGACTTCACATCTAATGTTTTTCGACGCGTATCGACATTTTGATTGTGGCAGCGATAAGCAAGGACATGGCAGATTACCGATTTAAATGCCAGTCTTGATAAAAATCACTCTTCCCTGTTGCATTTTAATGCCTGGGGGAATTTGTATAACCATTATGTTTGAATATTCATCTCAAGATTGCGCTTTTAACCAATTTGACAATGTTTATCTATGTTTATTTGAATCTATTCATAATGTAGTACACTGTTGAAATTTTCAGTTCAATAAGAGACTTTAACCCTCTAATAGTTGTTCTTACTACAACTGTTTTATTTTCAAAATTTGTCATTAATATGCATTAAAGAGAGGGAAGTTACTTTTTTAAAGCATTTAATAACCTGAGAGATTTTATCTGTTCATTAACTGTATAAATACATGAATAAATAAATAAAATTGTTAATTAAAATAAATAATGAAAAAAGGACTAAATAATGTATGTATCGTATCGTAGAGTGTACAGTGTATAGTATTAGAAAAATTCGCATAACTTATATACACAATGGTACTGAATTAAATATCTACGTCACCGGAGAATATTTCAGAGAGCCAACAGGCTTTTAACACAATACTTTTAAATATTCGAGAACAGCGACAGCAGCAAATATTAGTGACTTATTTTATTTCTCAAACAAATGAACAAAAAACTCATTTTGAAATCAACCCTACCAAACTGCATACATCACCTACATTTGTAATTTTTTTGAAAATCAAAAACTTCTTCCTTTTGAAAACCTTACGTCTCATGTATTTGTGAATAAATAACAGCTTTTGCTCATGATATGTTAACTATGTATTGCATTGCTCATTACAATATTTTTTTTTACTACAGATATATCCGTTTTCAAAAATTCTACGAAGTGAAAGCTGTTGTTTTTGGAATTTCGAATAAGCCTCTAGTTTTAGGTAAGTATCATGCAAATAATAAGAGAATTTTTGTTGGAAAATATTTTCTTCGTGTATCTTTTTACATAGGTAAATCAAGAAGAAAACAATTCATCTGTGTTTCGGAATAGTAATAATAATGATCCTGTTATGGGAACAAAATTTTAGAAAGGTTCCTTGCAAACTCCTCTGAATGTGTTTGAAATTTTGCTTACCACACATATTTTATAAGCTATGAATTTTTTGAAAAAATTTAAACATACAAAGATTTTGTGAAAATTTCTGAAGTACGATACTATCAGCAATATTTAGATGTTTCAGAACTTTTCTGAAAAATTTATATATTTGTTTTTAGTTCAAAATCTAGGCTGTTAGTTTACGGAAAAATTTTACCAAATTATTTTTACGTCTCTTACTACTTGCTTTAATGTGAAAATTAAGATTTATGTTTTCTTTATTGGTTTTTCCTCCATTTTACCCGACTTGAATTTTTTTAACAAACAGGTAAGAATTAATAACAGTAATAATGTAGTTTTTTAAAATGAAAGCACAAATCGAAAGGTATTCTACTATATAATTCGCAAATGTATTAATGGCAACAGCCTGAAATTCGTATGCATTCCCCAAATCCACGTCAAAAATGTCAGCAAGATTGGCGACTGTTTTAAAATTCTAGCCAAAAATAAGTTCCCAAAACTGAGCCCAGCTTTGCGATTTCTATTATATTCGTCTAGAAGCCGTAAAATCCTAATGTTGCCTAATAAGAATTTTACGGACTCATAAATTGTGCTGTAATTAACCTATTTACATGAAAAAAAATCTTTGAACTTAACGTTTATAACACTAATCTTTGAACCTTAAATGAGCAGATCCTCTGAAAAGTTCATAACGCACATATATGATACATATTGATATCATATATAAAAAATAGTACAGTTCCTAGCATTTCAGATTATACAAAAGTGCTTCCATCTTTAGTACTATTTTTAATATATGTACACCCTCCAAAAAAAGTATTCAAGCAAGAGAGAAATTTCCTACCTTGGTTTCGTATATTAAAAATTATTTTTCACTGAACATGAATTAGGCTATGTATAAATATGACTTTCCATATTTCTATCAAATTGTGCGTTTTCAAAAACTCAATTATTATTCGCAAATCTAAAATAGGAAGTTTATCTTTTGCTCGAATACTTTTTTTATGGAGGGTGTATATGTTATGTAAATTTTTATTGAATTTAATTTTCAAACAACAATTTTTTGTGTGCTCCTTCTATGTCATATTCCTTTATTTTATTTTGGAGGTAGGACGTCAGAATCAGTGTCTAGCGTCTGTTGTATATATCCACACAATGAGCTGATTTAGCTGTAAATAAACAAACAAACAAAAAATCATAAAGGTAAAATTATCCTTTAACATGGTATATCTCTTAGTTAATCACAATATATATTTTTAACTATTGCTTCGTCATTAAAGTATTAAAATCATCTTGGAAGTATCTGTCAGAAAATTATAGAGTAGGATTAGTTGGGTATCGTTCGGTTCTAACACATGTGTACGTTCCGTGGTATTTGTACTTCCAGAGCCTGATTTGCAGATGTGGGGGCCCAGGACAAAAGCTGCATTGCCCCCTTCCCCGCTTACGAAAATTTTCTTATACCTTACAAAGCAACTTGCATGTCACACCATACAAAGAACGATGTTATAATATTTAAATTTCATTATTTAATTCTCAATCGTTAATTTCATTTCATATTTTTCAAGCAGTATGTTCCACAATATTTTTGTATTTTCCTAATGTTTACATCAGAGTATTTATCTATCTTCACTTTGCTACATTTAGGAAGCTATATTTTCTTTTATACATTCGGATTGAAAATCAGCTCTATATGATTTCCTCCCGATCAGCATATATCACTGCATGGGTCACTCCTAAATGATAACTTTTGCGCTAAATAATTGCCTGAGACTATATCATTTAGCTAAAAAAAAGTTGTGGCTATAATGCCAACGAAATGAAATAATAACAGAGTAATTACATTACCATTATTTTTAATGAAATTAGTTTCTCTGTCTCATTAAATTAAACTAAAAAAATGCAGATTTTTAAAGGTTAATTTGGGGGACCTCCTTTTTGTTGGTGTCCCCGGCCGCTTGCCCCTAATGCCCTGCCGGAAATCAGTCCTTGCTCATGACAGGCTAATAGTTCTGGTAGTAATATAACAGACCAAAAAGGAAAATTAGGAAAAAAAAAAACTACATGTCTTTCTTTCTTTCTTTTTTTCTTACTGGGGAAAAAAGGTGGGGGGGGGGTGATATTTACTTTTAATCATCAAAAGAAAGGTGTTGAGAAATAATACAACAAATGACTGGTTTCTTTTGCTCATAATACGTACTCTCACTTACTCATCTTTTCAAGAAACAAAAGCTCGATGAAAACGGGGGGAAAAATAGCATTAAAAAAAAAGAAATAAGTACACAAAAAGAGCAAACTCTCCCGCCGAATAAATCCACAAAAACAAAGATCTATTTCCGCAAACAACCCAGACATCCACTGCTTTATTTTTATTTTATTTATTTTTTTCGAGGTCACAAAATAACCACCTATTACGCCACTCGTTTCCGACCGTTTACAGCTACCACCCCCGCCATTCCTATGGCAGGTAAGAGAAATTAAGAGCTATAAAAAAAAAAACGAAATAAAATAAAAAAAATAAACCGAAACGAAATAGATTGCTACCAGCTGGATGTACGCAGAGGAGCTGTGCTGAGAGGGGGGGGGGGAGTCTATGCACGGTTGAGTTGAGCGGTCTCCAGCGGGTGACACTAGGACAGGAAGCCATTAGAAGGGAGGGGGGTTGCTCCGGACGTCCTGTCCGTCCGTCCGTCCTGACCGATCCTCCGCTCTCCCATCTGCGGGGAATACGCAGGATACACGGTCCGTGGTCAACACCTGCCTCGCAATGATCCAGCCAGGGATATATATCTATGCGGTTTATTCCCTTTTTTTTACCTTTCATGCAGCTTCGTAATTTTATTTTGCAATTGCTACCTGTTAGAAAATTCTGGTGGAACGTAATAGGTACAAAAAAAAAAAAAAAAAAAAAAACAGTGGGAGGCAGCTCATTGTTTTAAGGAGATGGGGGCCTGTTCAAGGGATGCTGTAAAATATTTTACAAGGCGCTGTGCATGAGTTGATCTTACTTTTCAGTGAGAGGTGGCAATGTGAATTTCAGTCTCAAATTAATAGTGTATTTTGAAAGAAAAATTCACTGATTTTGTTACGTAAATACAAATGAACTAATTAATTATGTCAAGCACTTCAAAATTTTTAGAGTGTCTCTTTATAACCTGTACTATGAATTGAAAAAAACTTTAAACCTCTATGAGTTACGAAAATTATAGAAGAAATTCTTGAAAATAGAAAAATTTGCAGAATGTGTCATTCTTTGAGAAATTTGGATGTGCAAATAATCTTTTGTTTAACAATTTTTTCTGAATCATAAAAATCACCATTTTCTCATTTATTTTAGTGTGCAGTGCAGTTTATAAAGATTCTTCCGGATTTTTTTTTAGTCGCTGGAGCAATTAGTCTATTTTGATTTGTAAAAGACCGTGAGATAGATTTTGTTTCTTCGATATACAGCCTTAACAAGCAACCATGCAGAGACGTAGCTGGAGTTTCAGTGCCCGGGGAACAACTGAACATTTTGCGAGCCCTTCTACTTGCGAAATTGCAACGGGGAAGATTTTACTCGTATATACAATTTAGCGCCCTTATTGGTGCTGCACCCAGGGACAGTGAGATGTCCATGGCCCCTCTTGTCCCTCTCTAGCTACGCCACAGCAACCGTGGAAATTCCCAGAAGGTTGAGACACTGGAGGCTCACAGAATTTTTTATATGTGTTAACGTAGTGATTGAAATCAACAGGCCAGGATTATTGCCGGAGCAAGGCGGGCATGTTGCTAGGTCCCTGCTTTTAAGGGCCCCCCTTCAAATCTTGATCAAAATAAAGTCTTAAGCATTGCAGGCATTGAAATACCATAGCAAGCTGGGGACATAAAATAAAATAAATAATTGAATATCTATTTCGTATTTGTAAAAGTGGAAGCTAACGGCTTAAACTTGGGTTCATGGAAAGGATTGAACCGTATAACTGTCCTTTATTCTACTAAAAAAGGATTCACATTCAGATTTCTGCTTGGTCCTCGCTATCTCATAATACAAGCGTGAAAATCCAGCCTATAGTGTAAGATTCTGTCTTTTTTGTTACCTTTACACTCTATTCTTTCTGCAACTGTTGTTCTGTCTATGTACCTGAAGTTGTCACATGTGAGAGCATATATCTTATTGGCAGTTTTTTAATACTTGACAAACTCATAGCTGAAAAATTTGGCCATTTCACCCCAAGACACGATCTGTGGGGCCAAAGTGAAACACCTTTTCTACAGAGTGATCTGAAATTAGTTTTACCAAGTTTTAAGAGAAGTAGGATACACCAAGGCGGTATAGCAATGCTGGTTCGGATTCATGTTCCTGTTAATAATCACTTTGGAAGAAATGTTCAAGTAATAGTGAACTTTCCAACCATGGTTTTTGAAAAACTAATCCATCATACATCGACTGCACTTGATAAAAATTGTTAATTCAGAAATTTTTATTTCATTACATTGATAAAATTGTCGAAGGAAAGCCCATTGTTTATGAAACTTGGTTAAGAAATTAGACGCAAACTTCAACACTTCTTCCAAAGTGATTATTAACAGGAACATGAAGACCCCGCATTGCTGTGCGACTCTTAACCGTCTTGGTGTATTCTACCCCTCCTTAAAGTTTGTAAAACTAATTTCTAATCAACCTGTATATAACTTGGGTAATATATTTTTTTTTAAAACCCAGCAACACATATTGTTAAATTAAGAGTTGGTATAATTAGTATGAATAGTTTTCGTAATTCTTGTTTTTTTTCCTACCCCTTTTTAACAAGGCAGTCAAATTCTTATAAAAAAATGCATATAATAGATGTTATGTCATCACTTTGATGGGTGTTTTCAGACAACAAACCGACAGATAGGCATGCGGAAACGTCATTCCTTTTATTTTTCTTTATTTCGTGGATTCTGAAATGTAGAAGTTCCATTACAAATTGGACGTCAAATCAAAACTTCGCGTATACAACGAAAATTCTCACGTCAAAAAATAAAACGTATTTTAGAAATACACAAATTATGAATAATTGCCATGTTATTTGGGGAAATGTTTATCACAGGGAATTTAATGCCTATCATATTCTTAAAAAATAGGAGAGAAAACATGTGGACTTTGAATGTCCTACAATGCAAATTATTTTTCTAACCAAAATATGGCGATTTATAGTTAATCAATGGTTGTGATACCAGTTTAAAGGTCAGCGACATTTCTGGAGTAATAATATATAATTATGGAGATAATTTAAAGGGGGTAGAAAAGGGAATAAAAAATCAAAATGTAGGATTTTATAGGCGAAAGTTGAATTTCCTCTTTCATACAATTTCCATTGCATCATACGCAAAGAATAATAGTACACGATCCTTTCTATGGAATCTTGTCATTTCTTTCAACAGGTCTAAGAAGTGAAGCCGCAGGAAAGCTTTTTCAATTTTTATTTTCAATACGTTGATTATAAATTCCAAAGTTGAACCAACATGCTCTTGGATTCATTAGAATGTGTATCTATAAATCTTCAGTTTGCTCGCAATGGTTTATCGAGAACTTGTAATTTCTGCTTCGTAGATTATCTCAGTTATGGTGATGATGACGATGATAATAATTAGAGTTTGTACACCATACTTTATTAACGAAAGTATCAAGAATGCTTTTTACTTAGCACAAAAATTGCTGTTTTGGGGGTAGGGGGAAGGGATATTAAGAATTTTTAATAAAATAAATAATTTCAAGCTCAATGATACTATGACTGATCTTTAAAATAATGTAATTAATTTAAAAAAGTTTATGTAAAATATGTTTTAGAGATAGTATCGCCAAATCGTGATGATACTCTAAAAAATTGTATGACACTTTAATTTCTTCAGTGTAGACAGCTCTTCACCGTCTTTCTTTCAAAAGAGCTGATCCAGTGCAAAGTGTTTAATAGTAAAATGGAGTTTGAGTTATTTTTTAGATTAATTAAATTTCAATGTTCACCATTTTATGAAATTTGTACCAATATGAAATCAGTGAATAAAGATTCATTATTCCTCATCTAGAAAAGCCATGCGAAATAAATCTATTTTTATTGAGGCATTTGAATATTTAGGCATAAGAAGAGAACAGTTTTTATGGAGTGTTTCGTAACGTTATTTTATTTCCGTGATTAAACAGAACTATTCAATGACAAGAAAATGCAATATTCAACTGCTTGACAGTCTCGGTTTTCGTATAACTGCATTATATAGTGACTTTCAACTCCTCAGGATAATTTAGATTATTCAGCTAAATATCAAACCTAAACTATCAGCTAAATGCAAACTGTTGAAGAGCATATATACAGACAACTGTAAACAAACATTATTAATCCCAAAATCAATCGATAACGGAAACATAATTGGATTCTCAAGAATTAATCGTTTTCTTGCTCTTTATTGCACTTATAGAAATTATATAATTTTTAAGAAAGCTTGTTGTAACAGCAATAAATAGGATGAACACAAAATTGCTCGTTTTTTTACACGATATCATTCATTAATTTTTAACACGCACATGCACACATATATAGAGCTAACATTTAAAAAAAATTAAGCTGTTTGTGCTACCTGTGATTTTTAACATTTTTCGGCTGAAACTTTTCCTATTTTATTTTTTCCTGTAAAAGGAACCTTTTTAAAGAGTAAGGCCAAACAAACATTTTAAAAATTAAAAAGCATTAAATTAAAAAGACGAATTTAACTTCTATGCATAATGTTTCACGATAATAATATTGCGTTAATTCAGCTTATAATTTTTTTCACTAGTTTGGAGAGTATACTATATAATTACAAAACACGATTTTTCCCAGATCACCCAATACGAGCTTTGTTAAACTTATCAGAAGTGTAAATGAAATAAAAGAGCCACTAGTGCACGAAATTTAGAATATAGTACCACGATAGAGATAATCGAGATAAAGATCTAGGTATGGTTGGATAACTCTGTCTGGCAACTACTTGCATTTTGTATTGCAAGTTTGAGAATGCCTGAATAGATGATCTTGCGTATGTAGTTTCCTGAGTGTCGAATCAATCTGATTGCGCATCTATCCGTGGTTAACAAAAAGAAAGAAAGCAAATGATTTTTCCATTTTTCACTTTACCCCCTTCACATGACTTTTTTATGCAATTAATCATGTGGTAAAATGTTTTTGGGAAAATTCGATTTTTTTTTTTCAGAAGAGGGAGAAGGATTTAGCAAAGAAAACTGCCTTTTTTTCTTTTAAATTTATATTTACCCGCAGCTAAACGCCAACTCATAAGATAAAACAAAACCCAAAAAAGTTTCTTCCTTAGCTTTATTTTTAACAACTCCAACGAATGAGCTCTTTCCCAATATGAGGCTGATTTGGCCAAATATAAATAAGGCCTCGTACTCACCGATACGAGAGAGGTACTTAATAGGTCTTCGAACTTTAATATAATTCTGTTATAAATTTACCTGCTAGATTTGTACCCTTCATTTATATAAAGGAGTTATTATTAAATTATAACGCATATTCTTATATTTATTTGTTTTATAAAAGAGAAATTTTAATCACGTTATTTTAAGAACTATATGAATTCTCAAAATTTAAAATTTCCTCCCGAGAAAAACTTTAAAATTTTGTCATTTTTATACGAAATAATTTTAAATATTAAAGCTGTAAAAATTGACCAGCTAACTTCTCAATTGCAGTGACCAGGAAATCTCATTCAATTACAGTCATGTAAGTAAAGTAAATGCATCTACTATTTAGTGTTGAAAGTTAGATATATGGAAATTATCATTACATTTATGTCATATATGATTCTACGAATGGATGATCCGGGGGAAGTCAAAATTCGCTGAAGTTGGTTTGACGAGAGAGTTGGCAAAGACTGATATTCAAATAAGCCCCCGAGGGCTGTACCTCAGGCAAAAAATTATTTTACTTGAGAAAGAAATACAAAAATGTATTTTTGAACATTTTTATACTACCATTTATTATTATTTTTTTAATTTTGAGGCAGTGAAATAAGTTGTTTCGTTTCAGCAGGTTTATTTTCATTTATTTGAAGGGATGGGAGCGTAGGTAAAAAGCCCTGGACATTGGATAAAATTGAACTAAATGGACGAAATGCAGTGAATTTTAATAAAGGTATTGTTATGATGAGATAAAAAATTGTGTTATTAAATTTTAATAAAATATAGTCATTGAAGCAGTTTGATCATCATCTTATAAATCAACAAAGGAAATGTTAACCATACAGTGGAACAGTTAATTTTATGCCACACTTTGAAGCAAAGTTAAATTTAACAAAATAAAAAAAATATATAAATCAGATGTTTAATATTAATATTGCATATGAGTATACACACATACATACGAAAATGTTCAATTCATGATGTAGTTTTAATCTTCTGCATTTTACTGAGAAAAATGAATGAAAAATATTTCTTTCGTACTTCCCATTTCCACGAAGACCATAGCATTTAAATATTAGAAAATAGTACACGATTCCACAGTTATACTTTTATTTAAAATTAATGATAATTCTAAAATAAAAATTGTTTGAACGAAAATTCCATTTACTTCCTTCAATTTTAAAATTGAAGGTAAACTAAAGGAATTGGTTCTGACTCAAATTTAAAGCAAATTTGTTTTGCTTCAAATTTGAGTCAGAAGCAAAATCGAAATTAAAGCTAACGGAGAATCCCGGGGAAGGGTACGGGGGACAGCCCTAGCCCAGTAAAATATATGTACACTAAATAATATGGGCTGTGGCATATTTCATGCAATTCTGAATTGGTATTTAAGTTTCTGTTCGTCCCCCTCCCCCCTCAGAAATATTACTCCAGCTTCATCTGAAAAACACACAACCCTATGTCGCATACTACAATGACAATAAGTTTTGTTCCAAAATCGAACTCAAACTGGTGGACAAAATAGACAAAAATAATATTTTATCCGGAGATTCTTTTTCATCATGGACAAAATAAGACAACCGTGACTCTAAAATCTGTGGATGAAAAACACTCATGGTTTTTTTTTTTTTTTTTTTTTTTTTTTTTTTTAATTTTGAGTATGTGGTATATTGAATATTACCAATTTGTAGACTTTGCAATTCGAAAGTGTACAAAACGAAATTATAAAAATGTTGCTGTCGCTCAGCGCGGTTAGACACCAGTTCATATAATAAGACTTACACCTACTCATCTTAAATCCCTGTGTGTATAACTTGCTAGATATCGAATAGGTTGAATAGTTCTGATCTTTATATGAAATGCCGGCCAAACCATCCAAATCCCAAAGTCACTATTCGATCTTTTTATCAAATTATTAAATCGTCTCTGTGAGAACAAAGAATTTGCAGTTTCATACTTTGATAAATGTTTGCTCTTACAAAAATAATTAAGTCGAAAGTAGTCAGTTTTTAGATTCTTTGGGATTTAATATAACCGGTATTCAATTAAAACAACCCATGTGCACCTGTGACAAAGCATTTTTCGGATCTTTATTTATTAAATGCACCTTTACACTTCAAGGAATTGAATGCTTTGGCTGCCACTTCACTCTTTAGGAGTGACTAAATCGCTATTTCATTTTTTAGGAGTGACTTTTCACTCTCTTCGTTTCAGAGTGTATATTCTTTAAAGGCAGTTATGATGAAAGTTTGAAAATACTTCGCTTAATGTACTTAATGCTGAGTAAATTTTATCAACATCGGAAAGGATATCTTTTGATGTCAATATTTTTAAAATAATGATGATGTAACATCCCCTCTTACCCCTCACTTCCCAATATTTATCCTTGATTCGAATCGATTTGTAGCACGGCTGCGTATATTCCATTAACTGCAAATAAAATTTCTGAAAGAATAAAAGATTTTTTTTTCAGTTTTTAAAAAGCGAAATCAGATATTTATTGTTACATACTGTATTATGTGGAATATATATCTATATCTATCTATCTATATATATATTATTTATTTCCATAGACTTTTTGTATCCTCGCAAATTGTTATCGGAAGGCAGAGGGGCGGGAAGGGATATCGTCACTAAATCTTTATGCCTATGCCCCGATTTACTGTGCTAGGGGTTAAGATGAAAGTGCAATTTCTTATCCAAAAAGTAATCCTGTTTTCATTACTTTATAAATATGAAATATGCTCCAAAAGTGTAAATCATATATTTCCAACATGATGCCAATATTTCAAAAATTTCGACTTTACAATATTGTCTCAGGGTTCAGCGATAATATTGTTTTCCTACTAACAATGCAGTTAAAACAAAACATTTGGAAACAATCAATAAGTTACATTTAACTTATTTTAGTGTTACATAAAAAAAAAGAAGAAAGTTTTCCGAAATTCTTTTAATGACGACTTTTGACGCCATATCATAAACAGTTTACATTTCTGAAGCCTCTAAAACTTCAAAAGCCTTTTTTTTTTTTTTTTTAGGGAAACTGAACCACTTTATTATCGCTGTAACGGTAAATGCGACGTTACATATCCCGTTACGTACAATGTTATTTCAAGGTTGATAGCCCTTCCACGCAGGTAATTGCCCTTTCTTCCTCTCTTGTCACGCCTTTGATTCCTAAATATCCAGACAATACCACCACCCCCTCCCCTTTTCGTGTTTGTGTGTAAATCATGGTAACAAATAATAGGGTGTTGCGCATTTGAACAATAAACGGTACAAAAACAAACAAATTAAATAAAAAAAAATGGCGTTTACTTTCGATTATTAGTATCATTTGTATCGTGTTTTCTAATTATATAAGAATAATAAATTTTAATTCAACAACTGGATATTAGTTCTTTAATAACAGCTCTCTCCTTACTGCAGAAGCATTTTATTTCTATAAACCATAAACTTTCGTTTCGTTTCAAGTGACAGTTAGCAATTTCAAATAAATCTTTTCTTTCGTAAATTTATCCCTGTATCGATCACAATGAAGTTTTGTATGACACTTCAAAGTTAAGTAAACAGTACGATACAGTTACCACATTTTTCAAAAATTTCCTATAAATTACAGTAGGCTCGCTCTACAATGCAATCTATCTTACGCGATTAGATTTTGCTCCTAGACATCAACGCTAAGTTTTTCCCCAATAATATGGAGAAGCGCCAGCATTTATTTTATTCATTAATTTATGTTAGAAATAGTAATACATAGTTAGGGAATAATTAAAAAACCTTTGATAAATGTGTTGCGCAAGCTAATTTTGATTCCTGTCAAGGAATATATTATGCAAAGCGACGTTACGCCATTGAAATGACGTCACATTGAGCATTACTGAAACAATGGAGTAGGAAAACAGGAAAACAAATATTTATAAGCAATATGTTCGATGTACCATAATTCTGAGTAGATAATCCTCTCTTGAGTCTACGCAGCATGTATAATAAGTGAAAAAAAGAAATATATCGGATAAAGCCGCGTATCAATATAAGCAGGAGCAAAAGATCCAGAAAATGACATTTAATGTTCATTAATTTGATAATTCTCTTTTCATATTCATATAATCATGACTGATAACATTTTGTCACCTTTACTACTTAACTATAAATAGTTATAAATTAAAAATAAATAAACCATTGTACATTGAACTTACCAAAAACAAGCTGTGTCGATTTCTAATAGACTTGTACAGAATACTAGCACTTTAATTACGATTACCAATATCGCGTATGATTTCTCTTTTCTTTTCCGAAATATCACAGTAAGCTCCTAGGATAGTCCTAGGACATTCCTTTAGTGGTAGTTACGACTCTGATATAGTTGTTTCTTCGGTGCATTTTAGGTGTGGACACCCCCCCCCGTTTTGCAACATACAGTGGTTGCCAAAATTGTGCACACTTTTGGAAATGCTTAGGTTTTCTAACTTTGTACGCTTATGGAAAGTGCTACGTTTTACAAAATGCAAACTCTATATTATTTTAGAGAATTCGATACTGATTTCAATACACAAAACTAAGATCAAATATGTGCAATAGAATAAATGCTATAATCTGAAAAACATATACAGTGATGAAGTGGATTGTAATTTTTAACATTCCAGGTCAATCACTTTTATTTTTCTGAGCTTAAAACTCTCGTCAGCTCAATGAAACATAGATGTGAAGCTGTATTAAAAAATTAAGGCTACCCTACA
The DNA here is from genome assembly GCA_038373885.1 of Cheiracanthium punctorium. Taxonomy (NCBI): domain Eukaryota; kingdom Metazoa; phylum Arthropoda; class Arachnida; order Araneae; family Cheiracanthiidae; genus Cheiracanthium; species Cheiracanthium punctorium. The sequence continues at coordinate 572,279 of JAWZYV010017693.1, read as the reverse complement.
AACTACTGATAACTCACCGCGATCCTCAATATCTAATGTATCTCGAAAATTATTGCCGTTCAACTTTCTTTGTATTGCAAATATTTTAATTTTGTTTTTGTATAAAAATCAGTATTAAAGTAGCTTTAAAATGAGGTAAAACAGTTTGCATTTTATGAAACATAACATTTTTTTTACGTATACGAACTTAGAAACCAAAAAATAAAGTTTCCAAAAGTGTCCACAATTTTGGCCATAATGATATATATATACATGGGGGGGGGTGGCTCTTCTCTTCTTTTCTTTTGAAACTGAAATCTTACTAGTTTGATATTTTTTATCATAAAAGTAGAGACTTTTAATGTAAAAAATATATGTTTTTTTAAGTTAATTTTTATTTAAAAAAAAGTCCGTAAATGAATTGAAACTACACTCCTTAAAGAACATTCACTCAAATTAAAGTACAAAAAATCCACCCGAAAACCGTGATATTCATTTTACTATTTTAAATTCTAAGGCTTATTCTCTGCATGAGGGTATATCTCAGGCATTTTATGAAACTCTAGAAGAATTTGGGAACACAAACTATGACGTTTTAAATAACATTAGATGACTTTGATGAAGACAAAATTCGTATGCGTTCGCTCATAAAGTTACGTGGAAAATGTTTCAAGATTTTCAAACGCAACGCAAGCTGTTATGGTTTCTTTCAAAATGCTTCATTTAGATTTTGCACGGAGTGAAAAACATAATGTTCAATTCAAATAACGATGCAACTTGCATCCAAGTCATAAAGCAAACACCAGGATTTGTACAGATAACTTATTAGTATTTTAATGCACTAGCGTATTAAATGTTCCTTAACAGTAATACGAAGCAAAAGAAAAAAAAAAGGAATATAAAAAGTTTGTGAGTTTCGAAATAAGGAAGAAATCTCAACTAATTGAGTAATTCGTTCAAGCCAGGATCTTTAAAACTTCATGCAAAATTTTAATTGAGTGATCACACCAGAAACACAGAATCTAACACTATTTCAGAGGTTATCTTTATAGAGATTATTGATCAGGAGTCTAATGATTAATAGTTTGCTGATTGAACAAAAGTAAAAAGAAAAGAACAACAGGGAAAAAGATAAGTCTACTGAAAGGAAGAAATGAAAGGGAAAAAGTGTTAGAGTCACGTTTTAACATTGATATGTTTTAATCCTCTCTTCTAAATAAGATTTTTTTTTCTTTTACTTGACAAGTCGTGTAGATCGAATTTGTTTGTATCTGAAACTATGTAATTAAAGAAAGAGGGATTTCACAATGCGTAAACTCTTTTTTTTAAGTCCAAGTGTTTGATCTGTCAAGTTGATCAGTCTAGTTCAGCTGCCACTTCACGTTTGTTATTAAATTGAAGAACCTGTTTAATTACATTTGCTGTGAAATGGTATATAGTACGCACTTGCGAACTGCTTGTAGGCTAGATTGAGCAGTGGCATCTCCTAATAAGCGCTTTTTAGCTACTCTATATTAAACTTATTTTATTCATTATTTTTAAGGGTGGATTAAGGTCATGAAGTTTCTATAATTTAAAAATTTAATTTAATTTTTCTAAAATGTCCTTTTTTTGGCTTCTTACGTACAGTTTTGCTTCAAATTTGTAATGATTTTTTTTTTTTTAATTTTGGACCATGCAGCTTATAATTTTAGGAGAGTATTTTAAAGGCCAAAATTTTAGGAATTTCAGAATACATGTGACCCCCAGTAGATCACAACAAACCTCACGAAGACGGCATACTAAAAGAGTATATGCAGAAAGTGGAACATAAAGCAGTTGAGTCAAACTAAATCTTCTTACAAGGAATTTTAAAATAACTTATGACAGTTTACGTTCACCTAAAAATGTTTCAGTACTACACGCAATACATTAGAGTACGATAATGGTTCGAATAATGTATAACCACTCCTGTGAATGTGTTTTTGAAAAAGAGAGTCTCAGTTAATTAAGAGGGAAATTTTTTATAGCTTCAAAATAATGTCAAATGATAGTGCAGTTTCAATAAGTACTGCTGCCGAACGCAGTGGGCAAAGTCTTTTAACAGTAAATGGTGTATGTTCTTTCAAAAAATGTCCGAAAATTCCTGTACCTTTTTGACAACGGCAGTATAGCTCTTGAAAGCTGTGGTAAAAATCCTTTTTTTTGATATCAGAGAAAACATTCTATGTTCCAACCAAGTTTTATCCGATCATTTTAATGTATATTTCACTTTTGATTGAACAGTTCCTGAAAATTGTAGACAAAGTGTCTTCTTTTGGTATAAGCTCGAGCCATGACCGAGTGGATTAAATGCTCAAAAATGGCAGACGGGAAAAGTGTGAAGGTCCTGGGTTCAGGACTGTCGCGCGGCTGCCGATCTACCGGTTAGGTATTTTGGTCGGTTATCTCCAGATGTAACGTGAATATGCGTTAGAACACCCTAAGAAATTTCTCCGAATAAGGCACCCCACATCTTAGGCAAATAGCCGACAATCTTAAAAATCTGGTACGACATTTCACCAAAACATGGTACTAGAAAAGTTGGCTCCATAAGATGGGGAAATCTGATTCCAACATTTGATGCCTCTCCAAAGTATACATAAACTTGAGCACCAAATGTTGGCACAAGATTAACATCATATGGAGCCAACTTTCTAGTACCATGCTTTGTTGAAATGTTGTCTCAAGTTCTTAAGACTGCATGCGTATCTTTGACATAGCAACACAAACAAATAAATAAATAAACAGGATATAATTATAGGATATAACAAGTGGTACAAACATGGAGATTCTCTTTAAATTTGTAACTTCGTTCAGCTTAGTTGTGAAAAAATTGCGAAGTTTTCCTTGTTAATTTTCAAAAGCTTAAAAAGCATCAGCAAAAGAAAAGTTTCAAAGATTCTACCTAACTTATTTAATGTTAACTATTTTCAAAGGCTCCACCGTGGCCGAGTGTAAAGGTAACGTGTTCGGGCCTAGCCGCGCGGCTGTCGATCTAAAGGCCTGGAGGGGTCAGTTTCCTCCAGATGTAACGGGAAAACTCTTTAAAAAGTCCTCCGACAAGGCACCCCATCCCCCCTGTAAGCAGATACCCCTCGTGCAGGTTTGCCTTACACACAATACACAAGCGTGCGCGCACAAACACACATACACACACTATTTTCAAAAGATAAAGGGTTTTTTACTGACATCCAAATTCTCGTTTTACTCATAAAAATATACTGGAAATGATTTTTACACGATTTCAAAATAACATGGTAGAGCACGTCTACGCTTGCATAGCTCCAACACAAGAGACTCTCCAGAAAGAAAGAAAAAACAAAAGGCACAGCCTTCAGTAACCGAATTTTTGTGAAAATCAATAAAGACAGTATTGCAGAAAAAAAAAAAAATCACACAGGCTCTCTATACCTCAAGGGATGAGAACGATATCGCACCTAATGCGAGTAAACTGGTCCGTCTATTGTCTGATAGCAAGTAATTGTTGTTTTGCTGTTTGATATCCTGAATGGATATACTATACAAGGACACCTATCCACCACGATTCTTTACTTTAGTATATTTTTCTTACATAGTTTCTTTTTACACGTAAAATGCATCTATCTTATATTAAAAGAATCCGGTGTAAAACGAATAGTTGGATAAAATTCATATAAACGAATGTCTATCCAAACCATCAACAATTCGTAGTCAAGCATTTGCACTAACCTACCTGAAGAATTAAATATGCAGATAAATAAGAGGAATAAGCAAGTGTCAAACTAAATCAAAACATTCAAACATACTTGATTTATTAAGAAACTTTGTAAAACTACAAGTGTTTGTGTTTAGTAAAATAAAGAACTTGAGGAAACTAATGACTATTATTTATCATGCTTAATCCGAAACACAAGGCGTGAATCCATATTTCTTAAGTTCCCCTCTTATAACTTACTTAGGTCATTGGAATGACCGAAATTTTTTCTTTTCCTTGCATTCGCCGTGATTTTAAATTTTGCAAAACCTGATTCCGCAAACTCGTAAAGCTGTCATACCTTTTCAAAATTATATACGACTGGTCATTTCTCCTTCCAAGGATATTTAAACGCTCGTATTTTTTTACCATCACGAATTCTATAAACACGAAGAAACAACATCATAAAAAATAATATAACAATAATAAAGAAAAACTGGAAAATGCACGAGAAATCTCAAAAACTGTCCTAATTTTTTTCTTCTCCTCTCTCTCTATCTTATTACCTCAGCAAACTGTGGCTGTAGATTTCCTGTATATCAGTTTTTTAATGATCTGTTTGACGTTGTCTTCGCCAAATCACATCAGCAGGAAATATCTATAAATCGCTGCGATCGGTTGATATTGTCTCTTTAATTCATCTCTTTCCTTTGTTTTTTAAGTATAATAGTAAAGAAAATAATTTTAAATTACTATTTTCTTTCCGTGCCTTTGAGGGAAAAAAATTGGTGTAAGTGCACGATTTGCTGAGATTATTTCTAAATGACCTATATAAAGTACATCAGAATTATTATTATTTTTTTTTTCATATAGTTGTTTTTGTAATTCTAATCGTGCTTTCCGCTAACTTACATAAACGTGATGATGCGACTCCTTTTGTCTTTTATTTATTAGATTTGTAGACAATACAGTTTTTCAGAGTGATGAAATCTTGACAAAATCATTTTGGCCAAATGTGGATGATAAAGACCACCAAGACTGAGACAATGATTGCTCACTTAATCGTGAGACATTGCTTTTAGTGTTTTGTTTTCTATTATTTTGTAGTAGTTTGTGACGAAATATTTTGATATTACTCCAACAAAATATTCACTGTCGAAAAAAAAAGAAAGAAAGAAAGAAAGAAAGGGAGAACTAGTGTTACATAATTCTAAAATGTCCACTCAATTTTTAAAGTTTATGTGCACCTGTCGAAAGCTATCGATTCAAACACCGCATAAATGAATCAACAAAGAGAATTTTTTTTACTTACGGATTCTATAGGTCACGATTTTGTTTTTCTTATTCTTTGTCTGACGAGCGACGTGATGCATAATTGACGTTTTTTGAAATTTTGAAATTCTATAAATGTTCATTTAAAGTGCTAGAACTGGATTTGTTGCACAGAAATATGAATTAAAACTTTAAAAATTCATGTTATGCATCAATGTATCGCTTAGGTATATGGGAAAGAAAGAAAAAAAAAAAGACTATAAGAAAAACATTAGAAACTATTAAAAATATTTCTCTTTGGAAAACATAATATTTTGAAGTTTCCTTTTCAACAATTAAAAGTTCGTTTATATATAAAATTAAAAATTACTTTTCTCGTTTTGGGATCATTTGGAGAATCACATTTGAAGTTGCTTCGCTTGCTTTGTCATGTTTTCTGTAGCAGGAATCTGAGCCCAAGTGGACTTTTGAACCTTTTGCTAAGCCACCGAAAGCCTACTATTTTGCTAATAGAATCTGTTGTGTGTGGTACCTGATCAGAGTCGCAGCAATTGTAAATATTTTTCAATTTCCATTTCAAATAAGATTGTTTTTTGTTCTTGTTTTTTACACGCGTGACCGTTTCACTGTATTGTTGCTTCATGGAGATATGATGGTATGTTTTAGTCTTGAGTTTATTTTATTTCTCTATTTATAGAATGCATGCGAGACGAGACTACAGAAAAATATACACTTATTAGATGGGTTTGTTTTTCACTATACATAAGGAATATTGAGAGACGAGATAACCTTTTCTCGTCTCGCAATCCATCAGTATATGCTTTTGGAAAATTCGTTTTTCTCTAGAAATAATTATTCTATTTAATATTAATTAAATTAAATTGAAATTTTTAGTTAAAATTTCTTAAGAAAAATGTTTTTTTTTTCTTTTTTCAGTGACGTAACGTATTTATGGTATGACAAGTAGATCGTGTACCATTAGGCGCCTCTTGAAAGTGGGTGCAGATTACCATCGTCATTGACTTATCGAAAAGCATTTTAACCAAAAAAAAATTACCAAAATATCATTTCAATATCAAAATTTCTATTATATATATCGGTAACGTGTAAACAAAGTAATCGGAACTTATAATACAGATAATTCCTGTCATGGGGCTTCTATACAGTTTCATTATAAAAAGTTTTACAATATGCCACCTAAGTTTCATACATAGCCCATAAATTATGATGACTGTCGGCAATTCATAAGATCCAACGATAGACTTACGAATAGAGCGAAATTTTTCAAAACTGATGCGTATAAATATGCTTGAGGAAGTTAAGCTTTTCGTCTACCATGTGCGCTTTTTCAGCAAGGTACGCCACTGTCTTTCTGCAATCATTTTTGGGTACTTACTTATTTTTGAATTATTATTATTATCATCATCATTGGAAGACTCAATATAATTTATTTAGTTCTGGAAATTTATATGCAGGTAATTTATATTTTACACCACAGGGATATTTATTCGTTTAATGAGGACATCGATTAATGCAGACAAATAATGTCAACGCTTGTAAATATATCCTTACAACAGACCCTGCATACACATATGCTAAAATCAAAATTCTGTCTGATGATTCAAATAATACATCAATATTTACCATGGGCTTTAGGATAATAAAGCTTTTAAAAATAAGTTAGATGTTTAACCAACAAGGTTGTTTGCGTTTGTTTAGCATTTTTGCAAAGAATATTTTTAAAGGAATGCAATTCCATGATTAAAAAAATTGAGTGTTCTTTAATTACTTTATGATTATATTTAATGATAATATTTCAACATTTTCTTGACCTCCTTTTGTTCACGGTCATTCCCTGTGATTTAGTCATACACTTGGCTGAAAAAAAAAAAAAGAAAAAGAAAAAATAAAGCACTTTTATATATTACAATTGAGTATTGTAAAAAGATATTGATACATTGCGGAATAACTCTCTAAAGAAAAATATACTTTTATTGTTCTGATAAATATGTAACATTCTGGAAAATTGAATATAATACATACAATTTATTATTATTTTGCTAGATCGAAAGCAATTGGGTTGATGTTTTACTGAATCATTCGTCCTGTGGAACTTCGGTTTTCAATAAATAATGCGGCCAATAACGTGATAATTTCCGAAAACTATTTTTTACATCCTTAGATTACTAGTGCTTGAAAAAAAAATGGTTCACAATGCAACCATGTTAACAAAGATAGTGTTCTACCAGTGGAGTAGAGAGAAATTTTTCATGGTGGGGGATTATGACAACTGCAACTCATATATATATATATATATATATATATATATATATATATATATATATATATATATATATATATATATATATACTAGCTGACCCGGCAAACGTTGTTTTGCCGTATAATTATTCCTAGAATTATTTTAGTAGAAAGAAATGACTAATTTATTGTAAGTTTGTGAGGATGTGGTATATGAGTGGAAGAGGCATGGAGCGCTGTGAACGATGCTGGAATATAAGAATAACACAATACCAAACATATATTTTTAATTCATTGTAATTTATTCTTTAAATTTATATATATCGCTAATTACAATAATTTTACTAAAAAATAATATCAATCCCTTAACGCAATAGAATATACAATATTTTTTGTTATCCCATCTTTAGATAACACAAACAAACTGGATGCCCACTGTATGGTTTGCCCACTCGAGGGCATGCCACGTATAACTGTCCGTGTGAAAAACATGGCGTGCTCAAATCTAATCCACAAACAGACATAATTTGGCCTTGAGACTTATTGATAGTCATTCCATAAAAATTTTTGCCCCCCCCCAAAGAAATAAAGGATGAAAATCTGAAACACTTTCAGATTTTAAATACGCACTATAGTGCTATATATTAAAATCGTATCATAATTTATGCGTCGTCCCTATTTTTCGTCCTTATTCCATTAAGTTGGAAAGTGTTATCATTATTCATGACTGTGCTGTATTTTTCTTCCTTATTTTATAAAACCCATCTTTGGAATCGAAATCTATCTTAAAATCGCCTACTAAAACTATTTTACAATCTTGCCAAGTATATCACAACTATACTTCACCGTTTTATATATTGTTTCCTACTTTAACGCCTCGACTCTCACCAAGGAGGCGATGATTAAACATATGCAGTTACCATGACGATTTTTTGCATTTATGTAGAAATCGTAATTTAGAATTAAAATGGCGATTTGGAACAACATGTAAGTACAGCATGCCGTTACATTTTTATTTATTTTGGATTACCAATTAATGTAGTTTTAATAATTAAATGTCTTCAAATTCCTTAACTGGCGCGTTTATCGCTAGTTTGTTTACTTTAGTTATCACCTAGTTCTTTTGGGTGCGTTGAAACTGTACTTACGTATTATCCCGGCGGTCACTTCCGCCAAACTACTTTTTCGTAGATTTTAAATACGTTGCCAATCGTATTCCAAACCATCAACAATTTCATGTGCCCGGCATTTATCTTGGTGAAACATTGCTTGTCTTGGCAGACCGCCGGGATAATACATAAGTACCGTTGAAACTTGTGCATAACTCCCAGAGACCCATGACTGCAAAGCTGGCCAAAGTACGGGGATTTTTTAGGTTGGCGAGAGTGGGGGCGTTAAAATAGGAATCAACTCTTTCTTGTACCTAAAACACATCTTTGGAATCGAAATCTATCTTAAAATCGCCCACTGAAACTGTTTTACAATCTTCGCCAGGCATATTCTTCCTGTAGGCATATTCAACTATATCGCAAAGACACTTTTAATGCTGTTTGGAATGGGCATCATAATCCACGAGTGTACCGTGTTTTCCTTTCTTGTTCCACAGAGCACTTCTTCGGAATAGAAATCTATATTAAAATCGCCTAATAAAACTCTTTTACAATATACGCCAGGCGTTTTCTAACTATACGCGAAATATATTTATAATAAATTGTCACGTTTTGGCACCACATTTAGCGATCCATTATCAAAAATTGCAAACCTTGTGCGACTTTCAACATTTTATTAACGCCCCCCCCCTCTCCACATTATCTGGCAAACACATTTGAAAAGTGACTCGACACGCTAATGTCTACACTGAAATTCTGATTGAAATTAATAGCACTCTGAGGCTAAACATTTTGGGGTGGACCACCCTTATGACTTGGGTATGAGACATAGTTAAAAACCTATTCTCAGACCTAAAGAATATACATAGAAAATTTCATTAAAATTGGTCGAGTGGTTTCGGAGGAGTTAGGTGACTAACACTGTGACAGGAGAATTTTATATATTATATATATATATATATAATTCTTATGTTAATTCTGATTTTGGACATATAGTTACCGGAGATCTTTCTATTATCAAAGATCTTAAACTTCAACGGATCATGAAAAGAGGTACTAAGTTTAGGTTACCCCCTAAATACTGTATAGATGATATAATAGATACTTTCACATATAATATATACGTATATATATATAACACTTCAATAAAAAACAGCAAACCTTCTGCCTTATTTAATGAATGGAAATTTAAAATTCTTGCTGACCTTAAAACACAACTACTTTGTAAATTTAGATATACTAAAAATATAAAACTAAGCAATCAAATAACAGAGCTACAGAATAACTTTATCATTACTTATGTTGATAAGTCTAGCAATAACTATGCTATAATATGTAAGCAGTTATATCACAATCTCTTAGCTTCATCCATTAACAATAATCCAAATTTCAGTCTAACATCTATCTCTGAGATAACATTTAACAAAAAGATCTTTGCTTTCCACAAGTTACTTAAAATCAAGCATGACAATCTAAAATATCCTTACTTAGTGCTAATACCAAAGTTTCATAAAACACCACTAAAATTCAGAACTGTTACTATAGGATGTAACACTTATAATAATGTAGCAAGCAAAATATTACTAAAAATACTTACTTCTATGCATGATCTGTACATAAAATCTAACACTTCTTCTATATCTATAGGTAATAGCTATGAACTAAAAAAATAAGATTAATGCTCTACACGATGTAATTAATATATCAACTTATGATTTTAAAGACTTATTCAATAGTATACCACTAGACGAATTATACAATATAATATTGAATCTGTTTATACATAGTAATAATAATATAACCCTGCCTTCTTACATAGATACTATGTATTTCGAAAATCTTTTAAAGTTCATAGTCTATAATAACTACATTCTACATAATAATAAATTATATAAGCAAGTTATAGGAATAAGAAATGACTTTAATTTTCAGGTTAATACTTTCACTCATTTCACTTCATGTATACACACTTCTGTGTTTAGAAATATTATCTCTAATCATAAATATAGAATAGAGTCTCTATGTACCAATAGTCTTAAGGCCAGTAACTTAACTGACCTATTTAAAACTGCTAACAAATATAATTATCCAAGTAAATTTCTAGCTTCCATTTTATATCCTTAATGTAATCAAAAAAACTGTATGTCCTAATCAGAATATTGGTTGGTGAGGATGGGGTTGGTTGTTGGTTCTTTCTATATTAAAAAAAAATCATAAAATATATATCTATATATTTTATTAAAAAAAATTCTATAATTAAGAATAGTTGATTTTCCTTTTTTATGTGAGTCTGTAACTAATGAAGCCATACAGAGTACTGTTCTACCTAAATATTTTACAATAATATTAGCATAAATAGCAATTAATAAATGTGTATAATTATTATCAATATCATTACTGTTATAATTATTTCTACAGTTTTTCTCCTTTTCCACAACTTCAGCTAAGTACTTCTTAGCTACTGCAGCTAGTACTACGTTAAACATAGGCTAGCTATACTAGTGTTATATTTATTTTTTCCTTTCCTTTCGATACTTCCAAAGTATCATTAATATATCATTTTTTTTCCCCACTCCATGGCATTACTTGTCTATTGATGGCATTAAGTCTTCTCTGATGGCAACATGCACTAATACTGCCTCCAATACTGAGCTTCGATCTTCTTGTCGGTCCACTTCCTCGTTGTTTATTTCTAATAGCTACGGTCGCGCCCCCAAGTTACAAAAGGACCCTAATTTTGGTCAGGTAACTTGCAGAAACCTAGCTATTATTGTTTTTTTCGATTCAATTGAAATGTGTGTGCGGGGGCGCCTGATGATAGAGCACACCATTTCAATTTTTCCATTCCATTTTCCGTCTATGTGTGGTCTAGGCTTAAAAAGCCCACCAGTTCTAATTTGGCGCTTTATATCCAATTTATCCACTCTTTCATTGCCTTAAAAGGCTATATTTAAACACTTATCCGGTATAAGCTCGTTAATTGGCACCATGTGTTATCTACTTTTATATTTTTATATTTTTTTCACTTTATCAATGGATTATCTTGGGATTTCACTTTACGTAAGTAAGCTATTATATATATATATATATATATATATATGTATGCGTGTGTGTGATTAGAGAGTGAAGAAAATACGTCGTGTATGACAAAAAATTCCTAATTGGAGGGGGGATCTAAACCTCCTACTCCCCTGTGTCTACGCCACTGTGTTCTACCATTTACTTATTAGTCCCAAAAGTGTTGCACCGCTGCAAAAGGTTGGAAACTACTACCTTTGTCTATGCTTCAAACTCATACCGGATGCTATACAACGGATCGCATAACTGTTAACTTTTTAAAAAAGCGCAGCGTTTGCTTGTAGCTGCAGATGAAATAAGAATGAACAAACATCATTTAAGCTCTTCAGTGTGTCACATCTATGGATGACGCTTTCACAAGATTTATACTAAGAACCATTCCAAATGGCAAAAAAAAAAAAAAAAAAAAAAAAAAACATTATTTAAGGTAAATCTTTATTTCTCTGTAAAAAGATATATACACATATTTCAAAAGGTATATACGATGTTCTTATTTGTAACATTTTGTGCTTTTAAAATAAATCTTTTAAAATAAATGTACGTCTTTTTACTGATAAAAATGGGTTTCATTTTAATTTTCAGCTCTTATGTTAAATATATGCAAGGAATGAAACTTTAAATTAACACAGTGGAATCTACAAATAACATAACATCCTAAAAATTGGGTTCTATTCATTTAAAAATGCGGCTACTATTCAACAGCATGTAAATACAGTCTCTCTGACACCTTTAAAAATCAAAACATCCTTCTTCCTTCGATAAATATTCTCCTTTACTGCGTACGGAAACTTTTGTCTTAGGATGTACGTTTTACCAATGTACGGAGACGGGAGTGAACCAAGCATGGAAAGCCCATTTCTCTCGAACGTTATAGGGATGCGAAAGGATACTGCCGAGTATGAGCCAATAAAATAGATACTAGGTCAACTTTTTACTAAGTTCTCTTTCTGCCTGGTGGGTTACCTTTTCTCCTTATGTTTGAAAACATCAAAACGAAAACTTTCGTTGATTTTCAACAAGGAGAATTTTGTGTTTGAAGTTTGAAGATATTCTCTGTCTTATGCGAAATGTAGTTTTTTAAAAAAGTCGTATCATTTGACAATTAGAAAACACGCGTTAGAAGTTATAATAAAATAATTTGAATTACAATATATAGTTTGTGTTTTAAAATTTTTGTTACCGGCGGTCATTTCCGCCAAACGATTTTTGCGTCAAATGTGCTGGCATACTATTGCCAAACGTATTTCTAACCATGAATTTTTTCATTTGTCCGGCATTTATCGTGGCGAAAAACTCCTCGTCTTGGCGGACAGCCGGGATAATACGTAAGTACCAAATTTTTCTTTCAGTGGATAAAAGTTGAGGAATTTGACCACGAATTTCGTTACTACCAAGTTAGTTCTTTGTACATCGATGCAATTGATTTTTTAGAATTGATTTATCGTTTTAGAATATACATAATCGTTATGTGTTATATCACTTTGAGTTAGTTCCACTTCATTTATCCGAAGCATAGTTATTTTTATTCTCTGGGTTACTCGCAAATTCCAAGAAAAGATGCGATCCGTACGCAAAGAAATAAATATAATGAATTTCCTGAAAATGAATATTCTTGGCGAACAGCCGTAGAAGTTCTCGGTATCCACCTAAGCCATAGCTAAATTCTCTTAGAATAAATAAGCAACATGCATCTACATATTATCGAGTTTTGAAAAAGTCTTAATCTCGGTTTTCGCATTTTGAAGGAGATATTCCACCATCGTTTCTCTCCGCAGCAAATGAAAGATGCTAATTTTATGTTCGGGAGAAATAAAAAAACGTTAAGACTTCAAGTGATTAATGCTCTTTTAGAAACACGAAGCAGCGCATAAACGATATGAAACATAATCTCAAATAGTGAGAGCCAGCTCGTGATAAATTAAACTTTCCCACATTTTTCACTGCCGAGGAGGCTCAATCTAATCACTTCGAATAAAAGAAAAACCGATTCCGTTGCTGCAGAAAACAACACTACTCGGATATTGCCACCTCGAGAAAAGAAAAAAAAATACATCCTTGGTTAAGATTTTGTCTTCCTGTTTTAATCTCTCGCAATCTCTGCCCCAAACTCTTAATTCCGAGACGGCCCTCGCCGTATGGAAAGCGAGGATACTAATAATAAAGCCTTTTTAGCGAATATGAAAATCTTCTCTCTCAGGTCCGTTCTATCTCCATCTGGTCGTGATAAGACCTGGAGATAAAAGCTCACTGTGTGCGATAAGCGATGGACTTCTCCCTTCAGATGATCTCGATGACCCTATCTTTGCAAGGCGTCAAGGAAAGGAGGGGACGGATACTAATAGATCGGGCCCATAACCCATCTTTTCTCTTCACACCGCCATATGCTTCTTGGGCATTGTTATTAATAGCATCTCCTGTTGCCATCTCGAGGTCTGAAATTCGCTTCCTATTTCTTCGCAAGGTTTCTTCGGCGAGTTGCTCCGCGGCTGGAAATGGAGCTGGAGTCACGATTCCAAATTGACGGTTTATAGCGCACGCCTGGAGACAACCGTGACAGAATGAAAACGGTTTTAGGATATTATTTTTTTGTCTATCTGGAAAATGCAATTATATTAAATAATTACGAAAGTAGAAGGTTGTGTGTGCTTTACGAAAATTAGACTGGCGAAGATGTACCTCAGAAGATGATATTCATTACCTGTAATTCATAAGATAGAATACACTATACAATCCTTGAATTGGTTTGCTGAAGCCCAAAATTGTTGATTATACAGTTATAAATTAATTTGAATTATTTTTATAAGCATACTTGGCATTGAGAATTGCAGATAAATTTGCAGCTTTGTTTACACCATTTGTTGATGATTTGAAAAAGAGTAAATATAAGCCAAGGCTACAAAAATTCCGAGGAATTCGTCTCTTTGACTTTTAAAAGCAGTCGTTTTCATTTCGTACATTTTATAACTGGGTAAGTTTAGGTCGGGCTAATGAACAAACTAACACTGGAAATAATTCAAAAAAGAAAAAAGCGATTTTGAATATTTTTATCAAAAGCGGCTGTTCTAAAAAATGTTCAAAAATCAATCATGTATTAATTAAAAAATAAAAAAAAGAATTTTAATGAATTTGCTCTGAGCTGAGAGACTGGAGGTACCTTGTTCAAATCCAGGTCGCGTCTTTCGACCTAGAAGTTCGCAGTTTTCCGTGGTTTTCTCCGAAACTTAGCATAAATACAGGTTAGGACCTCTTAGAAAGGCCCACACGGAGAGCATCCCCCCTCTCGGCCTGGATCCCTAGTATAGATAATCGCCATAATACCACAAATAAACAAATCAACTATGCAAGAAAAAGAAAATCGCTCAAAGTTGCTTAAGTTTTTTTCACTCTTTTTTACTGTCGATCAAACTGTTTGGAGTTTTGGTCTGTTTTCTCCTGGTGTAACGTGAATACGCATTTGAACCCCTTAAAAATCATCCTACCAAGGCACAACCTCCCCCGCTAGACAGATAGCCCTTGTGTAGCTTTATCTCAACAAAACATAATTTATTTTGAATCAATATATTCAGAAGACTTTTGTCATGGCCAAGAGAGAGAGAGAGAGAGAGATAGTTGTCTTCTTTTATCTAACACCAGTATCCATTCCTTTATCCACGGGGATGGTCGTGAAACACGACTGTCTCGTCTCGCATAACACTAAAAAAAAAATCTCTCTTTCGTCTGGTAGATTCCTCTAACTTTATCTAATATCTGATAACCAGTTTATCAAATCACAGGTTATGTGTGTTTGTGCGGGAGATCTGGTCTTATTAGTGATGATGTTTAACGGTGAGTCAGAAATTTACCTTTTAATAGCTGAAAAGTATTTCACGAAGTAAAATGTTCGTTGATGCTTGTTAAAATAAAGTAATGTCTTCAAAGACAGAAGTTAAAAATTAACCACGGCCAGGCTGTAAGTCCGAAAGAAAATCTCTGGCTTAGTCATTACGATAAAAAAGTCAGAGTTTCCCACTAAAAGGCTTGATTATTATAATTTGTTAACAAAAATTTAAATTTCTGTGGAGGGGCAGGTGTTTGTAGTGAATCTCTGGCTACATCCCTGTTTAAGACTGATTTTTAAAATATGAAAATTAGAAATAATGAAATTAGATTTAAGATTAGTGCCTTCAAAACTCAGTTCTACAATTTCTAGGAAATTTTATAATGTACTCTGCAATAAATGTTGCATAAAAGAACCGTTTACTTCATGTTGCACAGGTTGTCACCGCAATTGCACAGGTGCCTTTTATTTTATTCTTTATTGTTTGCGTCTTTTTACTCTCAAATTCAAAGAGAAAACAAGTTACGATACTTAAAATGTTTTTCAAGTGTTGAATTTTTAAAAAAATATTCTTGTTCCAACAAAACGGAATGCCGGACAACTATGGAGAAATCATAATAGCATCTTTAATGTTTCATTTGATTATCAACATTTACTTAATTTTTATAAATATACTATAATACTTGTTTCCATCATAATTGTTTATTGTGGGTTCCACTCAACATGATTCTAATATTATATTTTGCCTATATTAATTAAAAGAAAATATATCTTGTTACATCTATACATACAAATGTGTAATTTTGAGAATTAATTTCAGTAACTATAAATAAATATGTGATATAGCGATCTTTTCTTTGATCTTGGAAGCAAACCTAAAACTTAGAATTGTTTTATTTTGACATTGCCTCAATAATAAGTGATGTTCTCCCATTTATCTGCATCTGTGGAAGAAGGAACATTTTACAACCGAAGAAGATGGATTTTTTCTCACCACCCGAAACGTTCGTACTGTACTATCTTTATTATGTGTATTATTAAAAAAGTTCTTAATTAAATTTAAAAGAACGTGCTTTTAGTTATTAACCTTTTACAGATCGAATTGAGATCAAGGCATATTTCAATTTTTTTTTTCATATTTTGTCTTTTAATGCGTTAGTTAAACAATATTAGTAATTTAAATTGGGGGGGGGGGAAAGATATTGTATGTAGTTTTCAGTGTGTTCCCAATTGGGAAAATGGATCATTTCTGACTATATTTTTACATGGTTTTAAAAACGGAATATACTGACTGGTAGTTTAAATAATAAGTAAAATATTAAAAAAATTAATAAAAGATTTATTTTTAAATTTGAGTAAAGATATGAATTAAGTTGAGGGGGGGGGGTGTATCAAGATAGCTCTGTAAAAAATTTAATGAGAATAACTATTTTTATGATCTTTTGTCCAGTTTCCCACTAATGATAGAATAGTTAACTAGAATAAGTTAAGATAGAAATAGTTAAATATTAGCTAATTTTTTCAAATCAATATTGATAAAATTTCATTTTTGAATAAATTTTTAATTTGATGGTCCCAATTGGGAAGATTGGCCTGTAAAAGGTTAACAATACTGTTTACTTCACGAACACTTTACACAGGAAATCACCTGCACACAACGGATGCCCAAATTTAAAACACAGTAAGGGAAAATTGTTTCAAAATGGATTTTTTAGGATTTTTCGTTCTAAGAGAGTCGTGTGAACATAATTTACTTGGTACTTTTCAATAATTTAATTTTTTCGTATAGATATGAAAATTGATAAACCTAGTAAGTGCTTTTTTTTCAATTTGAAAAATGTAAAACAAAGTAACACTTTCAACAATTTTAAAAACCTATTTTATTTTCTACATGTTGTCATCCTAATCTATGACAATAAGCAACGGTTAATTTGTTGTGCTAAAATACCATTTCGTGCGGCTAACAGTAAATTCGTTTTATTGATTTTCTGGAAGTTTTTGAATTTGTCACTTACTGTGTTTTGAATTTGGGCAGCCGACGAATCGCATACAACATATAAATTTAGACAATTTCATATCAATAACTGTATATAAGCATGAAAGATTCATCGCACCAGATAACCTTCCGGTTTAATTGCTGTTGTTCTGGTTTCATGGATGCTTATTAGTAAAACTGGCATGAGCGATTTACAGGAGGCTCCTCCCATGCCAGGCGTGAGCTCTTCCTCAGACATCCTTAAAAACGCCAAATCTGATTGACTCAGCTTCTCCACGAAGTGTGTCCCCTCTATAGAATGGGCCCTGTTGTCTCAGCTGAGCTGTTTATGGGCTGCAATAATGCCGGCGATGATGCGAAATCTCTTTACGCATGTACATTAATCTTGGATATTATGCTTCGCCTTTGTTGAAACTTCCGTCTTTGATTTTTTGGTAGTCCGTGCCCGTTTTACTTGAACAATCGCCAGGTGATGATGCCTCATTATTTGCCGTATCCACCTCGTTATGCAGTTTAATGCGACTTTTTTTCCTCCTGTAAGCGGCTTTTGCTTGCACCGTGTACTGCGTTGTTGTCCTCCTCCTGCCGCGGAGTTGCTGTTTGTTCAGGACGGGCGGACGATGCGTGTTCAAACATCAGAACTGAAAGGGCGATTCTTCCTCGTTCGTGGAAAGAAGAAGAAGACACAAAAAAATAAAAAAATAATAATACATCAAGTGTTGGTAATTAGTCCATAATATGAAATTAATGACACTCCGTGAATGCCCGTCTCTGCAAGGTTGTTGTTTCAGCTTCTGCCTCGTTGGTAAAGAATAGAACGGGCTTGCGAAATTTTCAGTCAGCAGTCGAAATTTTATTGAGAAAGTTTTTAAAAAAATTATACACCATGAATCAAATGAATTTTAGTTTTCTCCCCTTTGAAGTTATAAATATAGATTGATAATTCAGAAATAAAGAAATGAATTGTGTGAAATAAATCGCATACATTCACACATGCATCATATGTGCATGAATTTTAACAGCTACGATGGATATTTCTATTGCGGTTTATATTGGAAAAGTTCTTTTCCAAAATTGTTTTTGGAATAATTAGATTGAATAAAAAACACAAAAAAGAAACTGGTGTTTAAAGAAAACTTTATAAAATTGATTGAGTACCTTTGATGTGTGTTATTTTGCGATGTTTTGTTTATTTTAATTACATGGAACGTTTAAAAATGTATTTTATCTTATCCATATCAGTAACTTGACAATGGAAAGTCTTTGGAACATAATAAATATTTCAGAATTTTTCCTCTATCATGATCAACAAAAGGGGAAAAAAGTAATTTTCAGCGGTTCTGTAAGCATTCAAAATAACAACACTCAACACTCAACACGATGTGAGATTTGTAATAAAAACTTACTTTACCGAGACAGGTCTTACTCATAACAAATACACTTGAGTGTAGGTTATTGAGCGTTTAAATTTTCTTAATAGAGCTTTTTGGGATCGCCTTTAAAAAATTCGATATTAAAAATATTGTTGCGCATAGTAGTACTAAGTGTATCTTATTTTTAATATAAGCTTTTCATTGCAGATTCTTTTTTAAATATTTTTGTTATTTGATAATCCCACGCCTCACACAATTCTACCAATAGTCAAAGTAGTTATACTTTTAGATGAGAACTTGATTATAATTGTGTTATACAACATTACCAAGCAATAATTATTCTTTAATATGTTAAGTGTAGATAGTACCATAAATACAACAGAACATTTATTAGTTTGGATTCTTTAACCTTTAAAAAAAAAGAACGACCCTTAAGTTGAGAATTTCAGCAAATTATAGACTTTTACTAATGAAAATCATTTAAAACACGAGGAATTAAATTTTTGAGACGAATTATAGCAAAGAGAAAAAAAATGGATTTCTATATAATTAAATCGTATATCATTAGCCTATCTCCTTTTTAGCAGAGATAAATTTAAATTTTTATTGGTCTCACCTAAAGTTCAAGTAGTAAATTAAAAAATTATTAAGTTTAAAAAATGAATCTATTATTTTGCACTTGAAATCTGATGTGTTGTGTATTTGTGTGAAAATTTGAAAGCACTTAAAAGTGCAGAAACGTGTAAATTATACAAATAAATATGCCTAAAAATTAATTTTTTGAAATATTATACATCTTTAATCTTTTCAGCCTTACTTTATTTTCATTTTACTGTTCGCATATCCTAAACTCTAACAATTGTTAGATTTATAACTCAAATAAATACATCCGCTGAGCATTTGATAAATTTTTGGTAGGAAAATAAAAATTAATAATGCAAAAACTTAAAATGACAAGTTATGTTTGAAGAAAAAAAAATGAACTCATTTCTCGAAGATGCCTTTTTAATGAGTTATACTTCATTCCCAAGCAAGGAAACGATGATTAAAAAAATGACAATGCACTTCTCTACATGCAGAAAAAAAGTATTTTATTTTCAATAATCATCGCTCATGTACAGTATCCAAAAATCATTTTTGGCAGAGGATCATTAGTTTCAGGACTTAATTGCTCCATTTTTTTCCCTACCTTTCGCTAGTTTACCTAAGAAACGAAACTTTCATTTTTAACAATATAACGGACAAATGACAAAAATATGACTCCGTCTTTGGGTGGATAAAAAAAAAAAAAGAAAATTATCCAGTTTGCAATAATAATCACTTTCTTTTAGACAAATATGCAATAAAGGGTAACAAGGAAAAATGACAATTTCGTGAAACTTTTTCTTTCCATTATTATTTTTTTTTTTTTCTTTCCCGATAAAAACTTTTCATCATTACAAACTTGAGTATTTAAAGCAGGGAGAGAAAGAGAAATAGAGGGGGGTGTGCGAGACTGGGGAAGAATGCTCATTTTTCCTGCAAAATCGTTTGCTAAACATGCTTTTTTTTTTCTTTTTTCTATTTCTTTTTTTCCTACACATGGAGGGAAAAAATAAATACAAAAACTAAAGATGATCCCTTTGACTATACGTGCACCATTCAATAGAAGAAAATGATAATGACAATTTTTGTCTCGGGAAAAACCGGGAGAAAAAGGAAATAATTAGGAAAGAAGGGGGGATTTTTATACCGTTTTAAGGGATAAAAATTTTCCCTCTCTTTAGTTCATGTGTGGCAAATCCAGCAGAATCAAAAAAAGAAAAAAGGAAAAGTGTATTAAAGAGTAACACAGGACAAAAAATGTCACCGGGAATGAAGTATGCAGTGAAATGATTTGCTTTAATTACAACGACATTTTTTGGGGGGGTTAACACGACTCGGACCAATTAAGAAGAGATCTAAGTGATTTATGTAGCGTTTCTATATTTAAAGCGGTAGAAAGCGACCGATATCCATAAATAATTCATAAATTTTTAACAAAACCTTCGCATTTAGCTACGTTTTTTAACAGAGAGATTAAACGCATAACTTGAGATATGTCCATTTTTGTTTGTAAGCAATAAGCACTAATACAACTGGTTAAATCTACAAAAACGTGATCTGAAGCAAAAGGAAAAAAATCTGTATCAAAACCTAAACACTTTTTTCTTAACAATTGAGTTTTTTGAGAATAAGGGGTGAACTGTGCTTTACTGCTGCCGGAGCCGAAATGTGGCTTTGACTTAAAAACATAAAACTTCATCCTTCCTTACTTGAGTTTACTGTACTGTACTTATAGCAGTACAGTGAACTCAAGTAAGGAATCTTGAAACTGACGTGTGGTACAAAATTTGCATAACTGTGACATATCTTTTGCAGAAATAGAGACAGGCTCCAACACACTTCAATCGTAAATCGCAACTATAGGTGAACATGTCTTTTTACAGACAGAAATTACTTGACAAAGACCACCATTTCTTGTACAATTATTGATATTCCAAGCGCCGTTTTTTTAATATTTGAGGTTTTCTCTTATCTTCATTAGCAATCATAACTTAATGCCGCTATACTTAATGCGTAATTAGAGATTTTATAAAGCAACTTTTACAGCACTTTTTTAAGAATAAAATATCATTAGTTTTATTTTATATTCCATTAAATTGAAAGGAGCAACTTTATTATATAACTAGGCATTATAAAGTGCGCTTATTTTATGGTTTATAATGAAATCCAGCTGGCTATAAAATATTTCATAAAATACCATCTACACTATTTCCTAATAGAAGTTAGTGTTGTTTCTCTTTTACAGATAATTGCCTATCCGTATTACATTTGCAGAATAGGTACAGAAGACTTTAGTCGCACAAAGATCCTCTAATGCTTTTCGTCAATCATGTTTCATTTGTTTGATGATGAATACCAAAAAGCTTTATTAAAGCAAAAGATTCTTTTGTTTTCTTTTGGAAGGAATGATAATGAAATAATAATCATAAAAATAATAAGACCATGTGGGGGGTCTTTACTCTCTTTAGCACCTTACTATAATATATATTGTCGGCAGCTTAGATATTTAGGATTTACGACTTTTGATAAGCTGTAATTGAAGTGACATGGCTGCATAGCATAGCTCAAATTTGGTTAGTATTTATCGTTCTTAGACTTCCTTAAAAAGTTTTCTGCCCAGGGTAACCTGCATAGGCGATACCTCTTGTGTATGTTTGCCTTAATACTCTACACTATTTATGTCTTTCTTCCCTCTCTCTCCCCACAGTGTCCAGTGTTCCTTCAATGGTCAGTATTTTTAGTTGTGCGAGCAGTTCTCTTTCTCGAAATTACAAAACGGAATCAGACACTAACAGTTGGAAGAATATTTTTGTAATATGAAATCATTAAAATTAAAAATTATCAAAATATTTGGACTTACCTCATTTTTCTGAATTTGAAAATTCCGCTAAACCGGTTCCTCTATTTCAACTATCTATTCATAAAGATTCAGTTTTGTTCTCAGTTTTATTCTCATACGAATGTACCAAGACTATATAAAGGTGCTCTTGTGCAAATCAACAGTTTCTTATAAGCTATCGTCATTGGATACCGAAATCAATCCTCGTACATTCCAAAAATACATTTTGCGGTTGAACAGAACTGCATTATGCTTTGCTTATACCGCAAAAATATTTCTTCAAATTGACAACGCACATGGTGTCATTCTGTTTTTGCCTAGTTTCTTTTGTTACATTTGTAGTCTATTTTTTGCTATTTACTGAACGATTTATATTCAAACGCTTTTTTTTTTAAAATACGATCAACGCTTTAATATTACTTTTTATTCCTGTTAACTCAAATACGTACAGTGAACCTTCACCATTTACCGTATTTATACTGCCAAATTAAAGGAACTTTTACAATGTACGGTCCAGTGGTTAAAGCCTTCAAGATGCATTTAATCTGAAAGACATTTTTTTTTTTTACGTGTTTAGTAGAAACAAGAATAACCTCGTTAAGTCAATTAGGTGTCATGCATATGCTGTTTTTGAAATGATACTGACTATATGCAAAGTGGGAAAAAAAATCCATTTAATATCGACTGCTGAAAATTATTTTAAATATTTTTCAAAAGCAGTACAAAAGTTACTCGAAAGGAAAAAGAAAATTAATATTGCTTATTTATTTATTTTTTTATTTATTCCCCCGTTCTCCATTTAGCGTCACATAATATCCTATCATTTATCAACCAGTTCTGGAAAAGACTATTTTTTTTTTTTTTTTTTTTTTTTTTTTTTTTTTTGGCTCTGGTGTCTCTAACGAGGCAGTTAAAAACACAGCACTTCTTTTGCGACAATTGCAGTAATTAAGTGCAAATTGTTTTTCACCTCGCTCCATGGGTGGGGATCGGGGAGTCATCACCATGTGTTGGTTTTCGCACTCACGCTAAAACGTTCGTAGAAAGAAAAAAAAAATTAAAATAAAACAACAACGTATAAATGAAATAAAATAAGCGACAAGCACAGGCAATCTTCCACTTAATACCCGTTTCTCATTTCTGAGGAATTTGTGGAATTCAAGAAGCCAGCAGCTCACTTAACCCCCTGTTTAGCTCGCTCAATTAAGTCATCTGAGTTCCACTTGGTAGGAATGGAGAACTGATTTCGGCAGGGCTTCTTTCTTTCGAGCCAGAGAAGAAATAAATAAAGATGGTGTTACTTTTGAGGGTATACTTACTTATAGGGGACTATTATTTTAATGGAGTTGTTTGTTGATTTAAGCAACTTGTGCATTTTTTTCTGAAAAAAAATGAGAATTTTCAGGGGAAAGAAAGGTGGGGGATCTTCTTTTTCATTGGTGATTTAATTGAGTTCATTCTACTTAGACATTTAATAAAAGGAAAGTGTGTAATAAAGATTGTGTAATAAAGTGTGTAATAAAGTGTGTAATTAGATTTAGCCCTACGGGCTAGACTTTTTTTCTGTGTCTGAAATAAACATATGTGATGATATTAGTGATTAGTAGTTGGGAAAAATGGTACAAAAATAATGACCAAGGATTTTACTAGAAAATCACTTTTTTTATTTTAGTTCCGTATGTGGCACACTGAGGCTTAACTATAATTTCTTGGCATTTATTTTGAAATTTTAGTATTCAAATTATATCTTGACGAATTCTCGCGTATCATAATTTTTTTTTGTCAAAATTCTTTGCTAAGTATTTATTGTTAATTTTCTAAAATAAACAAATAATATAAGCAAAGTTTACGGTTAAAATTTTAATCAATTTTGACAGTAATGGGAACAGTAATACAATTACTGTCAAAACACGCAATTGCTTGAATTATATCTATGTATAATTACTCCTAAAAACCGATAGATGTCCGTGCTGGTATTTTATAGACGTGGAGGAATAACTAATGTGGTTGTTTCACATATGGTACCACGCGCCTTGTAAGATTAAGAAAATATTTTAATACTGCTTTATATACGCGTAAGTGAGACGATGTCCGGGACACACACTTTGAGCCCTGAGATGGGCTCGATTTTAAGTCGTGGCAGGCGTGGTTCGTTGAGATATGACCGACTGCCGCTCGTCGGTGTTGCAGTTTGGCCGAAAATTCATGGTAGTCCGCTGGGCTCTGGGCACCCCAAACCTCGTACCTATGGCTGTCGGCGTATTAAATAAATACTCCTGGTTTAAAATGTATTTTTATTTTAACAGATTTTCACGTAGATTTCTGTGGCAACAGAGACCACGAAAAATCCGTTCTCTCGACGGTGTTTACACTTTTATTACCTAGGGTCACATGATTTATAAGCTAATCCACATGGTTTTAAAAAAAGGTGCATTTCCTGGCTATTAAAATGCCCAGGCCTCATAGTCTCTAGAAATTCTTGAGATCTGTGGTGACTGTGAGACGAGAGAAGGAGGGGAGATAAATCAAATGCCTTTTTATTAAATTTAGATCCCTCGACAAATCCTTTGTTAGATAACAAAAGTTGTTACGCCCCTATAGAATTTTGAAGGGAACAAATAGAAAATGTGAATTTTTTGTAGATATGTTAAATACATAATATTCAAATTTTAACAATATAATTAAATCATTTAGTTATTTTTCTGGAATGTATAGTTTGACTAGACTCTTTGATTTATGAGCTATATCTTTTTGTAAGATTGAAAAATTAGGTGTAGGATTTACGATTTTACTAAATTTAAACGGAAAAAATTTGAAAGCTTTACTGTTCCTTAGCCCGCGTTTCGTTCTCTCAATGGGCAAGTCCGAATTTCTAAAGGAGTAGGGTATTTTTTTGTAAAATTCAGGCGTAGACTGACTTTGCTTCTGTAGAGAAAAATGTGTACGCATAGAGTGGGGAGAGCAGTGACATCGGAAGTGGCATGGATGAATTATAAACACATGAAGTGGAATTATATTTATGATGCTCTTTTTATGTAAAGGTCTCGATCATAATATCTGAAAATCTTTCCTGGAATCTTTCACAGATAATAGATTTCTAAGTGTTTAACTTATTTATTTTCAAGATCAGCAAATAAATTTGTGATGATACAAAGAAGGGCATTGAAATTTGACAGAGCAATATTTATTGATTTTCTATAAACACATAATGAACACAATTAATATTGATGCCTGTAAGAAAATCGTTATAACTAATGCTGGAATGTAAATGCATTTTATGTGCTAGAACTAAAATTTCCTAGTAGAAGATAAAAAGATAAATATTTCCGAGATAAAAATTATTATTATAATTATTTTATAGTTTTAGTATGCAAAACTTATATTTTGTAGAGTTCAGTGTGATATTTTATTTCATCGTTAGTCAAATAATTGAACATTTTCTGGATGAGGTTTTTGAAATGTATAGCTTGTTTGGTAGTCGTTTAAAAAATAAAAGAAATGATTCGTTAGTGTTCGTAAAAAAAAAAAAAAACCTAAGTAATTAAGATGATGAAAGTACTTAATACAAAATAAATAAATAAATAAGTAAACCAGCTAGATACATAAAATGAACAAAACTAAATAGTTGTTTTTTTCATGAACTTTAGAAAATCAGATTTATTTTAATGAGAAAATATTTATTTTATAGGAATTCCTTTTTTTTTTTAACCATGCATTTTTTTTCCGCTTGAAATGTTGAGCCACACTTTAAGATTGGGATTTTGATTGAAAAACGGTTTATTTTGATCGAATGTTACTCAATTATTGCTTGTTAAAATGTTAGTCTGTTTATTTTCATGGGTGTTGCAAACACCTTTGCATAAAACGATAAAATTAATCTTTGTTGTAAAATGAAATTTTGCGTATGCAAAAGTAAATGCTAAATACATTAACGTTTTTTTTTTTTTTTTTTTTTTTTTACAGGAAAGATAGCAAGAATCATGAATGTAATGACAGTATAATCAGATCAAAGAAAGTATAAATGTTATTTAAATACACTTTTCTTTTGTAAAATTAAAATAACCTCTAATAATTTCATAGACGGAAGAATTTAAGAATATTTAGGAAAATTAGAAAAATTCCTATTTTAGTCTATTACCAAAAATTAACTGTGCTTTTAAATTATAGATTTCGTTCCGATCTTCGATCCCTGAGGATTAACACTCAAGTATAAATATTGACTTGATTTAGCTCTTTACATAACTTGTGTATATACATACTGGCTACACTTCAACCAATGATCGCAAAGATGATGAAATTGTGTACTCTATTTTACAAACAAATTTGTGTACATGCAATATTTTCTGAAGATAAATCTCGGGAGAAATTTGTAATAGTGAATTTCAATTTGAATTATGAATTTTGTGCGTGAATAAAAAGGATTTTGGAGAAACCAGAGTTACGAATGTTAATAGATGTTCTTTTTTTATATTTCATTTGATTGTAGCTTGTTGATCAAACTTATTTCTTGTGTGATAAGAGTTAAATATTCAAACGTGAATTTTCAATAAAGTGTAATTTTCCTCCATCTTATTGTACAAAAGCAGGCACAAGAATGTACATATTTTTTTTCAAAAATGACGTATAAAAATAGCGTTTAATTTAAACCAATAAAAAGTGTACTTAAAAAATGAGCGTTTCTTCCATAAGCTTTTAAAACTGAGATATGACGTACTAAACTGATAAAAGACATTTTATTAAAAAATTCTTTGCGCATGTCCCTATCTCTTACTTGATGATCATTGATAAACAGTTGATTCAATGGAGGCTCAATGGTATCGGAATATGAAATCGAATATACATTTATGAAGTTTTATATGTAAATGGAGTGTAGTTTGATTTCTAAGAAATATAAATCTCATAAAGAAAAAAATGAAATAAAAATTTGACAATTTAATAGGCAAACAGGCCTGATACTTTTTAAAGAAGCTAAAACGCTATTCTGCACATTAAAGCTCATAAAAAAAATAACGCTTGAAAAATTCATATTTGTATACTTAAAATTCTGATAGTTAAAAACTTAGAAAAGAAAGTGTAAAATACTTAATTTCTAATCTAATACTGTAAAGAATAGGTTAATGATTTTGAAATATACACTATGCAAGAGTGAGAAAAGTTAGAAATATTTTAAATGTACAAATGAATGGAACTAATAATGGATAAATATTGGTGTTACATTAGAAATATTGAGAATGTCTTTCAACTATTAAGCAAATATTTGAAACACATTATCATTATAAGGGTCTCACAATATTGTGGAACAATAGAACTTTTTGTTATAGATTTTTAAAAAATATTATAAATTTGAAAAAAAAAACTTTAGACATTTTTCTTATTAGTGAATTTTAGAAATTGTATTAAATAGAAATTTCTCAGTACTTAAAAAAATTATAAACTATTGAAAATACGAGACAACCTTAAATGCCTGTTTTCAGTAAACTCACACAAAAAATAGCCACTTTCTAGCCAAAGTAAGGGACATGTTTGTAATTTAATTTACTACTTTTTCTTTTATTCATTCAATTTTAAAGCGGTTTATTTACTTTTACAGCTGAAACATTTTTATTCCAACATTTAATTAAAATCAAATAATAGACTCTGAAAGGCTACGGAAACTTTTAATTTTAAAATTAAATTTAATGGTTTGGTTTTAACCACATTGAAAAAAAGCAAGGATCACTTACTTTAATTAAAGCTTCACTTCTTAATTTTATAAATTAGAAAAAAATCTTTGGATTTTTATATTAAGAAAAAGTATTTTAATTTATAAGTACATATTCTTAAATTCTCTTTCCTCTATCACTTTTAGTTTTTTAATTTAGTGGTTTATAATTCTCAAGTAATTTTTATAATAAAAACTTTTCTTAAACGTATTACAAAATTAATAATATTATGTGGATTATTAATAAGCTTTTTATGATTGCAAGACTTGGTTCTGTTGTCATAATTTTTCATGTACTTTTATTTCTGCTTGCCAGGAATCGGGTGACTGGAATAGTTTGATTTCTACTGGATTTATTTTTTGAAGCTCTGATATTCTTTATAGACTACAAAGAAAATGCGACTCTGATACGGAAACTTGAAACAAACTAAAGTATTCCATATAAATGTCCTTATTTTTTACACAGAAAGCTGCCTTATTAATGTAGCAATTAAAAGAATTTGTCGTTGCAGATGCAGTAGGAAGTCTTAACATTTTGTTCTACGATGAAAAGAGACAAGGGAAGAATTGTCGCCATGCAAAATTTCAATGTCTTTTGTCCACAGACATAGACGTATCTATAATAGGTCTGTGCTGATACATATTCTTCATATGCGTTAAAAGATGAAGTTTCAGCTGTCTTGCTGTGATTTTTATTTATAAATGAAGACAGCAAAACAAAAATAGTGTTATATTTCATTTTTTTAAAATGTACTTGGAAGTGCCCCTTTTACCATTCCGGGCCCTGCATAGTGACTAAGGTTTACCCAATGCAATCGCACATAGGCGTTCTTTACGTACTTTACATGTTTTCCATTAAGTGATGTGTATAGCGTTAATACTATTTTACATAGAGACCCAAAAGTTTTTCAAACTGTGCTTAGATCCTAAATCTGTGGGGGATTTTTTATTCATATATGGCCATCATAAGTAAATTTTAAGAATGACATTACAAAGTGATATTTCTCGTGTTACTGCACAGGAGGGAAAAAAACGATACCATCTAGCACGAATAGATGGCTACTTTCTGTGACCCCAAAACTATAGAAGAACAGATCGTAGAAATATGCGTCTAGGTGATTCAACTGGTATAGACGACATGGTCAAGAATTTCTAGTTCGTAGTATTCTAGCTAATCACAGCAGAATGACTAGTTTGGGTAACGAGAAATTATCGTTCCATTTTTGGAGCACTAGAATGACCGTTTGTGAGTCTACCCGCTTGTGTACGCAGCAATTTATGTACATTTCCATTTGGGTACAAGCACCAGCTTATAGATGACAAACCTAACAATTGGATAAGTGGGTTCAGATGTGTCTCATTCTGCAATCTAGTATTTATAAAGAGTAGATACACTCATAAATTTTAGCTAATTTTAGCTTTTCTTTTTCTTCTTTTTAAGCAAAAGAGCGCAGTTTTATTGTATACTATGGGTGCTTCCATACCTTAGGTACATCACTGCCGAGATTAGAAGACGATTGGATAAAGCATTTCTCAGCGGCGAGCTGGTAAAACAACTAAAGAAAAATAAAAATTCGCCGACCCAAAAGAATGCAAGAAAACAACCCTTTGCGAAACAGATTTATACAAGATTTATTCGAGGAAAGGAAAAAAAAAAAAAAAAGGTATACGAGAGTGAGCGAGAAACCGAACAGCCATTACAACGTCTTTTACAGCGATCATTACATGATGGCGAATGTTCAGCTTAGACCCGCGAATTTCGGCCCCGACTTCCTGGAGTGCGGTGGCCCCAAAGCTGCCACCCCGGCGGGGGGCTGATTGCGGCGGCGGCAGACCTGTCTTCGTTGACGCACCGCCAAAGCTTTGTTTCACGGTGAAGTGTAAATCGATGGCATGATGGTTTTATGTAAGCGATTAGGCCGCCTCCAATCTGACATTGCGAACTCGCCCGCTCGAGAAGAACGAAAAAAAAAAAAAAAAAAATTACTATCACGATCACAGGTATGCATACATAGTATGGTTTTGGGAATTATTTATTTATTTAATTTATTTAGTTTTTTTAGATAAAAAGTATAAATGTAAAACCATGGATATTTGGAATAGGCTTCATCCGTGTGGTAATGTAACATATGCACTAATACTTTACAAAATTGAAAATTCTGTATATTTGTATATATATATATATATACCGTATATTCCGGCGTCTAACACGCATCAGTAAATTTAGGATACGTCAAGAAATTTATTTTATATTTAATGTTATGCATTTTATCAGGTTGTAACGAAAGTTTTCCGCCATATCTGCCTGAAAAACTAACTTCTAACTCCTTAGATA
Source organism: Cheiracanthium punctorium (assembly GCA_038373885.1). Taxonomy (NCBI): domain Eukaryota; kingdom Metazoa; phylum Arthropoda; class Arachnida; order Araneae; family Cheiracanthiidae; genus Cheiracanthium; species Cheiracanthium punctorium. Next base: position 542,242 of record JAWZYV010017693.1, on the reverse strand, counting down.
ACTGATTTTGAACTTTCGGTACTAAACCCGCACAGTGTCACATGATACAACAATAGTACTAAGCTGTACTCATAATTTGTTGATATTATGTAGCTGACTTTTTGCAACACAAATGGAAGTAAATGATGGTTCTAATCCTCTAGAGTGATAGTTCCATTTGGGACACCTTATACTTAATGATAACTATATTTTTTACAGATTTCACAACACAGTGTTATAAAGTAAGCCTCTTTCTTTCAAATGCCAAAAATCGTTTGACAAAATATGAGCAAATACGCCAACGCGAACTGTGTGCTGGTGGCGGGAAACTTTCGTTACAACCTAATATATTCGGTGTATAGCACGCACACAAAAAATGAAGTAATTTTTTGAAGTTGAAAGTGCGTGTTATACACCGAGATATACGGTATATATATGTGTGTGTGTATATTTGCAGTATATACTTTGTGTTTTACTTATTAATATATATATATATATATATATACGCATAATGATTTTTAATTTGTCCGCGTCGTAACTACTGTAAATATGAATTGATTACCAATGAACGTAAATATATACCTTTCATATACTCTATTAAAGGATGTGCTTAGCGTACATAGTTTTTTAAATGAAGACCCGAAAGTCTTTCAATGTATAGGTAATCTTGCAGAGAGAAATGGCATTTATGTAAGGCCTATGTCTTACTCTAAGAAAGACCTTGATCTCTGTTCTTGATTGTATACTAGTTCCTATTTTTATTTACATGTTTCAAGTACAGTATTTGGACGAGCACCCACTCTAGGGATAGTGGAAATCGAACCCAACACCGTACGCACAGACTGGAGGGAGAGTGAGAGAAGCGTGTCTAACTTCTCTTCTACCGGTGCCCCCCCCCCCCCCCACCCGAAGTCTGCTTATTTTAAACGTAAGAAAATAATACGATACACGATAACTGAAAATTTTAAAAGAATTCTCTTTCTCAAAAACATTGTAAACATTTATAGTAGTTTTTCAGGGCCAAGAAAAAGAACTGTAACTGTTATACAGTGGTGCCATAAGGGATTTCGGATTGGTATCGGGGGGAAAGCAGATATTAGCACTGCTTTATTAAATCATTTTTCGCCAAATTCTAAGGCTTTTAATGCATTTTAAGATTTCAATGAAAGTTTTAATTTTTAACAGTAGAGATTAATAAGTTAATACATACAGTGTTTACTCGAGTCTGAAGTAACAGTCGCATTTTTTTTTTACCTGTTTTTCATGGTGAAAACGGGTGTGCGACTACTATGCGAGGGCGGCTATTACGCGAGTGAACGCGGTATTCGGCTGGTCAAAAGTTTTCAACAAATTCTACTGTAACGTAACATAAATTAAAATGTTGTGCAAGTATTGTCTATAAAACTTCCACCCTTTGACGTACGGTGGTTTCGCCGTGGAACCATCTTTTTTTAGCGCTTCCAATGCTGATCGCTAAGAAAATGTGGTTAAATGGTGTCAATGGTAACTGTGCGTCCACACAGCCAGCTGTGTCAGAAAACTTCTTTAGCTGTGTGGCGCCAGATGCACTATTCCATTGACCGCCATGTTGTTGGTAGTTAAATGGATCGATGACAACGGCTGCACTTTTTCAGCGTTGGGCAGTCTATCCAGTTAGTTTTCTAAATTGATGTGAAAATGCTTGAACTTCAAAGGGTTAAGCAATTATTTATATTTTGTGCCATGATTGCTAAAACCACGCCAGCATGGAGCTATTAGTTACCGCGTTCTTCAGCGTATAGAAAAAAATTAATGACACGTTCTCAGATGAATGGTACGAAATGTAGATTTCTGTCAACCTTTGTTCAGTGCTGTTTTTTCTAATGATATAGAACTGAAATATTTATGCTAACCACACACAGTATTTCTCTATAATAATAAGTTTGTTGAAAATGGTTTGTACCCATGGAATTAGTGTGTAATTTATTTGTCTGCGTAGCCTTCAGAAGCATTTAAACTAACTGAACCTCGAATCTAAAGTTGATTTTAAAAATCGGGGTTTGAAAGACAGCGAAATTGTACAAACCTGCATTTACTGAATGTTTAGCAAAATCAAAATTACAATAATTTCGAGTAGAAAACCTTATAGCTATGTTTTATGAGTGCAAAGTCTTCGTGATGACAGTGAAATGACATCTCAACGCGGCACATTTCTAGTGAAAATATAACTTGCTCCGAAAACAATCTTGATTATATTTTGAAATTCTTGCAGACTAGCATTTCCAGGGAATTAAATTAATTGTTTCACTTACCGTATTAGTCCGAATATAATGCAATGTTTTTTGACTGATCATTTCACGTTAAAAACCTGACTTGCGCTGAGTTCGAGGTCTAGATACTGGATTTCCTAACTATCTTTCTGAAAAATTTCGGCGTCGCGTTAAATTCAGGGTCGCGTAATATTCGAGCAATTAGCTTTAATATTCTTTGTTCACAAATATTAACTAAATAACATTTGCGTATTTTTTTTACGCCATAATTGGCACAGAACACAAAGTTGATTTTTTACTTTTTGTGGCCACTTTCGATTCATAGATTAAGATAATGGTAAAATGATATTTATTTACAAATAAAAACTTTGAATTTTATAAAATTGTTAATGGAAATTAAATATTTATGTTTTTGAGGAAAAGGAGTTCTTTCGAGACTATGATCATGCATATGCTCTCTTGGAATGGGTGTATGTCTCAATATAGGATTTCACATGACAAAAAAAAAAAAAAATAAATAAATAAATAAATAATAATAAAGAAAAGTAAAGGTCACATATGACACAGAATTAGTTTAGTCTTTTAATATCAGACGGCATATCAGACAGCTATGTAAAGTCTCTTATCCTGAAATTCTAAAATAATTTAGTTAAATTATCCACCGCAAAATTTTGATTTTATAAACCGTTTTCAAAAGTTAAGTGTGTATTTCATTTTAGAGCTTAAAAAACTGAAATGATTTTTTTTTTAAATCCTTACGCTAACAACTAATTTTAAATTCCCAAAAGGCATTTCGGAAACGCTAAGCAAACATGTATTTTTCATCTTGTTTCCCAGAAAATCCTGGAAATGTTACCGTAAAAATTCAAATAATTACGGAAACCCAGTGACATTTCTGGCAGTTGTTCACACATAAGGAAGATGCCGCGTTCTACGATGTTTGAACTTCGAATAAAAACGGAAAAAAAGAAAGAATAAAAAAGAAAAAGCTTGTTTGAACTTCGAAGAAAACTAAAGCTCACTCCGTTTTCATGATCAAATGAAAGGAGTAGGCAAACATTGTAAAACAGTGGTCTTTGCGAAGAGCTTGCGTATAAGATAAGTCCTGATCTTGTTTATTTAAAGCCTGAGTAATTGGTATGTTTGCTTTTCCATTGTTGTACCATTCCGAGCGCTTGAAGATTCGTCAAAATAATTTTGACTAATTTTCCAATTTTTTCTTTCGTATTGTATAATTTTACATGACTCGTTTTATATTTTACTTTTGATATCGTGTCTCATAGGAAATGCAAATTATTAATAAGAATAGATTAAAGCAAAACGTATTGTATTGCATTAGAAAAAGATATATTTGACATATTTTAGGAAACAGAAAATATTTTAACTGGAAATTCTGGAAAATATACGAAACTCAAAAGATTTTGTTAGTAGTTAATTTTACTTTTTTGAATTGAAAATTATAAGTTGATAAGGTAATGATAAAAACCTTATATTAATTTAATTTTGTTGTATAATCTTTTAATGCGATATTAAAATGAATTAGAAGAACTATCTGAACTACATTACTATTAATTTAAAATTTCTAAAATATATTGACTTCTTTTTTAGAATGCCGTCCTTTTTCAGAAATAAATACTATATACTACAGAAATAAATACTATAGGTTGCGTCTGTGAGCTTTCATGCCGTAGGCTTTTACGTCGCGAGACACGTTTGAAAAATTTTGCTTTGTTAAAAAAAATAATTTGAATCTGTAAACTTTCTCTAAAATTTTCTTCATTGCTTAATGAGTAGAAAGTAAAAACTGTTGAAGCAACAGACATTTTTGTGTTAAGTTTACTAATTAGTACTACAAAATACAAAAATGTCTGTTGCTACATAAAAGTTGCAGAATACATTTGTAAATTACTCCCGATATTTCCAAGATGCTCCTTATCACACCATGAATATGACACAAGCCTCACTAGTTAGTAATTATTAGGGGAAGGGCAAAGAACAAAACATGCTCTTTTTAATCCATCTTTATGAGCAAGCAAATTTTTTAAAGATAAAATATCTAGGGGAAGCGTCTTCGACATCCCACTGGTTTTTACGTATGGAATTAGCTTTGGAGTGTAAAATGTTGGAATGAATATCCATGTTTCAGAGTTAAATTTTAGATTTCGAAATGGATATGGACTCAGCAGACTCACTCCCCGATTCTCGAGTCTTGATTTGAGGATAAATTCCGAACATGGCATTCTATACTTTTAATAGTATTAAGCAGTGGTGGATTCAGAAATTTTCATTGGGAAGAGCTAATTTTTGAAAAAAAAGCTTATTTAACTTAAAATGTACAGTAAAGCAAAATGTTACTCTAAAACAATGTAAACGTTTTGAGGGTGGGTTAATTTATTTAAAAAAAAAAAAGAAAGAAAGAAAGAAAAAACAAACATTTTCCCTAAGAAAAGTGTACAGTGAAGGAAAATGAATGTTACCCTTGAGCATTTTTTTTTTTTTTGGTGGGAAGGGGGCTTTTAAACCACCTAGTCTCTCCCCGGGATCTTACACCTCTTATAATAGAAGTATCCGACCAGTGGACGAGCGCATAGTACTCTCTACTGGGAGACGGAAGGTGCTTGGCTTAAACCCAGGTCGCGTCAATCCACAGAGCCGTTCGAAGCTTGACGTAAAATCGAGTTTGAAAGGACCCCATAGAAAGTTCCCCACGGAGGGCTCCTTCCCTCTCGGCTAGATCCCTCATGTAGATAATTGGACGTATTCCAAAATCAAATCAAATCAACCTATACTGCAAGTTGCTATGTACACAGGCAATCCTGGTATCACGTACTTTTTTTTTTTTTTTTTTTTGTAAGACTGAGTAAATATTAATTTTAAAAAATTCCATGTAGTAAATAAATAAAGTGTGGAGAAAATTCGTATTTTTTTTTTTATCTTAGTCATAAATTACCTGATTTTCTTCTTATTTTAAAGACAAGCACGTCAGGTGTTGTGAAAGTGAAGAGTAGGATTTCTGGTCCAGTGGCAGAAAATGACACTACCTGATGTATCACCTCTTTCCTTGTTTGTGTCAAACGGGGTCACAAGCGTGTGTGGCGCCATCCAAACTCGATTTTCTTTGCTTTTTTGTTTATTTTTATGGTAGTTTAGTTAGGTGTTCTCTCCAAAATGAGAAAGTCAAAATCTTTCTTACGCAAAACTTTATGGTAAGTGGTGTCTGAACTTTCCTTGGACCATCCCTAAGAAACCAAGACATTGGTCCATATTTCTTTGTGGCTGTGCCTTTTTTTTTTTTTTTTTTTTTAAAATATCCGTTGGAAAAGCAGTGAATAATAAAATGTAACAAACGAAAATTTAAAGTGGACGTAGAGAGCTGATACCTCAACCTTCACTTGTGTAGACTAAATTAAGTTCTGAAAAAAAGAAAAATTCAAAAGCGAATAGCTTTATTTATTTATTTACTTTAAAGCTGAATTTATTTTTGTCCCTTGAAAAGTAATTGAATTCAACGGTAAAGCGCTAAAAACATGAAACATACTTTCTTCTTCTTCTTTTTTTTTTTAATTGGCAATATTTATTGTTTCATTCTGCATGAAATATCAATATCTTTGGATAGAAGGGAAAAAAGAGGTTCAACATATTGAACAAGGAATTCCTCATTGCAATAAATATTGGATAAGTTTTATCTGTCGTCATCAGGTTCAGGTAGCTAAGGAATTGGAGGTTCCAAACTTTGAACAATTTTATTTTTATTTTATGTCATTCAGTTTTGCATTTACTAATCTATATAAATAAAATTAGACTTTTGTCTGTACATTTCTTGGAATTCAAAAATTTTGCGATTTCTATCCGTTTCAAGCACCCGGGAATCCGATGCGACCCCCAAAAAAAAGTTTGTCTGTCTGTCATTCTGTCATTCTGTCATTCTGTCCGTGACGCTTTTTTTGTTTAAGCATCACGTAAAAACGACTGAAGCGAATGATATGAAATTGGGTGTCATGATAGGTGGTCACTCAACTTAAAACATAGGCGTCGAATTTTTAAAAAATCTTGATTAGATTTTCAGATTTTGCGGAAATCGTTTCAAACTGCGTAAATTTGTGTTCAAGCATCATGCAAAAACGACTGAAGCGACTGTTATGAAATTGGGTGTCATGATAGGTGGTCACTCAACTTAAAACATATGCGTACAATTTTTTAAAAATCTTGATTGGATTTTGAGATTTTGCGAAAATCCTTTCAAACTGCGTAAATTTGTGTTCGAGCATCACGTAAAAACGACTGAAGCGAATGATATGAAATTGGGTGTCATGATAGGTGGTCACTCAACTTAAAACATAGGCGTCGAATTAAAAAAAATCTTGATTAGATTTTGAAATTTTGCGAAAATCATTTCAAACTGCGTAAATTTGTGTTCGCACATCACGTAATAACTGCAAAGGTGAAAAAATGATATTTGGTGAAATGATAGGTGGTCACTCACCTTAAACTATAAGCATCTAATTTAAAAAAATCCATCAGATTTCGAGATTTTGTGAAAATCGTTTAAAACTGAGTGAATCTTTGTTCCCGTATTACGTAATAACGACTAAGGCGAATGATATGAAATTTGGTCACACGATAGATGGTTGCTCAACATAAACTATAGGAGTCCAATTTTAAAAACATTTTTATTAGATTTTGTGAAAATTCTCTCAAAATACGTTTATATTTCTTCAAACATCACGTAATAACGACTAATACGAATGATACGAAATTGAGTGATATGATAGGTAGTTGCTAATCTTAATTTATAGGCGTTGAATTTTAAAAATATTTTGCTTACATTTTGAGATTTTTCGAAAATCGTTTTAAAATGCTGAAAATTTGTTCCAGCACCACGAAATAAAGACTGTAGGGAATGAAACCAATTTGGGTGACATAATAGGTTGTCACTCGACTTAAATTCTAGGCTTCAAAATTTTCAAAAATTTTGATTAAATTTTGAGATTTTGCAAAAATTATTTCAATATGCGTAAATATTCGTTCGCGCATCACATAATTACGACTAAAGCGAATGAAATGATATTACTTAATTACTCTCTAACCTGTCAGATTTTAACAATACAGGAAAATTATAACTTCGCTTTCTTTAATTTGGCAACATACTACATCCATTCTGTGTACTCCTACAATGCAGACGAAAGTTCTTGCTTTTTGGAAATTTTCATTCACTAACTCGTCGATGACGGGTACTTCAGCTAGTAATAGATAAAATAAATAAATAAAACATAAAGATTGAGAGCTATATACAAATCTGCACAAAAAAGTCGCAATGCAGTTAACTAGTAATAGATTCAAAACTAGAATCACTCGCACATTTGTTCTCGCAATTACGAATCGAGTGTTAGAGATTGAATCCTTCAAAACAACTGAATCCGTTTCCAACAATCAAATAATAATAATAAGAGGCAGTCTATATATTTATGAACTCAGGAACATTCAGTAATACAGTGTTTTAAGTTGGCTAGCTAAAAAAAAACATTCATTGGATGATTCAAAATATGTCAGCTTGAAAGATTTTTCAGCGTATGAACCATGGTTTTGATAAAAACGACCACTCCACTATGTGCTCAAGAGGATTCTGTTTCTGGTTTTCATGGAATAGTTTAAATTAGTATGTATACTTATAGTTATTGAAATAATTTTCAAGGCATAAAAACCCCTTCTTCTACTAGACTTCCTTAGAATTTACTATCGGAGGCATTTACAATTGCTGAGGCATAAAAAGCATTGGGGCGACATATAAGAAAAGTTATTACATTAACGATTCCTTATTGTAAACCATTTAATGTAATAACTTAATTAATACATTCATATGCTACTTTTCTCATATACTTTCAAGTAATTTAATTAAAAGACTTTTAAAAATGTACCTTCTTGATTGTCGCAATTGTGATCTGTGTTGTGAAAGTAGTTGATACTACGGATAAGTGTGTATTGGAGAGCTAGTAGAAAGCCTCAAATCTGGACGTACGAAATTCGGAATGATCCCAAATCCTTTGTCACCGCTGTATTTCTATTTAGATATTTATTTTCAATAAAATAATTCCGGAAGTTTTATCAACCTGACTGCAAAAAAATAAAATAAATTAATATGTTAATAATAATAATAATCCGTTTCCATTCATAAACTTTTTAGTACAGCAAAATTTTTAGCAGGAATAAAAATTTTCATCCTCCCCTCCACCCTCCTCCTTCGTTTAAAAGTTTGAATTTTACTTATCTATTAATCTACTGTTTTTATATTTTTTTCAGACACAGCAACATATCCATGCGTGGCACTTATAATAGCGTAGACATGTTTTAAAAAATTATGAAAATAATTAAATCGGCTTTTTCTTTTAAAGACCTCACTGAGTGAACTGTACGCTGTCGTTTTATCAGGCCCTAAGGGGTTAAAATTGAAATCTGTCGACTCTCCACACTTTTCAATTTTTATTGAAGGGGAAGGGGCTAAATACTCAAATCATGCAGAAGTACCCTTATCACAAATACTCGGAAAATCCGAACTCAGGAATGTCAAAATTAAACACGTTTGTCCAAGCATGCTTATAATTAAGAATGAAAATACGATAATAATCTAAAGTAGAGTACACAATCGTTGAAATATAAGCACCATGGCAGTGGATGCAAGTAGATTGATGCATTGTTTATCTCTTGTAAGTTGTGGCCTACTTTTATCCCTTCACATTTCAAAGTCTGAGTTTCCGTTTGACTGCTTGAAGAGAGAGAATAAGAAATAAAGATCGTAAATAACATCTTTTTTTTTTAATTTATTGTTTTTAACACTTTCCGTGTACTTTAATTTGTTGCCAGTGTTTTTATGTACAAAAATCACCAATTTGATCATGTTACTATCGATAAAAGAGCCTTTTGGGTAGCTACACCGCACAAAAATCACCAATTTAATCATTTTATCTACTATAAAAAAAAAAAAACCTTTTGGGCATCTACACCGAAATTTTTCTGGATACGTGCCTCATTTTCTTGCTTGCATGAAAATGAAGGTTGCGCTGTTGTTCCGACTCATTTTCAAACAGTGTTGTCCAATTCAAAGATATAGGCAGTTATGGATGCTGTAGTGAAATTCATTCTTGCAAAAATGCAGTTCTACGTAGGTGACTTGGTATTTTAGTGCATCGATTGTTCTGTAGCGTTGACAAATAAGGCATGGTTAGAACCTCCCCCACACAACGAAAACAAACGAACGGAACCTGTAAATTCATGAAAGGTCTTAATGCTTAGTCATTTAAACATGCACTGATAGTAAGTGTGAAGTTAGTGACATATATTTCAACAGCGCAAACCTATTGCATTGTTTCTGGTCTTCAGCAACGCAGCCCTGTGGGGAAAAAAAAAAAGAAAAAAAAAAAAAAGAAAAGAAAAGAAAGAGTATATTCGCTAACTGATATATTGCATGTTCGTGGCTCTCTCTCAGATCTCATCTCATCAAACGAGCCAGAACTTTCCCCCATTATAATACTAATAAGAAAGAGCCGTCAAGACAAAACACGATCGTCTGTCGCTAATCACTCGGTCGGCAGTGGAAAAACACAGCCTTGGATTACAAAACATGCGTGTAATGACACCTCTACTCTCACTTCAACGAATCCGTTATAGCGAGCATGAGCACGGCGAAGTACCAAAGAAAAAAGAAGAAGGAAAAAAGCAAAAGTCATAATAACTGATCTGCAACATCAAGTAGCGAAACATGCAGTCATCAATTTCGACACCTTATTACCGCCGACTTGTCAATACCCATCCGAACGATAGAATGTTGCCGACACCCCTTTTTGAGAGCTCATCCGAATAATGGGAAATAAAATAAAAAAATTTCTCATTGGCAGGGTCCCCCCCCCCCCCATCATGTTCTTTTTACTAAAAAATTTCCCTACTAATACGTAATATATATGTTTGAATGGATAGCGATCTTGTATACGGCAGCTCGTGATACTGTGGTGGAACCTGTAATTTAAAGATGGAGAAAAAAACCAAAATAAAATAAAGCACAAACTCTCCAAATCTTCCCTTTTGACGGGTTAAGATCGCACTCCGCGATAGTGTATTTTAACGTTGCTATTTTTGCAGGTAATTATGAACAGACATGCATTTCTTATTTTCCTTTATTTCTTTTTTTTTTTTTTTTTACATGACGTACCCTCTTTAAGGTTTCTTTTTTTTTACGCGTATTTTATTTCGTGTTTCGTTCTGCGTTACTTTTTTAATACGTTACCTTTACAGCTGTTTCCTCGCATACTCTCCGACGGGCAGTAATTTATCTGTGTTTTTTCATTTACATGTACTATAACAGCCCCCTTTTGCTCCATTTGAATCAATATTCATGAGTGAGATGGAACTTTTTAACAGATGGCCGCGCTAAACATTATTAAATGGGACAGTTCTCCGACTGTTGAGCAGAGCGTTCCGCAAAATATCGCTGCTGGAGGTTTCTTGCTGAATCTAATTACTTGTTTCATCAAGTATTAAATATGTATTGGCTTGCAACGTTTTTTTCTCAACGTGACTGAATAATCGAAAAGTCATCTGTAAAATATTTCAAGATGGAATTTTCACAAGACATTTAATTCCATTCTTATAACTGTGCGTTGACTATCTACATAAAGGTATATTATCTTTCTACCAAGTATGCGATCCAAGCTTATGAGATCGGAATAACTAAAATATTTTCTGGAAAGAAATAAAAAATGATCTTTCTTTGTTAGGTTCTATTATTTTGCTTAAAAATTGTAATTACAAGAATTCTTATTTTCCTTCAGAAAAAGTCATAAAACCATAACCACTAAATTTATCCATTTTAAATCTGTAAACCGTAGATGTAATAATAATAATAATAATAATAATAATAATAATAATAATGATAATAATAATAATAATAATTAAAAAATGTGACTTCCTTCAGTGTTTGATGATAAACAGTTTAAGTAAGTTTATTTATTATAAGGAAGCATGTTTTGTTCTACTATATCATAATTACAGGCTGCATAGCATGAATGTCAGTGCCTATATAAAAGGAGCAAATGGTGTCTCAGGATCTCCTTCTCGCATGATCTTTGATTTATAGTGGAAATTTTAAAACTATTTTAGTAACAGACAGTTTGAAATCCCGAGATGAGTCCTCCGTACTAATGCAACAGTCATTCCCCCCCCAATTAAAGGCACTCGTATATGGGCGCCCATACAGCGTACAGTTTTCCTTTTCTAACACATAATTCAATCATTATCATTTTGGATTAGTAATGAAATAAGATATGCTAGGATCTTAGTCAGTAAAAAAAATTTCAGAAAGAGGAAGAGTGTGTAAAACGGTCTTCCTCAAAAGGTTTGACTTTCATAATTTTGTTAACAGTTATTATAGTTAGTATCCATTTCAGTGGGTGCCAACTGGCTCTTGCTGAATATTTAGTTAAACGAGTCAGAAACTTATCTATAAGAATTCATGATAGTCAACTTTAAAAATGTAAACATTCCTGTAATTGACTGTTACGGATGGGACTAGTGATTCCAAGGGAGACCTTACTGATGGCACAAGTGGGCTCGTTAAAATGCATTTTCTTGAAAACTGTACTATTTGTATTAGATATTCCGCATGTATGTATATTTAGATAATACTTAAAATGTATTTTTTTTTTTTTAGGTTTTATAGAAAGGATACGTCTGCACCCTATTTCTCCGTTGTTTTGGTTGAAAATGAGCAAATGGTCATTAAAGGCAATATAATGTCATTACTCTTTATTTATTTCAGAGACTCCAATTGAGGATTCTTTGTAGTTTCTATGTCAGAAAATTACGAGAACAACAACATATTTTTCAGTGGTTTTCAGGGTTTTGTTTGACTTAAGCTGCCATTTTGAATTTGATACCATTTTAATTCGAAATTAAATATTTGTGGACGTTTCAATTACGATAATGAGTCATTCCATTCATAGCACAGATGATTAACGCAGAGTAATTTATAATTGCCACCACGTATGACATAAAAAAATTCTTCAGCATGCCACTTCGTCTTGTCTTGTTTATTTTATATTTACAAGGATGCTATTGAGGAGACGTTCCTTCTGCACCCAACTTTATTATTCCCTTGGGTTGTCTTTGCAACGACACTATCAGACTAATTAAATCTTTTAATTAAAAAATAAAGTACTTATTTTCACTATAGTGTCAATGAAATTATCAATAAATAACAATTTTACAGCGCTTAGTAAAATTCAAAATCTTACAAAAAAAAAAAAATCTAATGTTTAGTATAATGATGTGCATCGGCAAGTTTATAAACATTTTGTCATTTTAAATTCAAAGGAGGTATTATGCACTAAAAGAAAGAGTTTCAATTTTTAAAGGAGTGGGAATTGCAGAGGTCTGTTTTATTGAAATGATTGTTGACTCCTTCAAAAAGGAGGAACATATTAATTTTGGAAGAGAACCATCATAAAATTACATTTTTTATTAAAAAGAAAATGAACATTTTTGTTTCTTAAATATAATACAACAAAATATTAGATTATTTCAAAATTTTGTTATTTTTGAAATGTACAAAGAAAACAACATTCAACCATTATACATTTGAAGTTCTGCAGCAAATAAATGTAAAACAAGATTTGCTTATTTAATCTTTTAGAAATAATTATCCATAATAAGTATAGGAATCTCATTTTCACAAATATTTAATAAGTTTTAATATTTTTAATTACTTTATTTATTTACTTCTTTTTTTCTTGGGATCGACATGAAAACACGTACTGCAAATGCAAACGCCGACATCCACCCCAGTAGCACAATTAGTCCAAAAGACGTTTAAAACACGTTTTTTAACGTCAAAAAACGTGTTTCCAACGCAATTTAAACGTTTTTTGAACTAGATGTGCTACTAGGGCATACAGGACAAAAATATCATTCATATCATAACACGTTTTCTTCGAATTGGTGTCGCCAACTAGTGTTCTAGTGATAAATGACACTATATACGGGATCAGAAAAGAAGTCGCATTTGCATTATTTCGTTTAGAAGTTCGTTAAAGCGTCAATTTCGTTAAAATCCGATTATTTACGACCTTTGTCGCTTCCAAAGTCCTAGGCCGTAAGATTATTTCTTGCAATAATCTGGAAATACAGGAGCTTTTGAATGCCGATGTCAATTCGAAAATCCAAGTATTTGTAAAATACTTCTAAAATCCAAAGTGTCCATTATTTGCAGGCCTGATATTTTTTCACTGCACATAGACATGATTGAAACGATGAAATAACTAACATGTAAAAAAACGTTGTACAAATACTACGAGAATGTTTGCCTATGATTGGAGTCTCTAAAATTGAGTTTTGATTTAATAATTATGCATTGAAACTCGGTTGTTATATTTACAAATGTTCATATTTTATGAGAATTTGTAACTGTTGTGTTAATTCTGTCTGAACAGTTGTATTAATTCCGAAATCAAAATTTCAATTACTGCTGATTTATATTTTTCTTACATGATTTTTTCAATGTACGGAGTCTCTCTCAGTTTGGACTTAGATACTAACTAAGAAAACTAACTAAGAAAAACTGAATGGAACTAGAAGATTCAAGTCACACAATAATGTGGAATTGCAACTGCAGTCTTTAAGAACTAGTTAGAAGCACTTTGGTGCAATGTTTATAGTTATTACTCAACTTTTATTATTTAAGCGAGCTTACCTTAAAAATATAGCTATTCAAAATGAAATACGATGCCTAGCCATCAAATCTATTTAACTGATTTTGGTTAAAAGTGAAATAGCTGTCTGAATGTATAGTCGGAAATTTGATTTATTCTTGATCTCTTTAACAACATACAAAAGGCTTTGAACTAATGTATCAAGACAATGACATCTCACCTTGCTATGTGATTCTGAATTGACTTACAAGGTTCTACCTTTCCAGAAGTGAACTTCTCCATAATCCTGTATTTCATTTTTATTTTATATTCGAGTTTCACTGCATGCATTTCTTAAATAAATCATTTTATGTAATTTTTGTTTGCAGCACGAAGTTTTTACTTGTATACCATTATTATTAAATAAAAAGGTATTTGATCTGGAAAGGAGCTTTACTCTTATATTTATTAAATTTGAATTGAATTGGTTATTTTTTTTATCAAATTGAAACTTTTTTTGTTGTTGTTCTTTTACAGCAACAATTAATGCAATGGGAAAAGAATGACGTTGCATTTTATATTTAATATCCCACACTTTTCAGTTAAAAAAAAATGGCGTATAAAACAAACTGCTTGATATGGGAAAAGGGAAGTTACTTAAATACCTTAAGTTCAGTTATTTATATATATATATATATATATATTATTGTATGTAACGATAATTATCTACGAAATCGTAGAAACTTTATAAGTAATTCAGTAAATATTTTTTGCATAAAAAAAAATCCAAAATTGACAACAGTAGAAAAATAATTTCATTTATTAAATAATACTTTAATTAATAAATATTTACTTATTTATTAAAAACATAATGTTGCATGTCGAAAGAGTATTTTTTCTTTAATTTTTATCTTATTTATTTATTTTGGGAGGTAAAAACACTAGGCATCTTATGATATCGGATTATGTGCAATCGCGTTTTCTGTACCTGCTAACTATCCAATCAGGAAAACCAGTTTTACAGGAATGAACTAACAAGGTTTACAATTTGGTTTCCTCTCCTGTTAATTGTACAGTGTTACTTTAAAAGTCTTTTTTTCTGAAACTGTAGCAACATAAATGCCATATATTGTTTTAATAAAGTAAAGGGTTGGCAATTCACGGATTGCATGAACTGATACGATAAAAAAATAAAATGTATCCAGTTTTGCATTCCTTGGATTCATAATATCATGGTTTAATTACGTTGAAGAATTATTAAATGATATAGCTAGAGGGTACTTACTAGAATTTCTGAATTTTCTTTTGTTTAGAGCAAGAACTTATGTTTATTATTAGTATTATTGTTTATAATGTAATTATTCAGTTGTGTTTTAACAGATGCACAGCACATTAAATAGGATAAATTGGCTGACAGAACATTTGTAAATAAGCCATATACTTTGGTTTTTTAACCAACGAAAGCATCATAAATTCGCAAAAACTTCTTTTTTAAAATTTAAAAGGGTAAATTGTGATAGAGAAGGGTGGTTCGCATGAAATTGTCCTCATAAATTTTGGATTTTTTTGGACATTATAAATTCAGTTCAAGAAGTCGTGTAAACAAGGTGCTGAAACTCTGTACAATCTTACAATCATCAAATGTGTAGGAAAGAGACTTTCTATAAACATATCAAGCAATAGCTATTTTCATGCTATGAAAATTTAGAAATTAAGATAATAACATTCTTACGTTATAAAGCGTTGGATGGTCGTTGACCTTGTGTTATGTGAATACTGCTGAATCTTTTTTAGTAAAAGATTCAGGTTTGTGTGGCTTCCATGATCACCTGATCTGACACCAGTGGAGTTTCTGGTGATGGAGATGTTTGAAAGAGCAAGTTTACCGTTATTCTCCTTTCACATGAAAGAAATTGAAAAACTCTTCCAGGATATTTGACAATTCTCTCTGGATATGCTAGATGTAGATGTTAAGATCGTTGCTTTATCAAAGATAGTATTAGTAATCGTGTCAAGCACTTAGCAATAAAATAAAATGAGTACAACACAAACGCACCTGCCCACTCTTTTATTTTTCCATTTCTTTTCTTTTATTTTTTTTCCCTTACACTTATCATTGCCTCCTACGGATATTTTTTTAAAACTATTTTTAAGCTTAAAATAATCAACTTTATGTGAACATGTGACTTCTCCCCCCCCCCCTTTTTCCTTTTGTCTATTTCTTTTATTTTTTAAAGCAGTGTTTAACAAGTTCAAAAAAATTTTTATATTTCAGTTTTCTCTATAATAATACCAGTTATTATCATTTTATGTTTAAAAAATCTTGTTTATTTGTAAAATCTAAGAAATGGGTTGAATAATAAATAAATAATTAGACTTTTTTTAATTATTGAAAACGTGCTTACTGCCGTTCCAACATATATGTAATTCACTCTTCATTTATCAACTATCTACCAATTAAAAACAGATTTAATGATCATCGAGAAAATACTTTTCTAGAAAAGTTTTCTTTCTAATAAAAAAGCTAACTATGGTGAGACCAGTAATACACTACATATAAGTTATTTAAGGAGAAAAAAAAATTATTCGGTTAAAATTATTTATATGAGTCAATGTATTAATTTGAATCCATTTAGTTATTTTAAAATCTTTAATGAAATACATTTTTTGAAAATAATAAATGGGTGAGTTAATGTTTCTAAATCGGTAAAAATTCATATTTTTATACAACACTAAATATTAAAAGAAATGTGGTTTAAAAAATTAACCGGTATTATATAACAGTAATGTTTTTATTGTTTTATATAAATATCTATGTATTCATTCTATAATACGAACGGAAAGAAATGAATGCACCAAAGCTAAAATTTACGCTTTCGTTATCACAATGTTAAGTTAAAATCACATTCAAAGCCATGTTATTGAATTAAAATATTTAATTATGTTTTATAAAATAATAAAAGCCTATAAATTTATTATTTGTAATAATAAATATAGGTTTTAAATCGTGTTCATTGTAAACTAACTCACATAAATTTGAAACTAAGTTTTCAGGGCTGAAGACTATGGTACTGTGAATTACTGTCACACGTACAATTTATTTTTCAAGACATAAAATGCATATATCATAAATAAGCATTTTAAATTTAATAAAAAAACCTTGCATCTTGGTATATTTATGTATCTGTTGTTACCTTTTGCACTTCGAATCAGAAACTCCCAACGCTTTTAAATGTTTTGTTTAAAGTTTACTTCAGCTAAAAGTAGAGCAGTTTAAAATTAACTGGAAGAACTTCAAATGTGAGAATCTTGCGCTGTGCGCGAGATCTATTGGTTTCGACTTGGAAAAACGCCGAGTGAGAGTTGACAAAGGAGCTCATGAAATAAAATCTGATGTCGAGTTACACTCGAGATAGGACTGCAAAGGGGATGTTCAGCCAATCTTCTATAGCGGATCGCCGGATCTAGAGGTGTGGGAGGGGGGTCATGTTCCCGGCCCCCCATTCCTCTGGATCCGGCACTGGAGCTCTTGCGAACATTTTTTAAAAATTATACCTTACATTTTTCTAAAAATTACCCTTTAACTATGAATTGTTTATTAACTAGAACTAATGAAATATGTTTGAAAGTTTTATTTGCTAAATTTAAAAGTTTAACAGTATGTAATATAAAAAAGTTCACAAACTTCAATATGCATAAAACAATTTTGCAATTCGCGCTTGCAACTAGTGCAAAATCTGGAACATGTTTGATTACTGGATAATTGTAATTATCACTAAAAAATGAGATTTTTAAAACGCCTTATACTAAGTCTCACTGACTGAACGTTCACGAACGCGAAGAATATATGGTGAAATTTTAGGTATTATCATTCAATGGTATCAAAATAGACCATTTTGTCTGGGATATTGGTTATGATGCCTTTTATAATATTACTGCTTTTTAGTGTTTTAATACATATTTTAAATTTTCACGAAGCATTATGAGATATTTTAAAATGAAGCTTTAGCCTACATTAGCACAATCTTACTTTTTCCTGCATTTCTTTTGCCTCAAATTCTCACAGTACATGGGATTTTGTAGAACAGTTTAATTGTTAAAAAGAATAGAAGGAAAAGTAATCAGTTCTTGTCATTCCAGTATTTTTTACAATTAACTATAATATCAAAGTAATAAATTCAGGAACAGGCTTTCGTAATAATTTTATTGCAAAATTATTTAGTAATTTAATTTAGAATTTATTTAAATAATCATACCAAAAATATTCTCGATGCAGTCATTTTTTTCATCATAATCAAAATGTAAGATACTCTTTTAATTAAAATGAGAAATTTAAATGTCATTAAAAAAATTATCTATTTCGATTAATCACTGAGCTTTGAGATAAGAAAAAATTTGTTTTAAACAGAGATTAATTTTTTCTTCCTCATGTGCAAATAATTTCTGTTATAATTTTTAAGGCGCTCATCGCAAAGTAAAGACGACCAGGCATATTACGAAAGAAAAAAATAAACCCTAAAAAAATTAATTTCTTTGAAGCAAATATTTTAAGATTTTTTTTTTTCTTTCAGCTCAAGAAATAAATAGCATTTTCGTTTACCAAAAAGGGAAGGCTTGAAAAAATAATTATGCACTAAATCAAAAGTCGCCGCTGCTAGAACAAATGCATTATATAAAAAATAAGAGAAAGAAAGATAGAAACATTTCGTTTTAATTAAAATGTTCTTAAAGCGAACGAAGTTAAAAAAAAAATAGTCTCCAGTAATTAAAAGCGATAGAGATGCCAGATTTTAAACCGAAAAACAAAATATCCGAAGTTGGAAAATATTTTTCTGGTGTTAAGTTTTGGCTGCAAATTAAAATTTCTTTTCAGAAAGCTCCCATGCTGAAAAAAAATAACAAAAATAAAAATTCGTAAATTAAGATAAAATATAAAGATGTGAAAAAAAAAAGAGAATGTATGGTAAATAGCACGAGTTATCTGACCCTAGACTCTCCTTTCATTGTGCTTTACATTTTGTTGAAATTTTATTACTGATTAAAACTTTGAAACTTAGGGAAATAATAATTATTTTAAAAAAATGTCAGCTCGATGCGCCAGAGCCATGCATGAATAAAAAAAGGGGGAGAAGAAATATGAGTTATATGTATCTGCGTAATTTCATTTCCATTTGACTTCCGAATTTTTCCTTTTTATCTCTCTTAAAAACAAAAACCAAAAAATACGCTTCTATTTGTTAGAGACAGAGAAAAAAAAAAAGGTTTTTTTTTTTTTTTTTCACCTTTAAATCTTTTCGTTGTAGCAATAAATAAATAAATAATGGCAACAACGCTGCGGGATTCTAAAATAAACTGCAAGCCTTAATAAAATTATCGAGTAACGCATATACTCGGTGTGTTCTGTCGAGTCAGGGGTGTTAACGGGGGTGAGCGCCCCCACCACCCCTTCGCTCTTCTACCCCCAATTCCATCTTTAGCGGAAACCGCGAAAGCATCCAGTGTATTTCCGCAAGATAAATGCTTGAATCATTACAGTAGCACGCAAAAGTAGGGAGACGCCGTTTAAAATTTATTATACCTCCGACCAAGCATGTTTGGTGATAAGAGGAGGTGTAGGGGGGACGAGAGACGCAAGGGGGGGCAGAGCAGTGTTGTTAAAAGAGAAAAGGGGTTTACGCACCCCTAATGCCCATTAAGAACTATTAATCAATGGAATTAGGCTTAATTGATCTCCCCCACACACACTCACAACAAGAGTAAAATGGGCTGGTGGAGTTATTTATGATGTCGAGGTTCGCCCGGGCTTAAACTTCGGATAGAGTAGAAACATTTTTGGGAGGTTATTTTATAATTTTTTTTTTTTTTTACTCTCTCTCGCTTTTCAAAGCATTTGTTTAAATATGTTTTCTAGAAAATAATGATAAACACTGAAGCGAGAGCTACGAGGTTTGGTGCGGAAAGAGTTCCTCCAGAAAAACTGGTGTCATAATTCTGAGCAATACAAAAGGGAAAGAATGAATTAAGATTTTGCTGCCTCGAATGAAAGGGCAGCAAAAAATTTTAATGTAGTTGGGAGTCAAGAAGATACAAACATCTATATTTTATTAAGCCTTCAACTTAGTAAGTTCTCTGTTTAACCCTTTAACGCGCAGTGTTCCAGCTCTGGGAACATCAATCTCTGACGTTTTGACTGTTGCCAGTCACGAAGAATAGATTTCTATAAAGATAGTTGCAGGTGACATAGCTCCACGAGAATTCTTTATTTTTTAGCACGTCATTTCCCGTAAAAAAATGGTCACGATTATTTTTAACAGCACTGACATCTGCTGAAAATGGAAGAATGCGAGAACAGCTTGATAGATTGCCCAATGCTGAAAAAAGGGCAACCGTTGACAGCCAGCTGCGTCAAAAAAGGGGTCTCTAGATCTGTGGCACGTGATGAACGTTTCTATCGCCCGCCATATTGATGGTAGTTAAGTCGAGCGATGGCAAGGGCTGCCCTTTTTCAACTTTGGGAAGGGGTTGTGCCTCAAAGGGTTAATAAGAATTCCGAAGGAAGTATGAAATTAGACATTTATTGGAAGAGATTCGCTTTAGTCAATTTTTGTATGCTGACTTTAAAAAGAACCATTAAAAAAAAATCACGTACAGTTTGGAAGCAAATTTGTCAATCATAAAGCTGTTGATCTTCTTTGTTGCGGTCAACTAATCTACAAAATGTCCTTTACATACACCATAAACTGTGCTAATATATAACATCTGTGTTCAATAGGCTGAAATACAGGAAAACCGCAATTTTCTAAGACCCTTACTTTGTCGCAAAACGTGACTGAAAAATTGCATCCGCATGAGAAAAATCCTGATGAAAGAGAAATTTCAATTCCTAATGCGGGAGCAAAGTTCCTTCCTTCAGTTTTCTGTCGCATCCACGAGATGTCATAAAAACAATGATTTTTTCATTCGAATTTAGAGAATTTTGTGATAGACATTATACCGAGAGATGGTACCGTGATTGGGGGACAATTCATCGCCATCACTATTTGTCGTGGCAGAATAAGTGGCTAGTACAGTTCCTGTTGGGACAACTTGTCTTGCATGGTGCATCTAAATAACAATTTTGCATCCGGGCTTTGGAGCGGCAAAGACAGAGTTATAAATGATGAGAAAATGGCATTAATTCAGATAACCGTCGTAAAGTGAACCAATCAAGAACAAGATCGGATCTGTCTTGCACCTTCTGGAACCCCCGCTGTAACGTCCTGAAGAAATTTGGTCACTTGCTCCATGAATTTTCATCCATAAGGGATGTCATCGTGATTCAGGTAAACGCATTCATCAGACTGTTAGTGAGTCAGACAGACTCGGCGTCTAATAATGTAACTCAGAGCTAAAGTAGCGGATATAATTGGATAACTTTGACGAAATAAATAAATTTTTAAGACTACCATTGTGTCAGTACAGAGTCCGGATGTGAAAGGAGGATGTAAAATGATTATTTACTAAAAGTTAAGACCAATCGTGTTAGCAACTAACTGTGCGCGATGAATGATGCTTACGACGAATTGTTCTGGGGACGAAGTGTACTGACGATGAATTGTACTCAATGAATTAATTGTCCCACAACGAACTGCGTGCAACGAATTATCACTGAACTCCGAGACATGGCGTCAACTCTGGTAAAACTGAGATGCTAGATGACAACATCGTATAAGCCGCATTTGTCACAAACTCCTCAATTTTGAAGAAATCAGTAAATACAAGACGTTTTATAATGTTATTTTCGGTTGCAAAAATTTAATTTCGATAAATTTATAATTTGACAGAGTTTTGATTTAATAGTCTTGCTGAGAAGAATACCTATCGTTAAAAAATATACTTTAAAAAAATCTTATTACTAATTGTTGTTAAAAGCTGTAGGCATAAGCTATTTTCAGCATTTATTCTAAAATGATATATTACTTTAACACCTCAGTAAATTAAACTATAAAGTCTTTTTTTTCACATTAAATATTGTTCAAAGAAAATTTAAAAAAAAGTGTTACTAAAAGAAAATGCGTCTAATAAACGATCCAGAAATTTATCATATTTGAAAAAAAATAAATAAATAAAATGATACCTCTTTGTGTACTTAAAGAGAGTGAAAAAAAAATGTGTATCTATATAAATCTGACGAAAGGTGCTGTCATTACTCCGCTTTTTCCGGGAAAAAAAAGTACTCCTTTTCATTTCATACCACTCATATGATCCAACACTAGTACGCCGATTGAAATGTGAAATACGCCCGCAGGACAGCATTTATCGCTCTCTATTCAAACATTTAAAAAATTGGAGAGTGGAAAAAAAAATTGAGAAATAAATCCACACATAGATGCAGAATAATTTTTCAGCCCCTTTTTGTCTGCGCTTAGGATTCGTCAATGGAAGACAAATGTACCTCCAGGTTTCAGGCTCGGATGTCTCATCTTCTACTCATCCATATTATCCCTTCTGTCTCCCTCTCTCTCTCTCTAGTTCAGAGAAGATTCTTGAAGAAGAATGGTCACCTACAGTCATCCGTCGCAGAGATTTCGCAAACTGGGAACCGAGATGAATCATTCCGGCCATTGTCGAATCCCGGAGCAGAAGAATCATTCATTCCGGGAATCCATCCATTGCTGTCATTTATATATGCCCGAGGAAAATGCTTTGTGTTCATTTTTTTTTACTCCTCTCCACCCCTCCGAACCCTCTATCCTTTTTCGTGAATTAAACTAACACCATCCTTTCTTCTGAGTTTCTTCAAACATTGAAGACACTTATTTCCTTCAGGATTTTTTTTTTTTCTGTCCTTTTTTTTTTCTGTAGAGATATCTTTGCTTCTTTCTGTTTGAAGCATGGCAACGTTTTCATTTCCGGAAATGCGTCGATGTATCCAGAGCTTCCCTTCAGATTAAATGTCCTGTCTGTCGCTCTCCGGCAGATAACCGATACTCCACATCGCACGGAAAAGGAAGAAATAAGTAAATAAATTCTAGTTGGAGAAAAAGGCCGTGAAAAATCTGAATACCGTGAATGATCACCTTTGGGTTTTTTTGGCACTCAAAACCTTACAAAAATATGGTTCAAGAGCTAACAGATTTTTAAATGAGTTCCATTGATTAAAAAAAAAAAAAAAAAAAAAAAAAAATGCTGCCTGCTTTTGTAAAGAAGTCATTTGCACGCAATATAATCTATTTTTAGCACACCGGTCTGAAGAGACGAAACAATTAAGAACAAAAAGAATAGTGCATACAGGGAAAAGTAAATATACAGATTTAAAATCGAAATGGCAGAAAAAGAAAACAAAAGTGATTTAGAATTCTTGAATTTGGATAGATTACATTAAAGAAAGCCAAAGTAAATGATTATTAAATTAGATATGTGATCTTCATCACACTTATGAGTTCAAAAACAAATGTTCATTATGAACTCTTTCAAAAGATTAAAACTGCTTTTTTCTTATAGAAATGCTACACGCATTTATAAGAAATGGAGATGGAAAGCTAATTTTAACTACTGTAATTTTGATTCTATATTGGCTTATGCGTGTGTTAAGCATTATTATGCCTCATTCAAAACTTTTATAAACATGCGAATGTCTAATAGAAAAAAAAAATGTCTGTTGTTGGCACTCCGAATTATCCTACCAGTAGACTGATTGCAACTGTCTTATCACAGCACCCGACAATCTTGCTCTTGTCCGTCTCTTACTCTTCAAAATGGATCGCCAATGACGAATAGCTTACTTTTCCAATGACTACGGCTGACGAATAGCTACAGAAGGTCCTAAAAAGAGAGTTCAGTTGTGTTGCCTGTACCAAAGCGTGCATCTAGTATGTTGGCTGTATTAATGAAAAATTTTGCATCGTATACTTTTAGCAGAGTCGTCATGCATGGTGTGTTGAACGATCGCAAAGACTGGTATGGAAGTGCCACCCTAGACGAGTCTGGTCAACAACACCTCGTTAATTTCATCCGAAACTGGCTCTGAATCATCTGTTCCCCGCAGAACTTATCTTCCGCAAGAGATAATTTACCTTTTTTTAGCGCAAATTGTCAAACTTGTCCATCTGACTTTTCAGCAGTCATCAGTGAAAAACTCAGCTATCACTGTTCGCAGCATCTCTGTTATAAAGGTTTATGCATTTTTAAGGATAAGCATACGTCAGTTTGAAATCAAATCTTTCATGTTTGATAACAGCAATGTGAAACTGCACTGAGCATACTGAAAGGCTCAAAAAGTTAAATATTTTAACAAAACTTATTACAAGAGTTAAAAGGTAACTGTAAATATTAGAAATAAGTACATGATAAAGCAGTTTTGAAGTATCTCCCAAAATTTCAAGGTTTTCCTGAGATAATGCTCCATATACCCCTAGTAGCACAACTAGTTCAAAAAACGTTTAAATTACGTTGGAAACACGTTTTCAGACGTTAAAAAAAAACGTGTTTTAAGCGTCTTTTGGACTAATTGTGCTTCTAGGGACATGGCATGGAATTATTGGCAGCTCTTAAATATGCACCATGTTGATATTTTGATTTCTCTCATGTGTTTTTCCATAAATTAGCCTCCGAAGACGTTTTGTCGCTGTTCAAAAGGCCCGATATACTCGTGCACATGACTAAATCTAGAATAATCCTTACTAAGTTTAATCATACTAAAGCTACGCGGACTGATACACTGAAGATTCAAATCATATTTTTTAAAAGTCAATAAGTGTTACTTGCAGTTATTCTTAGCAACAACGATTGTCAAAATATGGATTTCTTTGAATGGGGTTATGCAATCATATAACACATAAAATTGGTACTTGTGCCTTGCGTTAACTTTTTTATAGAATGGTTTTTAAAAATTGAACTTATTTGATACTTCCCTATAAAAGAACAATGAATGGTTTAACGATTAATAGTAAATGATAAAGTTCAGTAACATTCTTAAGGCACAACTCTAATTTCTAAAATGATTAAAACTGAAGTTTCGCATCGACGTTCTTAAAAACACTGCTTAGCGTATTATTGACTTAAGCACCAAACTTTGCTTTCCATCTCAGAGAAAAAAAAGCTATTAGGTAGTAAAAATTGTAAATACTTTAAAAATTTTAATTTACCGCTGTGAATGTTTTTAAAAGCAAAATTCTAGTAATTAATACATATAATTCTATATGAAAGTGACATATTGAAAGTAAAGTATTCAACGAGTGATAAGTTGTACATTACTAAATTATTAAAAAGTTTTCTTGATTATATTGTTACCGATAAATTTCTCTAATTTTAAAATCGAGACTTCAAAGTTTGGCAAATTTAAATGAAAAACATAAAATATTGTATTAGATACATCTGTTTAACAAAAGTTTTAAGTAATGAAAACTTCGAATTGCTGTATTACAGAAGATAAAATACAGTGAAAAATACCGTAAAATTTCAATAAATAAATTTCCTACCTGCTTTAAAGGGGTCCTTTATTAACAGAAATGTATTTTAAAAACGGAAATGGTCAAGTAAATATAGAAATTCTTGGTGTTGTAACCTAATGACGTTTTAAGCGAATTTCTGTTCTATGGCCGGTGATCGAAAATTTTGATGTAATAATTGAGTTGTAACTCTAAACGAGGTCATTGTAACCAAGTTTAGCTTGCATTATACATAGTAGAATATATTATTTATAACTGTTTTCAGTATATATATCTTCTAAAAATGTTATACAGTTTACTTAAATTTATTTGAAAATTCTCTAATTCTTAAATTAGTCTTTAAAAAAAAACTTAACATGTCTTTCTTTCTAAAAAAAAACTGTTTCATTATATTTTACTCCTAAAAAATCTGATCAGTAAACTACCTGATTATGTTTAAGTTAGAGAAAATAAGGAAATTCATAAAACATGAAATATTATTATTATTATTATTATTATTTTATATTTTTCTTTCTTCATTATTTTTTTATTTGTTTACTGTTTCCATGTGTATGGAGACGCTTGAATCAAATGCAACGGCAATAAAAAATATATATTCCTTAGAAAACTCGTTGCAACAAGAGCAATAGAGATCATTAACAATTTTTTTTTTTTCTGCGGACCATGGAGATTCTTCCCAAAAAAATTTCATGTGCACCCCTCCAGTATATATGGGTCAAGTATCATGTGGAGTGAGGCAGTAGGGAAACTTCAATTCCTAACCATCAACAAGTAATACATAATGGAACAATCAAGGATGCGACAGGGTGGTCAGTGGCGTGCAGCGGACAATAAGGGTACGGGGGGTGGCGTATCCGGGAGAGGGTCAACTCGAGCGGAGGAAGTCCGCTCTTAATGCCCAGATGGACATCGGGTTAGATGAAAAGGACGACCAACTTATGGGATATCTCGGATTCGTGCAAGCCTCCAGAAGCTGCGTTGATAATCTAATTTTCTAAATGTATAACATACACCCATCATATCATATATACAATCATAAATCCGGATTTGTAAGTAAAAATTATGTTCAGAAAATTGGCATATATATTTTTTATTTGATTGTATATATGCATAAGATAAATAAATAAACAAATACTTTTACTTTCCTCCCTCCGTGGGGGTTAACAAACTGTCTAAGCTGATAAAGAGAGACCAATGCACAAAAGCAACAAAAATACTCAAAGATAAACTAGTGTTAAAAAGATAAAATAATTGAAACTTTGTAAAATAACACACATAAAATGTACAAATGAAACTGTACGTATGTTTCCGTCGAAATATTTTCGACCTTTGTATCTTTTATGTGTGCTATTTTACAAGGTTTCAATTATTTCAAAGAGATACCTCTTGAATCGTGCGAATAATTTTTATTACTATTGTGTGTAGCAATTTTCGCTAAACTGATTCATACAAACATGGGTCAATGTACTTTATACTATTAGTGATAGCTTTCTGGCAAAGTCAGAATGTTATAATTAGAAAGTCAGTTCCCCGATTTTACTCATGCATTTATGTATATTACTGGAACCGCTTATTAAATTTTAAAAACTGTCGAAGGAAAAGCTTTGAATTACAAATTTTTTATTCAGTCTGGTCTTAGAAATTAAACAGGTTCCTCGTTGACCGAATGACAAAGCGAGTCCATCTAGATTTCTGTCACTGGCTTATAATTGAAAACAAATCACGTGATTGGACTCTTCCGAATTATTTTAAGGCTGCGAAAGCGGAGTGTAAACAAAACATTAAGAAATCAGTTGTTCAGGTCTCGAGAAAGAATGTCAGCGACACTTTTATAGAAGTAGATTCACTACCATAAAAGAAATAATTTAAAATTTTGAAACACCCGTTTTAACTTCCGATTTCCGTTTAGGGATGGATAGAAGAGACGAGGCAGTCATTTACTGGTTTTATGCGTAACGAGACAGGTATTTTTATCATTATTATATAGTGATATTGCTAGACGAGACAGACCTATTATTCGTCTCGTGTCTATTCCTTACCCATTATTACTCTCGCACACATGCATATATATATATAAATGAGGTAAATACATTACCAAAATTTACTTTCGAGGATTGAAAACCTTAGAAAACATGCTTAGAGGGAATTAATTTAGCATTAAGCTCTACAAGAACAAAAACTTAGAATTGATTCCAATACGTCGTACTGAAATGGATGAAATCACATGCGCAGGTATATTAACCCCTTGCGCACCTGCTTAATTTAAGCGTTAAACGGCTCTCAAAGGCAGCACATATCTTGTGATATCGATAGACCACTATTGCCATCTAGTGGGCTAAAGAGAATAGATAAATCAATGTATGATGCAGCTCACATTACTGCACCACAATTTTCAAACATAGTACTCTTTTATGCAACAATTACAGTGAATGTACTAAAATAGAATAATGGCATACGCATGTACATCGTGGTTTTGAATCACGCGAATTTCATGATTTACGCATGTACATCATGTTGAGCAAGAAGTTAATGTAAGAATAATAAATTTATTAAAAGTTTTGCACACCCCTCCACATACACTGCTGGCCATCGTAAATGCAACACCCTGAAGGAAGCATGCAAATAATATGAAATTTACAACATGCATTAGCTGAGGTGAGATATGCAAATGATTAGAATTTCAGCGCAGACGCACATCAAGCGCGCCTGTGGCGCCACCTCAAAGCGCTATTTAAGGCTTGGAGATTTCGACGGTTTCAAGTACAGCAATTGTGTTTTTCTTGCTTTTTTTTCAAAAAAACGATAAATTATGCCTCGTAGGAAACAACGATCATCTTTTGATCAAGTATCCGAGTTTGACAGAGGAAGGATAGTGGCATACCGAGATTGTGGGTTATCTTTCAGGGAAATCGGTCGTCGTATTGGACGAAACCAAACAACTGTGATGCGGATATGTGATCGTTGGGTGCAGGAGCGTACGACGGACAGACGTGATCGACCGCATCGACCTCAGTGCACCACGTCACGTGATGACAGGCAGATTGTACGCATGGCAGTGACGGACCGCTCAGTCACATCACGAACCATATCACAGCAGATTCAGTCTGTAACGCATCATCCAGTGTCTGCGCGTACCATTCGACGTCGTTTACAGCAGAATGGTCTGTCCGCAAGACGTCCGTTGCTTTGTCTACCTCTGACGCGGAACCACAGACGTCTCCGCCGCCAATGGTGCGATGAAAGAAGGATGTGGACGACAGAATGGAATGAAATTCTCTTTACTGACGAGTCACGCTTCTGTATGCAACACCACGACGGTCGGATTCGAGTCTGGAGACACCGTGGAGAGAGGATGCTGAACAGCTGCATTATGCACCGTCACACTGGTCCTGCACCGGGTATTATGGTATGGGGCGGTATCGGATATCTCTCTCGCACTCCTCTAGTACGCATTGCCGGTACTTTAACCAGCCAGCGCTACATCTCCGAGGTGTTGGAGCCAGTTGTCCTTTCTTACCTTCAGGGCTTGCCAACAGCCATATTTCAGCAGGATAATGCACGGCCACACGTGGCACGCATTGTCCAAGGGTTCTTCGTCAATCACCAGATTGAATTGCTTCCCTGGCCGGCGCGCTCTCCGGATCTTTCGCCGATAGAAAACATGTGGTCCATGGTTGCTCAACGACTGACCCAGAGTTCATCCCCAGCTGTCACACCAGATCAACTTTGGCAACGTGTGGAAGCTGCTTGGTCTGCTGTACCCCAAGAACACATTCAAAGTCTCTTTGAATCAATGCCGAGGCGTGTGGCAGCTGTGATCTCCAACAACGGCGGCTACTCTGGGTACTGATTTTGGCAGGAACCACGCTTCATAGAATGCTGTAAATTTAATCATTTGTTACTTGGTCAACATGTTATCTACACAATAAATTTTGTTGTGATATCTCTTGTTTTTCTTGGTGTTGCAATTTGGGTGGCCAGCAGTGTAAATTCTAAATTTCTACGCGTCGTGGAGTCTAATTTGTAATCCTCTTACCCCGGTTGCAAGACCTGCTTTGATTTCGATTTATAAAAGAGTGAACATTTTCCATCGCGAGAATTTTTAGAACTAGGGATGGACGCGAGACGCGCGAGACGAGAAATAGGGCTGTCTCGTCTCGTCTCGCAGTGGTAAACCTCTGTCTCGTCTCGCGTCTCGTCTCGTCTCGCAAGCACGTTGTCTCGTCTCGCGTCTCGCACAGAAATTGCCTGTCTCGTCTCGCGCGAGACGTCTCGCGAGTCTCGCAAAATTAAGGACTGCGAATTTTTTACCATACTTTTAGTAACATTAATACTTGTTTATTGAAAATTAATATTAACAATAGCAATTAGTTGCATATTGCCATATTAGTATATATATTACTTACCACATTAACTCATATAGTTATTTGAAATGATAAAAATTCGGATTTAATCTGTATATATAATGTGTCATGACACCGAAAATTTATTTATTTGCGTAACTGCGTAAATGTAATATTTATGGTTGATGGGAGTTTCATTTGCTTTTGAAAATATATAAAGCTTTGAATTTTGTTAGACATGTTGCAGAACTCAGGACACATGTTGGGCAAATAAAATTTTGATATTTTGATCTAATTAAGCGGCCCCAATGTATGGAATAGTGAATAATTATAGTGAGCGGAATAGTGAATAATTAAAGTGAAGCTTACTTATACCCCCTCTCGTTTTAGTGTATGAGATATGGGTTTCGTATTTAAACGGGGGAACCCGGGTTTAACCTGTTCATTTACACCAGCTACGGGCAACCTTTGGAAGATTGCGAGCCAAAATTTAGGATGTTAGGGACGTCGCGGGCCGTATAAGTGGGATTTATATGGGATTTTGATTTGGTTTATATTGATTGTCTATGGCGGTGCTGCCCAACCTTTTTATCGCCGCGACCTGGTCAGCGTTTGATAATCATTTTACCGCGGACTGGTCAGGGGAGGGGGTACGGTGATTGTTTAAATTTAAGATTGTTTTAATTTAATTGTGCTTAAATATACCTTCAAAATATATACAGTTTCACAAAAATTGTATGTAAAATGATTTAAGATTTTATCTCACTAGGACGCTAAATCAATGAGAACACTGAGCTTATTTCTTTGCAACGAGTTGGATCTGGAGGTAATAAGCAATGACACCCAAAGTGTGTTGCTTATGTCCAATTCATTCTTTTATTCTGTTATTTTGGTTCTTGTCAGTGCAAAAAATCCCGCTTCACACAGTTAGGTTGTTGGAAATGGCAATAGGGATTTAAAAGACTGGAATTTTAATTCATAGTCTTGAAATGTTTAATAAGCAGTAAAATAATGTAAAATAGTTATGAGATTTTTTTCTGTTACAAAAGTATAAATTAGCACAAACCCAAGAAACTCGAGACCCCGAGAGAAACGCACGACAGAAAATAAAATGGAAATACGGTAACTTTTCTTGAGCAGCCCGGTACCATTTGATCCGCGGACAGGGAGTTGGGGACCACTGGTCTATGGAAATTTGAAATTTTCCACTTACCGGATAAAATACCCTGGAGTCCCACATTCGGGCCGCGGGCCAGGGTTTGCCGATATGTGATTTACACCATCAGAAAGAAGAGACAACAGAAAGGACTTGTGAGCGTTGTACTTGCGCAATCGCTCCAGTAGATCATTCATTTGCGTTCTCATAGCTTGGCTTATGGCGAAAAAAGCAGTGCCGTAAAAATAGGGAGGCATGGCAGGGCGAATGCCCGGGGCCCCACATATAGGGGCCTCAAAATCCATACAACTATTTTCTCAACCTCTTGGATTTTTTTATCTTTTATAACTTTTTAGATTTGTACATTTACAATTCAAAACGGATAACCTAACACTGTTTAAGCAGAAAACAAAAAAGTTGCTTACTGTTTACAAAATGCTAACAGCTTACCAACAGATCCGCTGTATTACGATACGTACAGCTGATAATGAAAAGTTAAATTTATATGCCAGTATTTCTAGAACCAAAGTTCTTTAACTAATGGCCTTGTGTTCCCTTTATTTGTATTCTAGAAAAACATGATCGGAGCCTCAAAAAGCCACTCTGAAGCAAGCATCCCTTTTGGGGGACCTTCGTCTCGCGTTTCGTCTCGCGAGACGAGACGAAAACGCGAAACAATAAGAGATTTCTCGTGTCTCGCGTCCATCCCTATTCAGAACAGCTTAAGCGAATAAATTACGATCGACTGCAAACGAATTTTGCTTTCCATCATTTTAAAACTCGTCATTTTGAACCGTCGTTGTGAAACATCATATTAAAAGAAATTATTGTCCATCAGTTAAATGCTCGGTTTAAATTCCGTTATGTTTGAAATTAATCTAAAAGCATGCATATATTAAGTAAAGGATAAAGAATAAGAAAAAATTACTCACCTATGAATAAAGGTAATAAAAAACTTTAAATAGTTTATTAATTTCTCTTCAGACAACAATTATAAATAATGATCTAAATTGAGTGATATTACAATCTATTTACGATTTATGCTCCTATTTAAAAGCCTAATGTTTTCTATATGAAATAATCACTGCAAGAAAAAAATATTAAAGAGTTTTTGCCCTTAAATATTGCTGTTTGAAATAGTCTCATATAAGGTTCAGGGTAATGAGAGGGTTAAACACAGAATTTACACTGAAACAAAAAATTTCAGAGTCTGTAAAATTTTCGATTTTTAAGAAATTTTTTTAAAAGTTTCGTAACTGATTCAAGTTTATCGTTTACTTCAGTGTATAGTGCAGCTTCTAAAGAGGCGTCATGAAAACGTTGAAGTACTTGGCATAATTATTTGTTTTTGTATTTATGTACCAAAGTCACATGATTTTTCCAAATACATCTTTAAGAGCTAAGTAGTCTGTAGATATCTGGCAGTAGTTTACTTGAAAAACAAACGTCTTTATTTAGGTTTAACCCGAATTGAAATGGAAATGTGGATTACTGCCAATTATCTACGCTAGAGTTTGCCCTCCGTGGGGGATTTTCGAAGGGGTCCTAACACGTATTTACGCGAAGTTTCGGAGAAATCCACGGAAAACTACGAGCGGTTAGGTCAACGGACGCGACCTGGTTTCAAACCAGGAACCTTCCGTCTCCCAGTTCAAAGCGCTATGCTACTGGTGGCCGTAGGTTAACCCCAAAGTCGGGAGAACTCACTTTCTCACAGATTTAATTGTATTTAAAATGATTCGTGAAAATATGCTGAATGAACTTTTTATGGCGTATTTTAGTTTTGCAATACGTTTATGCAGGGTTTTGGTACATGTTTCATCTATTGTTATTACCAAATCTGAGTTTAATTACTAGCTACACTTTAATATTAGTAAGTATCATGCACTACCCGGTACACTTACCAAGCTCATACATATTCTCAGGAGTAAAAAGTCGAATAGTGACTTCCCTGGTCCGTACACATGACTTTATAAAATTATAAAATAAAAGGAATTATATGAGCAATATAGATTGATTTCGATTAAGAGATGAATTAAAAAAGTATAAATACCTATTATAAAAATATTAATCAGATCAACTTACATAACATATATTGGTAAAATTAGATGAAATGTATTGCGGAGCTAAATGAGGAAAGTTTGCAAGAGAAAAATGTAAATAAAAGGTTACTGGTGCCGCGGACCAACAAATTTCTTATTCTATTGGTCCGTTATCTATTTTAATGGTAGCGGATCAGCGTTAATTTCGAGCACTGCATATACCTGGTACAGTGGAACCTCCAAAGATGGACACCCCCATAACTTGGACACCTCCTAGAGTTAGACACTTTTCTGGGAAACGGGACGGGGTCCATAATATAGAAATATATCTCTATAAGTTGGACACTTTTTGAGGGAACCGCAGGTGTCCAACTTACGGAGGTTTCACTGTATACCTGCTTGATGCTCCATTAGTACATTTACTAAGTACACACATATTTTTGAAAGTTATTGCTACTGAAAAAAAAAAAGTATGTTTTTTCAGTAGAAAATTTTTTCAGTAAAAAATTTTTTCAAGAATATGTAATATATTTGCCTACTAATAACGTTCAAGAAGAGCGTAAAGAAAGTACGACGATTTCAAGAATAAATGAAGTGCCACGTAAGCATGGAGTCACTGGCAATTGAATGGAGACAGAAAAGAATCACAGAACAGAAACCCTGGATATATCGAACTGTCCTCACCACCAATCCTTCCATCGATCTGTCAGCCGATCTGTCAACAGGACTCCATCCAGCAGATAAGCCGCTTATCATCTATGGGAGACACATCGCCCCCTATTTCGTATCGGGGCGGAACGGGAAGCCCCGACTTTTTTGCTAGTCGCATCTTATCGAAATACACCCCCACCGCACCCCTCTCCCCCTCTCTCTTTCTTCTCCATCCCCCCCCCCCACACCCTTTCTTTTTTGCTTCTGTTGGTGCAAAACAGCATGTATGTATTACAAATATATGCATGCCGATCGAAAAAAAGTTCCAACCAAAAGTTCTCGAAATAAATTTCAGGCATGGCAAAGGCGAGAAACGCTCGCAATATTTGTAAGATCGGATGCCAATTTGTCGCTCCAGGCCGGACTGCGATATCGTCGCAGACGATAATCAATAATGTCTGGAGAAAAAGAAAACAGAAAAAAAGTAGTCGGAAGTTGAACATGATATTTCTAATGGATCCTAACTTTATTTAAAGAAAGGTTATGTTTTAGTATAGCAACGAAACAATTTTTAAAAATATCATGAACACTTATGCAATTTTCGATATAACGTAATAAAAGCCATTTTTAAGCACCCACAAGAGTAATTTGAATTGAAATAATTGACACATAAAGTATTTAGTGGCTTGCATTATCGCGTATTCGGGAATTTGAAGTGTTATTTGTGCATTCAGAAACAGCACGATAATTTTCAATTGAAATACTTGAAATAAAAAGTTTGACTTATTTAATGGTCTGTTTTAAAGTGTATAGAATAATAAATAAAAGCACTATTTACACATCCAGAATCCAGTATAATTTGATTAATTATGTGAAATATGAATAACGGGAATTGTTTGACATTGTGGAAGTAAGAATTAGGAGGTTGAATACCTTTACCACCACTACAGATGGTTCATATAAATATTTGGAGAAGCGTCAAATTGAGTAAAATTGAAGTTTCTTTTCTGTTCAATATAATACGTATTATACTCATAATTCATACTATCTCCTTTAAACATATTGTTTCAGCTGTAATTTTGTTTGATCAATAAATCTTACGTTGTTTAAATGAAATATGGAAGAAAGTTTTGTTGATTCAATAAAATTATTTTAGTAAAATCGCATGAACAAAATGTTACTGATTTCAACAAAATTATTCGATTGAAAAAGCATAACAAAATTTCGTTGAATTCAGTTAACAAACAAACAAAAATTTTTTCAGTGTAATTCAAATAATCTTGAAATTTGCATAAGTATAATTTATGTGGTTTACTTGAAATTTGCACATGCATTTGAATATGCTTTGCTGTTTTCTTCTGTTTTTCTTCTCTTAATTAGGGGAAAGTAGGGCAACATGACGAAAGTAAGATTCAAATATTTTTGTTGAAATTAGTAAGTAACTTACAAACCTGAAAATTTCGGAAAGATTTCTTTGAACCTAAGTGTTTCATTAAAAAAAAATTGTAACGATTTCACCTCCTCTTGGAAGATGTGGATATATTAAAAAAAGCATTATAGTTAATCCTCTTATCCGTCAGTTATTTCGGTAGGGTAAGATGATGAATAAATAACGGTATAAAGGCTTATTTTCGAAAATGTAAAGTAACGATTTCATTTATATGTAAAGTGCCCAAGATTTTTGCCCAATTCACTCGTCTTTGTTTTCTCCTTGGCCATCGGTAGACTTCTCGTCATCTCCCACATCGTCATTTTCGATTTAAAGGTGTTTAACAGCTTCCAAGCTTATCGTAAATAAGGCACACGATTTTTAACGTCAGGAGTTGTACCTTGAGAATATTTCATCGAGGAGAATAGATAACTTATCGTAATCGGGTAATTCCTTCCTCAGTGGAGTCCAAAATTTATATAACAAATTTACATAAATACATCTAAGTGGCCACTACTCAAAAAATGATCTCTAATTACATTACTTGTAGTGGTCCTCAAGACCCAATATTAGATAGAGTCTTAGAATTGGTTTGACAGGTACCTACTTCCTTCTATGATTTCGTCATCTTATCCCATTTCCCCCTTGTTGTATGTTCTGTTGAAATTTCATCAGATTTAATAATAATTCATGTATAAATTCCACTTCAAATGCATCAATAATGTTTTTTTTTTTCCAGTGTTGTATTTTATAGTATGAATTCGTAAAATTTTAGGTGTAATTTATGACTAGAATAAAATGTGTTCAAATTTCGTTCCGGAGATAGTTATTCCATCTGTGCTATACACTTTCACAAAAAATAATATCCATGATAAATAAATAAATAAATAAAAGTAAAATAAAATAACGCAAGCGCAATAAATATTTTTTGCAAGAATGTATGATACAGCTTTATGTTTACCTTTATGTTTTGTCTCTAAATTCCTGGTTTAATTTAATTGTTTCTAGACTGTTCTAAAGTCATTTCACAATCGCTTTTCATTTTCCCCCCCCCAAAACGCCCTCAAATAAAGGAAGGGAGGGGGGGGGTGCATTTAAAGGCAAACAACTTCTAAAAAAAATTCAAAGCGAGTGCACTTATAATACTAGAATTTCGTAAGCATTTCTGGTTTTATATAAAAAACCTCATTCCATTTAATTATTTAAGGTAATTCTCAGAGGGAACTAAAAGAATTAAAAAGATGAGCCCGAAAATTTCAAGGTTATTTACGACATCTTCTGACGGCACGCTCGCAAACGATCAAAATTATACCTTACAGAACTTTGGCCTCTGAAACAACCAGAGTATGTATACCGTAGCCTCGTAACACTTACTTCCTCAACTCTGATTTGCTAATTTCAGAGTTGTGTTCGCAGTCACGAACTCCTGATATCGTAAGTAAGTACTGTGAAAGACAACTACCCTGTATTTATGGCGGCTTTTTTTTTTTATTTTCCCAGCGGTTTTTCTACAAGCATGTCCTTTTGCGAAGAAATGGATAACGTAATTGAAAATTACATTTTGATTGTTTTTAATATCATCTTAACGGCCCTCAAAATCTCAGGAAGGAGATTTTTGAGCTATCTATAGGTATGTTTTGATGAAAGGGCTTTACTTCTGAACGGGGTAGTAGAAAATTGAAAAAATACATTAGAAAATTTAAAGATTTGTTTTAGATTAAACTATGGCCTTTGTTTTGTTTTTTTTTTTCCTTTTTTTGCATCACGACTAGGAAAGTGTGTTAACGTTATCAGAATTTTTTTCACAAGCAATACTCTTGCATAAAGTTATGATTAAATTGAGATTATACATATGACAATTAAAAAACTCATTAAAATAGAAATATAAACACGCATAAAAACTAAGTACAGAAATTTAAAACAATGCAGTTGAAGCTCAAGAATTTGATCTCGCCGTTTATTGCATTTCTTAACGATTTGGATGTAGGAAACAAAACATCTGGTTCCTTGAAGTTTATTATAACGAGGTTAAACTGCATTTCTTCAAAGCAAAGCTGATTTATGAGTTTATAAATATAAATAAGTTTAATAGAACTTGAATTATATAGGCCTTTGCTTGCATTTGTACAAAGTAATAAGGCTTAAAAAATCTGTAATAGTTTGAACCACCGACATCATATGACATTCCGACAAAAAATGAGAAAATGTATACATAATCGCCTAGAATTCATAGTTATCTTTTCAAAAATAACTAAATAATGCTGAGCTGAGGATTGTTATATAAATTTATTTTCGTCGTCAAGTTGTTCTACGTACGCACAAAAATTGAATCAACATGGCGACCATTACATGACCCGATATAATTTATTTTTTCTGTGTATGGAAATGGTGGAATGATTTCTGAAAATTGCATGCAAATGAAATGTGTAGTTTAAAGTAAAACAGCTTATAAAGAAAACTTAGATAAAGGGCAGATCATCTCGCCTGCAGTTCAAGCTACACAAATGTCCGTAATTATAAATCGTGTTCCCCTAAAATATAAAACAACAGAAATCTAGTTGTTATTCCATTGTTAAGAGGCGTCTCCTTTATTGTAAGTTGCTAAGCATTGTGAAATCTGCTTATTTCATTGGAAACCAAAAGTATTAGAAGCCTCGTTTCTTAATGCTTTATCATCCTTTTTATTTAACACTTCTGAACATTTTACAAATTCATAGTTATTTCCATAACGCAATTGCAATTATTATTGAATTATATAATTTTAAAGGTAATCTTACACACATAGTAATAATTTAAAATTTAATTTCCATTCATGTAACAGATGTTTTGTTTTTTTATAGAGAAGCGAGAAAGTAGCTGCATTTTCGAATATTTTTATATAAACCCCACAAAAAGAGCAAGCATATTGTTCTATCTAAGAAAGTTTATAACAAAAAGCCAATGTAGCTAACAAACACAAAAAATAATGATATTTTTCTTCAGAGTTTATCATTCTGTGTGCCTAACACAATAAACTGCGTTCGTTTATTTCCCATTTTCACTACAGTACACCCCATGAGTGACATATATCGCAAATATAATTTTTTTTTTTCAACTAAAAATTTTGGAAGTAGTACTTTCTGTCTTTCTTCATAAGAAAATTTCTTGAAAAAAAAAAAAAAAAAAAAAAAACACGGTGAATCACTTTTTAATGGTTGCTTGATTGGGTTCGGGAAAGTCAAAAGTCGCCAAGGTTGGACGTTTTAATTATTTATCTCCAAGTTTGGCGTCAAAATACAAGTTCCCAAAACTGAACCCAGTTTGGCACTATTTTATATATTTAGCGAGACATCGCCAAACCCTGCTGTTTAATGTGTTACTGTTACTGTTAACAAAAATATTAATTAGTGTTCATAAAGATGTCAATATTGGTGTAAGTAAAAGCTTGGAATAGTTAGAACATGTCTGACAGAGATGGGGAGAGGGGTTTAGAGGAGATATTAATATAGATTTCAATTCTGAAAAAGCGTTTTGTGGAGTAAGAAAGACAATAACAGCACATTCATGGATTAAGATGCAGTTTCAAGCAGTATTCATAAAGTTTAGTTAAAATATGCCTGACGAAGATTGCATAACAGTTTGAGATTTGAATACGGATTTCTCCATTTCAAAGAAGTGCTTTATGAAACAAGGGTACAAATAGAGAATGCACATGGATTACGATACATTTCCCAATGTAATGAAACAGGAAAGACAAATTGGACCGAAGCATGGATTACGATACCCTTTTAATATATAGCATTATGGCGCGCATTTAGAAAATGAAAGTGTTTCAGATTTTATGAGATACGCAGATGATACTGGCTGGCAAGCAAGAGAACTTATGGGCAAATGCTGAAACTTATCTGTTATGTTCTGCTCTTTTTCTTTTTGTTTTTTGTATTTTATATAATTGCATTTGCCTGCTACTTGAAAAAAAAATATTTTGTAAGTAATACACGCGTTTGAAAGTTCCATGGGAAAAGTGGTTGAATCCTACACCACTTCCTCTAGGTTTACTGCACTGGTTATAATATGGGGCAATAAAGGGTCACATTAAATATACATATTTTTATAAAATTTAAAATGTTATTTTTGATTTAATTTGCCAAAAAATATTGTAAATTCTTTAGCTCTGCAAATGCAGCTTTTCAAAGTTAGGTTATTTTTTCAAGAACTCCCTGCAAAAATGCCCTTATGTCTAATTTTTATATGGAAATGTTCTATCCAGCTAGCTACCAATTTAAAATAAAACATATGAAGCCTAAGGTAAGCTTATCAGCCCTGATATGATTTCAGAATTACAATAAAAAATATATTATTGCATCCTAAGTGACAAGGAAATGTGCTCAAGGGAACAACAGCTTAGTTGGGCTTATGGTTTGAAACTATCGCCAAATGTAAATACCAAAAATCTAATTTGGTAGTCATTGAATTCAATGATATGTCAAAAATAAGCGTCAATACCTCACACAAAAAAGGAGTTGGTTAATTAGAAAACAAGGACTAGATAATTAATGAACGTTCGCGTAAACAATATCAAGGAAACATTTTCATCATATACATATAATATTTCCATTCTGTTTTATTTTGCGATATTCATACTAATTTAGAGTGGTGAATGCTTCTCGTGATTTTAAATTTGTAACCGTGACTGAGACCGGTTTCTGACTGTCAATCATAAAAATCACTGTAATCTATCTTACACGTTTCGTGTGGGGAGGAGGGGGGAATCTGAAATACATCGAAGAGAAAATAAATTAGATACCACGTTATCCTCTGTTTTTATCAGTGTGGGATTAAAAGATTCTGTGAAGCAACGGATTGGATATATTGGGCAACTGAATTGAATTGAAAGTTCTCCAGAAACAATAACTGCTAGAAAGGTATGTATCACTGCAATCCTAAAAAAAAAGAAAGCTAATCATAAGCCACCATAAAATTTTTGTACAAGTAGTACTAAAGTTCAATATGGAATGGCCTTAAGTCAATTAGATGTATTTATTAAAAAGCATAGAAACTTTCAAGTACGTCCTTTTAAGTACATCAAACACCTACAATTTCGTAAGAAAATGCTAATTTCTTTGTTCTCTTTCTCACAAAGGCAAGACGAAGTCAGCGATCTTATTTTTGCACCCATCGTTGCTTCCTGGCTTCGGTCTTTCAATGATCACTTGAGCCCACACCATGAAGCAACCAAATGGACACAGAGAGGGAATATTTATAGTCAGATAGCGAAGGCAGTGAACTTGTGATAACAAAGACACTAAAATATTTGTTTTCAATCATTGACCTGAGTCTTATTTGTGTGAGTTACGTTGTATGCCCTGTAAACGGGCTACCGAAAGCTGTTCCCCACGCAGAGCATTCTCTTACAAACTATAGTAATACAAGGTGATTATAATTAATGTTTCAAAACGGTATGAAAAAAAGCCACTGATCAGAATGACGCCAAATTTGAACGGAGTATAATTAAGAAGGGGAAAGCGTATGGCAAAAGAAAAAAAATAATAATTCCAAATTTTAGCGACAGATGGCGCTGTACGCATCCTAATTTAAAAGGGCTCGACTGCAAATGACAAATGAATCGTAAAATAACGGTTAAGGTGTAACTTACACGTTGAACTGACAATACTGTTCAGTGTGCATGACTGTACATATGTGATATTGTTAGTTACGTAAGCCCATCCACCACGGCAAGGTCATATCACAACGTATGGGAAAAATCGGGTTTTAATTGTCCTGAGGCCAAAAACCGCATAAAAAGCATCTAACAAATTGATTTTTAAATTTCGCGAGACTGATGCAAAGCATATTCAATATGCTGTCCACCATTTTCTGCAACAAGTTGAAATCGAGAAACAGCATGTTCCATAACTGATCGCAGTGTCTCGAGTGAACACAAGTGTCACAAGTAAACACAGCAGTGTCACAATTGAAACGAGTCGTGCGCGTGACAGGTATTTTAATTTACATATTCTGACGTTCACAGCGCCATCTGTTGCTAAAATTTTGGAACTATTTTTTTTTTCTTATGCCATACGTTTTCCCCCATCTTCAATAATATTCCGTTCAAATTTGATTTCATTCTCATCAGTGGTTATTTTTTATAGCGTTTTGAAACTTTAATTATAATCACCCTGTACATTTTAGTTTTGTATCGTTTAAAATAGATTAACGTCTCTAGGATGCGTTTAACCCTTTATCTACCAAATTAAGAATTGACAAGAGTATAAACTTGAAACTGCTTCTTTTCTCCTAAGTTAAACAGTGAATGATCAATACTAATTAATATAATATAAAAGAAAATTAAGAAAAGAAATACTAGCTGTATCGCTGATAACTGTATCATAGGCAATTAATGAATCTCTTCCAAAATAGTATAGCACCCAAACAAAACTAGAAAATTCATATCTATCGATATATAAAAATAAATAAAATCCATAAATCAATTAAATAAATCAAATATTCAATAAAAAATTTCAATTAAAATATATTGAATTTATATAAATTTAAAAATAATATAAATTTAAAAAATTTAAAAATGTCAATATTAATTTAAATTTTTACAATATAAATTTTAAAAAAATCAAATCAAAATTTCAATAAATCAAATACATAAAATCATATAAAAATAAATAAAATGTATCTATATTTTATCGGGAAATATATATAATCGAGAAATTAAACGATATACAATTATAAAATTCACAAAACTTCTGTTCTTAGGTTGATTAGAATCCTATTGTAGATTGATTCAGCTTTTTAGTGTTGAAATACCGTACCGTGCGTATTAATCGTATGAAGAGTAAATTTTTGAATTGCCCAACTTCATGTGAACATCTCGAAAAGAAAATGTTTTGGGGCTGCTTCTAGGGTCACTCGTCCCTGTTGAAAGCGCAATGAAAAGTGAGCAGTAAGAAAAGATTATGACAGAAACAATAAAGCCTGAATTGAACAAGAATTCTTCATCTAAAAACATCTAAAACTGGGATAATTCAGCAAGATTTGGCTCTTTGTTAAAACTTAAAAAATGAAGGAATATTTTGTAAAAAACCAACTGTCTCTTTTAGATTGGCCAGGAAACTTCCCGATCTAAATCCCACAAGAGAATCCATGGGCTACCTGGCAGCAAATACTCAAACGGTGATTGCAGCATGAAAAATAGTTTAATTTGTTCGCTGATTTAAGTATGGTATAGAAGTGAACCAAAAATTGTAAAAACCTGGTAAAATCAATGCTACGATGCGTAAAACTGGTTCTGAAAGCGAAACGAGGGTGTTTTCAATACTGATTATCTGATTTAAATGTATTAATTTTCCCAATAATTTTTTTCCCCAAATATATGTTTTACTCAATTTATGAGCACGGTACTAGTGTTGAATCATATAAAATGTTCAAAAGAATGAATATGCATATTTTTCATCTTATGTTACAACTTTTTTGGCAGATTTCGGATCATTTTATAATTTGCATCACATAAATGGCAATTACGCAACCTTTTATTAAACGGATGTTTGGATCAACATCGCTCATAAGCATTCACATGTAATTCAATTTTTACTTTTCAATCGACACAACATTCAAAGTGGTCACGATTGATGTGATCAATGAAAAGCATATAGAAGCTACAGGAATGTTCAATAGCCTTTACTTTCGAACATTGATGCTGATAATTAATATTAAAATATTACCAAGGAAAATAAAAGCTTCACGTGGATGGCGGGCGACTGCAGCTTGAGTTGAATCAATATTGCTTCGTATGCGTCCCTTTGTTTGGAAAATGTTGACTCTCTGTATGGCTAGAAAAGGGGAAAATGGATGGAACGACGTAACAAGAGTAAATTAACTCCCATGTACTTCGATTCTAAAAACAGTTTTTTTCCTCCTACTGAGTAAACCTGTGCTGGTAAAAAACAAAAGTTATATTCCTCTTACAAAAAAAAAAAAAAAAAAAGAAAAACAATAGTTGTCGAAAATTACTTCCCTAATACTGAGAAGGTACCAAAGTATTACTTTAGAGTAATTTTAAAACATTCACCTTTTATTCAACTCATTAGACTAGCTTTAAGGAGCCGTTACACATTAAGTCAACGTGTGCTTTTGAGTTGAATTTTGAAATGAAAATCTCTGAAAAACAATAAGCTCCTTTTTGAATTCTTCATTGAAAAAAAAGTTTTTAAAAAAATAAGTCAAACAAATTTTACACTCATTTTGCAGTCAATTAGTTAAGTTGTAAATAAATTTTTTATCAAAAATTGATAGTACAGCTTTTAACAATCCAATAGCAAGCCTTTTTTAATCATGATTGCACGATTATTAATCTATCATTTTAGATTTTTTTTTTAATTTCGAAGTATTTTTTTTATTGTCAATGTATTTGATATGGATATTTTTAATCAAGCTTGTTATAAAATTATTATTTCAAATTGAAAAAAGGAAAGCTTCAAGTGTTCAAGGTTTTAGAAAACTTATACAACATACCTTAATACAGGAATTATAACATTTTTATTTATATTATTAATATTAGTTTTAAACTCTTTCCATTGAAAACCTACTTTTAGTTTATGGGTTAATTTAAACTATTTTAAAGCTATTTTTAATGCCTAATTATCAGTGTTAAAACTTTAATAAAAAATTCATTATTTGAAATTTTAAAAGGCCTTTT
This sequence comes from Cheiracanthium punctorium, assembly GCA_038373885.1. Taxonomy (NCBI): domain Eukaryota; kingdom Metazoa; phylum Arthropoda; class Arachnida; order Araneae; family Cheiracanthiidae; genus Cheiracanthium; species Cheiracanthium punctorium. The sequence goes on along the minus strand of JAWZYV010017693.1, from coordinate 498,606 downwards.
CATTTTCATAGATGTATTTGATATTTATAAAAGAATATTTAAGATGTATAAAACTGGCATTGCATAACCAATATCAAAAACCATTGTCCTGATATCTACGTTCTTCAGTGTAGATAAACAAAATCCTTTTTTTTAATTGGGGAAATAAGATGGTATTTCGAAATTTTAATTAATCAATCGTAAATTTTAGCTAAACTCCATGAACTTCAACACTACATATGTTTAAAAATATATGTAAATTACCTTCTGCTTTTAATATTCAGCAGTATATTTACGTTCATTAAAAATCTGATATGTTTTTAAAAAGAATATTTTAGGTACAATGACTAAAAATTGAACCTGCGATGGCAGGGCCGTACCCAGAAAAAAATTTCGGGGAGGGTCCAAAAATTTCGGAGGGGGACCAAACGGTGAAAGAGGTTGAGTTGTTCACAAAAAGACGTCATTATTATCTTGTTAACAGAAATATAAATTTCGGAGGGGGGGCAGACCCCCTGGCCTACCTCCCTGGGTACGTCCTTGTGCAATGGTGTAAACATCGGTGTCTTTAATGACGCAAGTAATTAAATTATTCTAGGAAGCAAAACGTTTCACTTAAGTTTTCGAGGTTTCTGGCACAATTAATGTTTTTGGAAAAAATATACCTTACACAAAAAAAGAGAAAATTTTAAGTAATTTTGTAAATAAGGTGCTATACAAAATTTCAGACCTTCATCGTGACTCGTGAGCTGCCTTTAAATAAAGATCGTCAGGGACTATACATAAATTTGAATGTAAATGTTTATTGCTAGAGTAAAAAAAAAAAAAAAAAAAGAAGTGATTTTCTTTCTATACGTAGTTTCTATACTTCCTCTAAAACGAGATCATCCGACGTGAATTTTTCTCTTTGAGAGCCACTGAAAAGTGGTTTAAGTTAGCATATATTTATCTTCATATCCCTGAAAATTTTTAGGATATAATTCTGAAATTTTGTAAATCCCCTCATATGAGGCACATTTTATTAATTAGGAAATTTTCTGTACTGGGGTCGTATACAACAAAAAAAAAAAAAAAAAAAACATAACTTTTTGAAAATTAAAGAGCGGATTTTTTCTCTTTTTCTGTCTTTTTTTTTTTTTCCTACCTTATTTTGTACTTTTTTTCAATTTACATCGCCCACTTACCTCTAATACATAAAGAATTAAACGGTGTTAGAATCTTTATGAGTCACCCTGTATATATGTATATATATTTAAGCCACAACCTATACAAATATGTCTGTGTATGAGTAAGAATGACATTAAAATTAAAAAGTCATTATGTGGGGGATGGTTTTTATACCTGAGCTCCGCTAGCTAAAGTTACGACATTGACCTTACCATCAAATAAACAATCGTCTAGACCTGCAAAGAGCCGACGCCCAGCCTAAGGCTACAAGCTGGGGACTCCAACTCTTCAGATCTCCGTACCCGAGATTTAAACCAGGGCCATATGTGGGGTTAGAGCCCACTCCGAGACAGATTTATACATGCTTTAGCGATTTACATGCGGATTTTCTAACTAAAAGGAACGCCCACTAAACTGTAGCATTCCACAAAACGATAAAAAGGACACCGTCTTTTCCAGCCACAGTCACGGACTGCAACCTCGCTCTAACCGGAAACACCTAGAGGAAGCCTTCAGTTTGTACACAGTTTTAAGCGATTTCTCTTTTAACTCTTTTTTTTTTTTCCTAATGTCCGAGAAGACTAGTCTAGGCTTCAGTTGCCTATTAGTTACATGTCTGGATTCGCAGACGAATTATAAAGGTTTGCACCTAATCTATGGCCTTATTTTTCTGGGAACTGGTATACTGTAACCGTACGGGCGGCATCAGACTGTCGCGGCGAGGGAAAAGCGATATACGTTTGATCCTTCGGGTCAGTCTTAAAAATCTAAATCAGTGGCTTCTCAGAAAACAGAAGTCTGAACTCTTAAGTATGAATAAGTGATCACGATTTCAGATAAGTATAGGTTACTGCAACATAGTATGTCTTTTCGGTTACTTTGTATACGCGGTAGTGCGCGTAACTTGTTTTTATGTTGTAGATCCGTTTTTACAGAAACGTGCGTAGACTGTTTATTTAGTCTATTTTTCGCCAATTTTTGTATTTCTCTATTTAAATTTACACGACTTTTAGTTTTTTTTAAAGAGGACTTGTTGATTATTTTCAGCTTTATTTTAACTGGGTAATAAATCTAATGAGATGGACTACTTATACGAGTTACATCGAATTCTTGACAAGACCTGTCAAAGATCTGAAAGGAGATGCGCCGTTTTGTTTATCTTCCTTTTAAAAGAAGGCTGAGATTATGTTTCTCAATATATCGGTCCATGTATCCTACTTACATGCATCGAGGGTGCGGCAACGACCCCTGAGTGTTAATGCTTCGAAATATACAAAAAACGAACTTGTAACAAAAGTAAAAATAATAAAACATAGTGTTCCAAAAATAAGAAAACACAGTGAATAAAATTTGCGAGAACACCAAAATCTACATCATTGGTATTAACTCTTCATAAGGAGAAACTTCACTGACTTAGTTTGAAATTGCCACAATGCTTATTAAGTGCAAGCGTCCAGTGAGCTTATTAGTTTTCCAGTGGATTTTACTAGGAGTGGACGTGAGACCATGCGAGACGAGAAATTGCTCAAGTCTCGTCTCGTCCTTTCACATCGAAGTATCGTCTCATGGTCTCGTCTCGTCAAAGTGCGAGACCACGAGAAGTCTCGTATCGTCTCGTGGCCTCACGTCCATCCTTAGATTTCACCCCTCCCCCTGTGTAATCAATGGTAAGCCCATGGAATCTGGTAATGCTCCTTGTTTCAAATTTGAATACCTCCTGCTCGCAGAGCTCTAGGAGTGGATACGAGACGAGACGAGACGGAGAGTTATAGATCTTTTATGTGAAACGAGACATACGCTATAGGGATCCTTCGAAACGAGACAAAACTTTGCAGGTGTTTTGCAGAGATGAGACAATCCTATTTTTCGTTTTGCGTTCATCAATACTGAAGTACCATCAACAATCAGCGATTTAAGCAGAGAAATATCATTGGAGTCAAGTAAAAGCTTGAATTTAATACATGAAAATCGCAACATTTAAAAAATTGAAGAAATGGAAAATGTTTATAATTTTGGTTTGTCTGTCTGCCTAAATAAGTAGCATCGGCTGCTACAAAAAATATATATGTTATTGATATATAGATCATAAACCCTATTGAAAAATGCATGTCCCGTAAACTATAACTCTTGCAGTGCATTAAAGTCTTTGAGCAGTCATTACCTAATGCGAATATGAGAGATGTTCTTTTTTTTTCAGGTAAAATAAAATTAAAATTAACCAGTGAAGCTTATGAAAAATTCTTCTCCGTCGAAAATAATAATTATAACACAGACAACTCTTTTAAAGGTCCACCTGAAAAGACCAACGACCGTCAAAGAATTGTGAGCAGTGTTCAATGTTGGATCCAGAGGAGGGGCTTGGAGGTTTCAGACCCCTATTGCTTTATGCGACCATTATGCTAGATATATTTCACGTAGATCAAATAAGCTCTTTTGTTTTAAGTTGGTCCCTTTGGTAATGTTCTCTAGATTGTATCGAACGAAGCATTTAAAGACCTATGCAGAGAAGGCAACGACCCAGACAGCACATTAAAAAAAGCTTAAATCAAGCTTGTCATTTCCTTGAATTTGACGTATTAATACAAGCTTGACAGTTCAACTCATTTTAAGCTGGCAGCAAGCTTGCAGGAGTCAAGTTGAATTGTCAAGCTTAAATACAGCTTGATTTAAGCTTGACAACTGATACTAGCTTGATTTTAGCTTTCAAAGTGCGCAGTGATGGCGCCATCTGTGAAAGAGAATGGACATTAATTGTCTAGCGTCCTCAAATTGCTGAAAGTTCGTAAAAGATGTGTTTTATTTTATTACGAGTGCCATATTACCGGCAGGGCAAACGGGGCAACTGCTCAGGGCCTACAGATTTTAGGGCCCAAAAATCTTACACTTTTGTAGTTTTAAAATAAAATTACAAAGGATAAAAAAAAATTCAGAAGTTAAATAATTTTTTTAATTATAAAGTATGAACGATGAAAATAATTCAAATTTACATTTGTATAAATTAATTTAAGCTTATTTTTAATTCATCGAAATGCTCTATATCGATATAGCATACCAATATGTAGGAAAATAACTAACCACATTTGTAAAGAGAATTTTTAGCGTTAAAAAATAGCAAAATTTTTCAATTATTTGTTATTTTAAGAAATATTTACAAAAATGACTAGTATTCCAAACATGTTAGCAACTGTGATATAGCATTTCGAAGTAACGTTTAACTATCTGTTTCTTTGATTTCAGATTACTTAACACAAAATTTGTGTTAAGTAAGTAAACCCATTCTATATTTCTAAATATGGAAATTCTTCAAAATAAAATACAATTATACTACGAAATTGATTTCAAAATCAGTCGTTTGTCTCGATTTTGGCCAGCAATATTGCTCATGAGTGTTGCGGTACTGAAAGTTTTAAAACGTGTGCTGCTCTTAAGTTTATATTATGTTTATTTCCCTATTAGTAGAGTCTCTAAATCACACATAACATTATTTTAATTTTGATGCATCCCATGGAAAAATAAAAGAAACAAATAACACATCGCCCACTTATCAATCTGGCGAGAAAACAGCGTGATAAGTCACTTCAAACTTTAGTCATAGTTGCACAAGGCTTAGTGGCTGAACGGATAGCGTGCTCGACTGCTAACCCAAAGGTCCGGATTCTATTCCAGTCACGAACACTCGATGGAAACTGATTAAATTAAATTGAAATTTCAGCGTAGAGGGGCAAAATGCGTGGTAAAGTAAAAGCGAGTTCGCCGACCGGCGCCCCGTGTATTTAGGATTTTTTTTTTTTAAGGAAAAATTTTTAAGCTTGAAATTAAACTTGATTGAAGCTTGAAATGTCAAGCTTAATGCAAGCTGGGCAAGTGTAAACTAGAACACTTGATTCAAGCTTGCATTAAGCTTACACGCTTGAAATTTTCAAGCTTAATTGAAGCTTATTGACTTGATAAATCAAGCTTGCTGCAAGTTTGATGCAAGTTTGCTGTGCTGTCTGGGGACAGGTATGTGAAGGGAATCCTTGCTCAGTTGCAAATCAATTTTTTTTTTTTTTTTTTTTTTGAGGAGAGCTAATTTTTGAAAAAAATCTTATCAAAATGTACAATAAAGCAAAATTGTACTTTAAACGAATGTAAAAGTTTTTGGGAGGAGCTAATTTATAATTTTACCTGTCCAAAGTGTATAGTAAAGCAGAATATGTTATCCTTTAGCTTTTTCTTTTCTTTTTTTTCTTTTTTTTTTTTTTTTTTTTTTTTTTTTGAGGGAGCTGAAGCCCCTAGTCCCTCCTTGGATCTGCTACTGTCCTTGAAGAAAAGTTTTTGCAAAGCTTAGTCAACAGGTGAACCATTCGTTATTCAGTATTGTAAACGCAAGTGAGACAGTATTGGAAAATATTTTGTTAGGCATGATTTGTCTTGTTGGATTATACTTTCGATATATATTTTTGATGCCACTGTCATTTTTTTTTTAATGGTTTTATGCTGTTCGTTTCGTTTCTCTGATCAGATATCATACTTTGACTCTTTTGGGGAAGAATCCATGAATAAATAAATTAAATTAAATCGTCCAACTCAACTTGATTCCGATCCACGAAGTTAAGCATCAACAATCTATTCCTTTCGGTGTTCCTTCACCCCTTGTGTTTATTTGAAGAGCCGCTCATTCGGAGGACACCGATTAGTTCCGGCTTAGTTCCGGGGAAAGGAAATCTTGGGGCGCCCTGCCGTGCAAATAGCCCCCACGATATTTCCTCTCCGATACTGTTTTCTTCTCGTTTTATTTCTTCGCCGAGCTTTTAGTGGGGCCCGACCCGGATCTATTTTTCCTGAGGTTTCGGTCCACCTGATTCTAACCTCTGCTACGTAAAACTCATACTCAGTCAGTTTTATGATTATTTTATTTACGGGATCGGCCATTGTTAGGTAAACATCGTGCCTCGAAACTTCTCGATTTGTTAGGGTTTTTTTAATTCTTTTTTTAATGACAAAAACCCCTTTAGTGCCAAAAGAGCAAGTTTTTTTAGCTTCTAGTTTACATTATGTAGGTGTGTTTTTAAAAGCTTTTACAAAGCAAGCAAAACAGGCATACGACCGTCATAAAAGATTTAAAATATTTGTCTATTGTCAGTTCTGTCGGTAATCCGAAATTAAGCGGGTATTTCGCAGACATCAGGGGATTTCTAATACACATGCTAATATAATAGTATTTCAAAGCCATAAAATTAGTGTTTGTTAAACTTTAGAACAGGAAAACGCTTTTCATATATGTTTAATGGATATGCATAAGATACACTTCCGTATGCCTCGAACTTTATTTCACGTTTTACGCTTTAAAATATAAATAATGTTAACTTTATGAAAATAAATTAAAATCTACGCACATTTATTTTCGATGGGAAATTTGTAACGAACAAACAACCATTAAGATTTGAGGTTGACACGACAGCAGCTTCCCTAAAGTTCACGTAACTATTTTCAGTAACGCACTGAAATTTTCAGTTGAATTACTTAAATTTCATATTTTTATAGGTCTTTTTCTAGGACTTTATATTAAATGCGTTTTTATGTGTTCTCTGTGCTGGAACGCAATCACTCACTCTACAAAAACTGTAGATATGGCTGTTTATTTTTATTAATTTTCACTAACGTGGAACCTCATCGTAAAATATAGATACAAATTATAGACATCTTCCTTAAAATTTCAAGTTCAATCAGTTCTTTTTAAATCGCTGTTAATAAAACAAACTAATTTTGAACAGTTTTACTGTATTTATTTATTTACCAGGAGAGGACAGCTCATGTCACTGAATGGTGTCGTTTAGAGCTACATACGTCCTTCCGTAGAAGAAACGTGTAGAAAATTTTTCTGTTCAACAAAAGAAAAGAAAATTGAAGAAATGTTCAAATCTACATAGATGGTTGGTTTTGCAATACAGAAAAAAAAAGCAGAAACAAGTTGAAAAACTTTTTTTTTTTTCTTTTGAATCATTATGAATGAACGATGAACGGACATTTAGAAATCATGTCTTACTTATTTTACATTGAGTTAAAAATCAATTGATCAACAAAGAAACATTCAAAAATCCTTAAAAATCTGTATACGGTCTGCTGAAAAGAAACCGATACGGATACTTCTTATTCATTTGAAGGGTTACGGATACGGATATCCGGAATATCTCTGATTTGCAGTGGATGTGTTTGGAGGAGGGTTTAGATTCATATTATTCCCGATTAGATCCTGCACAGGGGTTTAAAAGCTGGAACGAAAAAAGAAGGAGAGACGATATAGTGCTTTCACTGTTTGCCCAGTGGTAACGCATCCTTCAGATAATTCAGTTTAACTTCCATAAATTGGTTAACCCTTTGAGGCGCAACCCTTTCCCAATGCTGGAAAAAGGGCAGCCGTTGCCATCGCCCGACTTAACTACTAGCAAGATGGCGGACGATCGAAACGTTCCTCGCGTGCCATCTTGCTGGTAGTTAAGTCGAGCGATGGCAACGGCTGCCCCTTTTTCAGCATTGGGCAATCTATCTATCTGTTCTCGAATTCTTCCAGTTTTCAGCAGATATCAGTGCTGTTAAAAATAATCGAGACAATTTTTTTACGGGAAATGAGAGTAAAGGATTCTCGTGGTGCTATGTAAACGGCAACTATTTTTATAGAAATCCAATCTATTCTTCGTGACTGGCAATAGTCAATCCGTCAGAGTTTAGTGTTCCCAGAGCGGGAACACTGCGCGTTAAAGGGTTAAAACATATAAAATAAAAAAAAATTTAAAAATCTAAGTGCGATCATTTCGAGCTGAACTCTGTAGAAAATCCTACAAATCTAACAAACAAACAAACCACAACAACAACAACAAAAAAAGAATGATAATCACCCCAAAAACAGTCTATACTCGACTTCTTTTACACCGTCTGCTCCAAGACATATGGCACAAGCAAAGGGTGGAGGCGAAGAATGCTCAGTTCCGGTTCATTGATTGCAAAATTAATTCGCTCAAGTTCTCTTTCGGAACTACTACAGCTCGGTTTTTATTTTATTCCATCTCACTTCACTTCTTTCTTTTTTTTTATATTCTTCTTCTAAAAGGTCGTTTTGTTTTGTGGAAATATTTGGGCTGCCTTCGTTTCCACCATATAGCCCTTCCAGCTTCAGAGACGGAATAAATAATAACAAACAAAAAGTCCGTTGAACCTAGGAATAGCACAAATCCTTTTAAAACCACCACTTGGCATCCTCCCCCACCTCTTCCATGCAAAAAGATACGGCGTGAGGGGCGTTGCCACCGCAACAGTCAAAACTGAGAAGTGAGAAGCTTCGGTGGTGTGGATAAATAGTAATCAGAGGGTCTAGCACCAAGTGTCGTGACGGCTTTCCTTCGTACCTTTCAGAGGTCCCAAAGTGAAGTTCTCTGTTTTTTTTTTTTTAATTAAAATTTTATTTTCGAATTCTCCAGAGCATTCTTCCGGTGTGAGTAAGGACACTGCGTTGGTAAACACGGCAATTAGATATTATAAAGCGTATTTTTCCTTTTTATACGTACAGCATGTCTTTAAATCTTTCGTAGGTGGACTTTCTTTTTTTAATTGAAGCCGGCTTCAAGACGAGTTAAATAATAAGATTTAAATTACAAGTTTTGAAAAGAAGGGAAAAGAAAAGAATATCGAAACGAAAGCTTTGAGGAATATTCTGGAAAAGCGGTTATTTTGCGAATGCACTATTGTTCAATTACTTTACGTTCAAGGAGGGGAAAAGGGAAAATCAAATGTATAGTCTTCGGCTGTTATTGTAGATATTTTAGGAGTGAGATACTGAATGCAGATTTCGAATTCCTTAAAATTATTTTTATAGCGATGAAAAGTTTTACTGAACACGAAATTTCGCTATTTTTTTTTTTTTTTTAACCAGAATGTTGTGCGTGCAACCACTACTCAGTAAGTGATCACATCACTGAAAAAAATTGAAGTCATCCGTGTGTTTAAAAAATATTTTAAAGATTATTTAAAAACGAAAAATTCTGATAAAAGGATAGCCCTTTGGGCTACAACTTATGAAACATTAATTTGTTTCTTGTCGTTTTGTGAGACCAAAACCACTTATTCTGAAATACTTATTTTTATTTTTTTTTTTTTTATTATTTTTTTTTTGGTAACACTGCGAAATAGCTCGGCCGATCTTCTTGCCATCCCGATCAAATTAATGGATCCCGTATATATATATATACCCTCGATAAAGTGCCGAAAAGTTTAAACATCGTTTATGTAGCAGCGGGCGGAGGTTAGCCAAATGGCCTCTTGCCAAATGAGGGGCAAAACCCTATTACAAGATCGGGAGTCAATTCCCCAACATTTTCTCCCTCCTACTACTCCCTCCAAAGATCGAATGTCGTGCCCCTGACATCTGTTCCACGGTCGAGATGACTCTGTTCCACCCCCGAGAGGGTGCTCTGCTCCCCCAGGCCATTTCTGTAATGGCCCGAACGACTAGGCCATGAATATTTTTAGGATGGAAGAGTTTTGTCTGATAGCGATATTTCGGTGGACGATCCTCCAAGGAATCGTAGGTGTTTTGTATGTATATCATGCCTCATAATTAGGGAAATGTGTTTCCACGCAGCCAAAAAATCTGGATATCGCCAGCAATAGCTGTTACATTTATCTACATGATTAAAAATGACAACAATCCGGACTTCGTTATAACAATTGCTTAGGGTTTCACGCTGCCAATGCGATTTCCTGATCCGTGACTTAGCATTCAAATATGTTTGTGTACGTTAAATGAGGATCATGAATTAAGAGTGGTTTGGTCTGAGTATCAGCCAAAAGATCGACGGATTGCGATCCATCTGATTAAGACCATCCCATGTATGCTCGATATATGTGCACTGTAAATCCTTGATTTTAGATATTTTGTCAGTGGTCATTAGCAATTTCTGAGTGATCCAAATTGATGACGAATTCAATCACAGTTTTAAGCGCATTTGACCACATTCTATGTGCCTTAATACTGGGGCAAGCTACGAAGATTGATCTCTTCTTTGAAATAAATAGGATCATATCATAAATTATCTGATTCATTATTCGGGAATTAATGTTGCTAATCATTGCTGAAAATACTAAAAGAAAAATCATATTTCATGTTGAAAAGCCAGGTTTTTCACGCAGTAGCATTACGTGTAAAAATTATTTTAGTAGCATGCATGCTATTTATAAGTGACATTTTGACTAAACAAATAAGTAGGAACAAAGCATACCTCTGCAACTTGCACAGACATACTTTGTACTTAAAAAATGGCGTATGCAATTTATAAATAGCATGTATGCTTCTAAGATAATTTTTAACAGTAAAAAAACTGGCTTTTTAACATGAAACACGATTTTTCTTTTCGTAGATTATTTTAAAACATGCAAAAATGTTCTTGGCATTCACGTGAGAGGAGAACGAAAAGTTCTTGTAAGGTGCTTCACATGATGCGGAAAAGTGAGCTAAAACCAGATAGTCGGATAGCTTCAGGACCCTTCTGCCTTAATTAAACTACAGCTGCAATTTTTCAAAAAGCAGCTGCAACCAGGGGCGTAGCCACGGGGGGGGGTTATGGGGGTCAAACCCCCCCCCCATGAGGAAATTTTTGCCATACAAAATGTATATTCTTCACTCTCTTATCACACACATGTATGCATATATGTGAGTTTCAGTAGTCGTAACCCCCCCCCCCCATGAAAAATTTCTGGCTACGCCCCTGGCTGCAACTATTGCAAACTTCTTCCACATTAATTTGAAATGAATGTCTGCGAAACTTTGCTTAACCAATTTTTCAAACAATCTGCTAAAATTAAAATAAATAAATAAATAAGAAAAGTTTTGTTTCTTTATTTATCTTTCTCTGCAGATTTTAATTGTTTAAATATTTATTTTAGATAAGTTTTAGAAAAAAAAAAACTATACTATCCCAGTTAAAATAACCAGAATAAATACACGAAACTTTCCATACATCTATCGGATAAGATTGGCAAACAATTTAAAAGTTCGAATTTTCGAAAACTATTAAGCAAGAGAAAAATGTATGAAGTAACCATTGAATGAATTGTATTTGTAGGAAAAACATTACATAGGTGATAAATGCAATAAGAGGGAGACCTTAGCAGAAATGTGATATATAGAGCAAATGAAAATCTACGCATCAATTTATATTGCTAACATTTTTAGCACCGTATAATGTGTCATTCATCCAGATTTAGCAGCACAAGATGTCGGTCAGCAATACATGATCTTATAATCTACACCGATTTGTCTAGGGATTTGAGGGGGCAATAAATGGTTGCTTCGTTAAATCCAGTACTCCCCCTCCCACCCCCTATTTTTTATATCATCCCTAAATCCCCAGGACCGGGGTGGGGTGGATTTCATCGGATTCTGATAACGTAGTGGGGAGATTACGTGATAAAACGATCAGTGCTCTAGATCTGATATACAGTGTCAGCAATACACGTGCAGGAGCGATGGTTAAATGCTTGGAGTGTCAACTGGGAGAAAAGGCGAAAATTGTTTCCCATTTAGAGGTGATAAAAGGAGAGAACGTTTCGAATGCGAACGATATTTTGTCCCTTAGTATCATTTCAGCGACTTTTTTCCCCCCAAAGATAAACTTTTTATAGTATACAAAAACCTTTTACAAGATTAGATGATTTCATTTTACTTTTCTGTAGCAATTGTAATGTTTGTTTTATAGTTATTACGCATTTCCAAAGTTTGTGTCTATTTATTTTTTATGTAGCTGATATACGTTTCGTCTAATTCGCCTGAGCCGTCAAGAAAAAAAAATCAATACGTCGATTTGACACTGGCCAATTCTATTCAAATGTATTGTTAAGACAATTGGAATTAGTTAAATAGTTTAAGTACGTAAGGCTTTATTGGGATTTAAAATGATCCATAGGTGGTATTAAAAATATTTAGATGAATTAGACGTTTTCCGTACTGATTTTACCTGTTACTGAATTTTAGCATTGGTTAGGGGGTGTGAAAACTTAGCTTAATTTTAATATTTTAGAAAGTAACACTAGTGTGGTTAAAAAAAAAAAATACTATACAAAGTTCTCTTCGGAAAAAGTCTCATATCAAGGCTTCTACTGCGTGTTTTAAGAAGCTGTAAACACCGTTGGCGACCTCATTAACCATCACCAATACACTTAGAACACTGAATTCGCTAAATATGATGATCTTCTACTATCAGTTACCGTAAATTATCCATTGCCGCTGCCTTTTCTCAAAAATTCAGGATTTTAGAGAAAAGAGGTATTTACAAATATTTACATACAAATACAATTAACATATAACGGTCAATGTTTGACTCTTCAAAACTAGCATACTATTTACACGAATTGCTACAAAACTTTGTAACTAAAGTAATTTTCTGGTTCTTTGCGAAATTTTCGGCACTCAGTGTTCTGTGCCAAACTAGGCAGTAGATTCAGCATTATGTCAGATTGGAAACCTGTGGTGCTTTTCAATAGCACCTCAAAATCTTTAGAAGCCGCCGAGACTGTTTAAGGCAGAGCTCACTTTGAGTTAAGAAAATATTCGCTTTGTAGTTTCAACTGTTCAAAAGTACCCGATTTACTTTAATAGTGTGTTTTATTTTACCGGGAAAGCCTTATGAATGTGGCGTGCAATATTTGTATTTAGTGATAAACTTTAAATTGAACTTATACTGTTATGTGAGCTATAAACAAAAGTATTGAATGAAATTGTATTTTGGCTCAGGCTAACTATTAAGTCCATTCTATATACGGACCTGTACGTTACCATATTTACATAAAAATTCATCATGAAATAAAGTAAATAATAATACACACTTCATAATTACATAAAGTTATATAGTTTGTTATACTTACAGAAACAGCACACTGTATACATAACAAACTTTTTGATTGACTAATTAAGCATACAACTCAAAGCGTTTAATGATTAGGAAAAAAACTACGTGTGGAAGGTATCTGTTGAGAGAATAGCAAAAAATGAGCAAATATCGTATAATCAAGGTTAATTAGAACATGTACCTCAAAAAACATATTTAATATCCACTAAACGTCATCCGTAATTCGCAAAATAGAATTTTTAAAAACTCATTAAGAATTACGAAGACATTTGTAAAATTTTTACGCGTTAGGTCTGACTATTAATAATTAATATGAATTTCGAATAGAATATTTGAAAAATTTAAAACCTGTGATAATGATAAAAAAGTAATAATAAATATTTTGGACAAGTTGCACAGACGCAATGTAAAGATTCCGCTGGGTTAAAGCACTGATTGTTACGCATACATTCTTGGCTTACAGGATTAAAACAATATACCGTGTTTACTTGCGTAATAGTCGCCCTCGCATAATAGTCGCACCCACGTTTTGAAACAGAAAAAATCTTCAAAATATTTTCCCCGCATAAAAGTCGCAGCCACGTATTTGCCTTTCATTTATGTCTATAAAAATATTGCTATAAAAAGAAAAATGCCTCTTTCTTATGCACAATTAAGAAAAGATTATTTAATATACGGCAGTTAAAATGGGAACATTTGGTAAGTTAGTTTATTATAATACCAGCAGTGGCGCAGCCGGAAAGTTTTCATGGGGGGGGGGGTTACGACTAACAGCAACTCACATATATGTTGTGTATGATAATGGAGTGAATAATATACATTTTGTACGGAAAAATTCCTCATGGGAGGGGGGGGGTTGTGACCCCCTTTGGCTACGCCACTGAATACCAGTAATGTTTTAGCATCAGAGTGTACAAATATTATGTAGTAGATTTCCCCGAATAATAGTCGCGCCTAGACTTTCACGATGAAAAATTGGCAAAAAAAGGTGCGACTATTACTCGAGTAAACACTGCGTTTATATAGAGATGGTAGAATCTGTCCAACCACTGATCTAAAAATGCAGTTGACGTTTCTGCCATACAAGGAATCAAATATTTCGCAATGCGAAGCTACAGTATGCGTATTACTCGACAAAATACTAAAGTTTCACGTACGTGCATTTTTTTTTATTTCTTCTCTAAAAACAGTTATTCCCGAACAAACAATACGTTCCCCAAAACGGGTGTCTATTCTTATCTAATTATTCGTGGAACAAAGTTAGGATTAAATGGTTCTGTGATCCAGATAAATACCCAACCGTACTTATTTTAAACATCGCTTCAACAATAAAACACCGAGAGAGAGAGAGAAAAAAAAAGCATACAGAAAAGTTAAAACAAGCCTTTCTTGACTTTTCTTCATTTTGACATAGTGAAAAAAAGATAAGACACGAGAAGAAAGTTGGAGGGGCAGCTTTTTGTTTATTTATTTTATTTTTTCTCATGATATCAACGTGTTAAACAAAGGTGGGGGTGAGGGGGGGGGCAGCCTATTGTCTTGAAATACTTCTAATAGAAATGTCAATAATAGAGATACAAATTGGCAGAGCAGAGATACTATTTTCGAGCTACTAAGCAGCTGAATGTCTCTTGAAATCATCTGCCGTACCTGTCTCTGCTCTGTTTGGAATTTGTTTTGGGGGTGAAAAAAAAAAGTCATTTTTTTATGCATTTATTGGTAAAGGTCAGTTATTCTTGTGTTGCCACCCGTCAAAGAAAAGAGATAAGTTTTTTACGAAAGGAAGATTAATAGATAAAAGGGTTTTAATTCTTCTTCTTGTTGAGTTCTTCGGTATTTTTTATTAAAGTTTTCTGCCCGAACGGGAATTATGTTTGACAGTTGTGATGGAAAAACTGCATAAGTTTGACGCCTTGCATCATTTAAGTGATTTCTGTTTTTTTCTTTTTCTTTTTTTTTTACGCTTCTGACTTCAGTAAGGCTGGTATAAACAGCGTTAGCGAAATCTATTCGGAGCAATTTTTTTTGTGATGATTGCGTACTTCTGATGGACATTTCGCAATTTAAGTTAAATTAATCCACTTATTACATATAGCAATTATATTTCAGAAGTAACTTGCTTTAAAATACATGGCCATGACTTTTTTTATTTAAGCTTTACTTTTTGATTCTGACTTTCACATGAATTTATTTAATTTGTAAAGCAATGTAAACAATAATGCTTATTTTTCTTCTAAACTGTATATAGAAAGCGATATTGCTGTGTAAATTACGCAAAATTAAAAAAAAAAAATATGCCACAAGATGATCGCTTCGAGTGAAAAAGAAAGCAGCTGAGGAAGGAAGGACCTTTTATGCCACCTGAAACTATCTTGTGGTAGTTTCTTTTTATTTATGTGTGTTATTTTACGAAGTTTTTAAGTCTTTTAAACAGCAGCAAAACCATGGATGTGTTTTTATTTGTAGCATTGCTGTGCCCACATGCTTTTTCAGTTTCTCATTTTTCAATTCTCAGTGTGTGAAAGATACTGAGTTTAGTTATAAAAGTAAATTATATCTTTTACTAACATTAGGCTTTTATGAGTTAACAATAAATGGGTACGTTTCAAGAAACTTATTTTTTTTTAAATTTTAATCGAGAATAGAAATGAGCTTTTGTCCAAAAGTGAAATTTTATCCATTTTTGCAAGACATATTTGTTTTCTAAAATATCCATGCAACCTTGACTTATGAAATGCATTTCTCATTTATATTTGATTATTAACAATTTGATAAGCATAGATAGTTCGGTATTTTGATTTCTGATAGTACAAATAGAAGATAAAGTTGCAAGAAGAGGAACATATTCTTTTAAGCCCAAAGTCTTGAAAAGCTGCATCAAATGTATCAATGAAATTCTTTTTTTCTTCTTGATTTCTTGTGAATTAAGCAAACCTTTTCCGAAGACTATTGTTATTATTATTACTATTATTATTGTAAATACAAATATTAAATAACACTAAGAGTGTTCTCATGTTTTTATTGAACTGCGAGAATATCATATCTGATCGATAAAGTGTTTCAATAGTGCGCTGAAATATTTTCACAGTTTTGAATAAAAAAATTTACACCACGGCATCAAAAATCCTAAATAACACGATCGCTTGTAATGTCAGATATTTCTAAAATTGTTAAAATACAGATAGGGGAAGCAAAATTACAAGAAAATTGATTTTTGTATTTGAAAAAAAAAATATGTATATGTCAGTCACGTGCATATATGCTCAGGAAAATACTGTATTCAAATGTGTACCTGCTATTTTCCAGTTTGTTTGTATGCTCAGTTTTTGATTTAACTTCTAATGACCCTTTGTTAAGTATTAAATAAGGCTGGATGTAGAAATAAGGGGAGAAAAAAAAAAAGATCGTCAGTTGTATGTATTTTTAGATACGATCATAATTATAGACCACGGGATCTATTTTCGGAGACAAACTCTGAAAGCTACTTCCGAAAGGAAGAGAAGTTTCCCCAAAAAATAAAATTTCTATTCCGTATTTATTGTGAGGTCAAACTATAAATTATAGTTATTAAGCGTTTCTCGTGCGCTTCTAGATCCGGAATACCAGTAGGACGATGTCTCCTCAACTTCACTCGCAGATCAGTATGGTACAGCAGAAAGGGGCATTTTTATTTTTTTTAAATTGAACTTTCATCGCAATTTTCTCTCTTTTTCCTCCCCCACATGCACTTTTAATTCTCGAGATTTTTAAAAGATTAGGTGTACAATACAAGCTGTTAAAAGAAAGAGGGAGTGAGGGAGGGGAGATTTTCTTACATTTTAGAATGGAGGATTTCTAAATATAGCGGATGTCTGTTTATTTATTTATTTTGTGGAGTAATGATCGCATTTTCACTCATTAGAATATATGAGTAGAAATATATTTTTTTTATGCATTGTACTTCGATATACGAATAAAAATAAAGAAAGGAAGAAAACGAGCTGTTGTTGAAATACTTAAATACATGAATGTCTTATTCTTTTCGTGGGGACAATTTGAAATGCAATACATTCACGGCTTTGTCGATATTTCATTTTTTTAAAATAGTTTAATGAGCTCAGCTTTATTGAGGAGAAATTTCATCTACGAGATAATACGGAATAAATATCACTTTCGTGGACCAGTTTCGCTGATTACACCTTTCGCGAGGTGAAATATCCGCAGTCATTGACTTTTTCTAAGTTTTCAGTGATGTGAATTTTAATGTTCAATGACAGGAGTCATTGAAATTTTGAATAACGTATGGGCTCCACGAAATGCATGACAAAAGTAAGGTTAACGAGTAAACATTATGCAGGCATATACTGATATCCAACATTAGTATATATATTGCCCTGATACGGTTAAGCATTTTTAAATATCCAGTATTAGATAGAAAGTGTTTTGAATTACGAAAAAAGCGGTAACAAAGATTTTAATTTCACAAACAATACGTGTTACATAGGATTGATGAAAAAAAATTTCAATAAAAGAGATATGCTTATTGCCTTTCGAAATGTGAACTCAGGGTTTTCATTACATACACGTATGTATTGTGTATACAAAGTTTTATAATTTAAATGATTATGTCGTATCTAGTACCATAAAAAGCATGCGTAAATCATTTGCTATAAAAAAAAGAAAACTCTGTTAATAAATAGTAACACTCCTACTTCATTTTTTCTCCCTCTGCTGTTTTCCCCTCAATAAAACGAGTAAGAACTCCTGAATATAGGTACCCCACAGACTTTACTAACGAAAATCAATGGGACTTTTGTCTCCACAAACTGTATACTCGATTTCTGCAGTCAATGATCTGTGTTGAACCTAAAATAGAATAAGGGCTTTCTATCCGGAGTTCGATTTCTTAGCAATCGGGTTATATGGTATAAATTATGGTATAGCAGATCATATGGTATAAATTACCGCTAACGGTACATACCCAACTCAAACAAACTTACAAGTATTAATTATATTTTCAGTAAAAAAAAAGAAGTTTTTATCTAAGTTCAGTTTTAATCTAAGTTTGATCTCGAGCAATACAAAGTGCTCGAGAATCGTTGGACACTTTACAATATTAAATTTAAAAAAGCTATATACGTAAGAGCCGGGTACTTGAAAGATGGCCGACTTATAAAAGTGCTACACTTTTGTTTTCTATAATTTTGTACCAAACAATCTGATAGACGGAGCTAGGAGTCAAGGACTTAGGAGAGATATAGAAGAGCGTAGTGGGCATGGGGACTGTGGCAAAGATTCACTAATCAACAGGACGGCCCACCTCCACATCGATCGACAACTGTGCGCTATTTGCCCCAATCAACATTTCGCAAACAGATGGATAGGTCGTGATGGTCGAATTCAGTGGCCTCCTTGATCGCCGGATTCAACCCCCTTGGCTTTTTTCGTGTGGGATTACGTCAAAAATATTGCTTACAGGACTACATGTCCTAATGTACTATAACTCAAGCAGCGAATCACTGCTGATATATTCATTCCATAGCTCTTCAGATGCTTTCAAATACTTGGAATGAAATCGAATATAGTTTAGACCGTACGTTTTATCGAACGAACCACCAAAGAATCTCATATTGAAAGCCATTAATTTTGTTATGAATACAATTAGTTAGCTAGCAAGTACATTTTCATGATTCTTCTGTGTGTTTAGATTTTTTTGTTTGTTTCTTTGTTTAATTTTATGAAGCGTCCATCAATTCTCAGACACCCTGAAACATGTTGTTAAAGTATAGGATTTTATACGATTTATTAAAACGTGAACTCCTGCATTTCTTTATTGCATTTTCACCTTGAAAATAAGGATAAAAATGAAATATTTCAGGAAAAGAGAAACGGCGGAATAAGCAGCACGTCATTCAACATTCCAGGAAAATATTTTATAGAAGACATAAATATGCCAAGTTTAGACGAAGACATATGAATGTGGTATACGAATTTACGACAAAAAGCTTCGAAGTTTTATCAATTTTTCTATCCGAAATCTGAAGAAAAATGAAAGGAAGTTGAAAAATGAACGTTGCAGAGAAGCACACAGAATATATATATTTCCCAATTCTTGAGAGAAAAGCAAAATGAAATATTTTGTAACATTTACGATTTATTTACTCTTAAAAGTATCGGTACTGCGTCAATTATTTTACATAAATTGTGAATTATGCATTATGTGATATGTTTGCTCAATGTATATGTGGGGGAGTAAGCATGCAATTTTCTGTATTCTTGCGACAAAAGCTTTAGCCTTGTAAATTGTAAAAGCGTGTAATATTGGTACAACATCAACAATTCTCAAACGCAAATTGGTTATTAATCTTAAAATGAGTATTTTGTGTGTTTGAGAGAGTTAGTGCTTAATCATTTATGAAAAATTTTATGGTCGGATTTATGATTTTACTGTCATTTTATTGCCAGTAAGTGGAAAGGTAATGACTGTAAAATAACTGAATTTAAATACAAATTTCAAAAACAAAGTAAAAGAAGGAAAAAATTTATTAAGTACAAAATTGATAACTCTCTACGGTCTTTCCATAATCATTCATTTGATTTTTTTAAAAATATTTAAATAATGCCATTTTTCTTCTCTTAACAAATTTCAGAAAAGATATAGGTCCGACATAAATAGTGATGCCAACTGTCACTTGGCTAATATGAGAGAGAAAAAAAAAAAGAAATTTAAATAAGTAAAAATATGTATATAGATTAATGACACGATTTTGATTCACAGATGCCTTTGTGTCGCAAAAGTGATGAAAATGAAATTTCTTAAAATATTCCACAAGACAAAAACTTGTGTACGAGAATAAAAAATCTCAGAGAATTTTTTAAGAAAAGTTTTTGAGAAATATGACAAATTAAAAGACATTCAGTCGTAGGAGAGCACGTCAGAAGTGAAAACTTCTTGTCAAGCCCTCTAAAATTTATATTTATGCAGTTAAACAGGTTTTCGCCCATTATTGTATATTAACAACAACAAAAAAGAAAATATGAAAGTTTATTCACATTTTTATACATTTGAAATTCTTTGTAAAATTTTTTTTAGTGTTTTTTTAGGGCTGCAAGGTATCGCACATTTATTTATGATATTCTCACAATTTCACATATTTTTGTACGTTTGTACACATTTTAGCGCAATTTTCACTGGGTTAGCATAGGAAACTTTTATTTTTTAATTTAATTACATTTCAAATTTTGTGCTCAATTTGTGAGCACATTTAAAACCGCAACGTGACACAGCTGGTATATGCGTACGGTATACATCAGCGATACACATTTTTCTCCACGTGTTGGATTTTCTTCTATTTAATCAATAATTATGTACGTGAATTTATTAATTATCACTAATTATGTACTTACGTTGTAAGGATGAGTAATCCTATTTATTTGTAATGAATGATGGATTTATAATTCAAATTCAAATGCTGTAGTATAACACTTCACTGTAGTATAACACTTATAATTCAAATAATGTACAGTATATAATTATTAACACTCTGCACATTATCAAATAAACTTTATTGCACAATAATTACATAGCTATCCAAATCCAGTACAGTTTTATAAATAAATAATCGAAAATTATAGCACTGACCCAGCTAGTAAAAGTCAGCACTTTTTTGCAGAAACATATAGATTGTTCACAATTTGTACATAAAAGTGGATACTTTTGAATATTTTGAAAGTATGTACTTGATATGCAAATTATATGCAGTTTTTATGCATACTAAAACAAAAATTTACACTGATACGATTTCCAGAAAAATCTCAAAATCTAAGCAATTTTTTTTAAATCGACGCCTATAACTTAAGTTGAGTGATCACCTATCATGTCACCAGATTTCATTTCTTTCACTTTAGTCGTTATTACGTGATATTCGAACAAAAATTTACGCAGTTTGAAACAATTTTCGGAAAATCTCAAAATCTAATGAATTTTTTCAAAAGTTCGACACTTATAATTTAAGTTGAGTGACCACCTATCATATCACCAAATTTTATTTAATTCGCTTCAGTCAGTTTTAGTTGATGTGCCAATAAAAAATGCTTCACTGACAACACTACACAGATAAACATTTTTTAAATTGTTTTACTGGGGTCCCAAATGCTTAAAATGGATAAAAATCGCATTTTTTTAAATATCAAGTAGTGTACAGGCAAAGAATAATTTTATTTATTTAGTTGCATAAAAGTTCCCATTCCGAAAGTGGAACAACAATCACTTCAAACTTTAGTCATTCCATCCCGAGTCGAGCCCGATTGGTGGTTAGAACGTTCGTATACCACGCTTTGGGTCTACGGTTCGATACCAGTCGCAGAAGCTAGAAGGACACAGTTAAAAGTAGCTTGAAGTTTCTAGCCATGATAATAGGAGGCAGCACTAAAATTCAAAGAAAGGTCAAGAAATCTCAGTTGACAAGAGACGACGTAGCTATGGCGTCACGATCCACTTTTCCCCATATGTGTCTGAGAGTAAAGGTCACGCAGCAGTATGATGGTTACGCGAATTCAGTGATTTTTCTTCAAAAAAAGAAATGCATTTAGTGAGTAATGCATTCTAAGCAGTTTAAGAGAGGATAAGAAATAGCCCATCCAACACGTTGTTCACAGAGATGTACGCAAAGTCTCCAGTACATTTATATGTTAATTGTTAGATATCAATGAATGTCAAAGACTCTCTGGAGTTTGATATTCTTTGAATGTTTATAAACTGCTACTTATCATACCTATATTATCTATATATTCCAATAGCATTAACTTGATCACAATTGATGCCAAAAGTTTTTTCAACTTTATTATGAGAACACCTAATCAGGGATGGATACGAGAGCGACATTCACAGCTCTTAATCGAGACGAGATAGTCGTTTATCTAATCACAATATTAGGATTTTGCGGAACGAGATAAGGATTTGAAGCTGTTTTGCGAGACGAGACAGATCTATTTTCTGTCTCGGATTCATTCCTACACCTAATACAGTCAACTCCAGATAGAGTGAATCCGGATATTGTGAACTTTCGACTATAGTGAACGAAAACCATTAGTCCCGATTCGCCAACAGTATCTCTGTTCACCATGGGAACACTTCAGTTTTAGTGAACTTCTTATATAATGGACGAAATTTGATGGTCCCCAGAGGTTCAATATAAGCGGAGTTGACTGTAGTTCTTCCAACGTTACCTCCTATGAAAGGAGGGACATTTTAATTACCAATCTCAAACCGGGTACCGACACTGGATACATGATCGCAAAGAGTAGTGCGTTAACCACCATACAAATTTGTGCGACATCAAACTTATATAATAATGTTTTAAGAATAAATTATTGGATGAAATATTTTTAAGTTAAATTGATTGATAATTTTTTTTCTATTTTTTAGGCATAGAAAAACTACATTAAGGGAATAAAAGGTAGAAAAGACGAAAAAAAAAATCCAACAAGTAACGTAATAGTAAAACTTTCACTTTTACCAACTGTACCATAAATCAGGCGCGTAGCCAGGAACAGTTTTCGGGGGGGGGGATATGCGCCTGGAAAATATTTCGGGGGGGGGGGGATATGAACTTATATGTGTATAAATAGACGGAATTTCCTCACTAATCCAAAATTTTCCCCTGGCTACGCCCCTGCCATAAATACTTAGAAAATAGGGGAAAAAAATATATAAAGATCTTGCGGTTTTTTAAAATATTTCTTTAAGCATTAATTATACTAGTTTAAAAGCCAAATTTATTTCGCAATAATGCTTAAAAAATGAAAAGTAATATGATTAAGATAATTTTCATCTCCCTTAAAATTTCTTTAAATTGTTATATCACATCGAAAAATGGAAGGTAGCAAATGCTGCCTTTTCAGTATGAAAGTTAAAATGTTTACTTGAAGTCTTAACTAATTAGTATCGCATTTCTTTAAAATGCTCATAACTTGAGTCTTTTATTGCATACACCTCTCCAAAATTTCATTGTAATAGAGGATGAAGGTCATAGTGCATATCCTTTTGCTGCGGAGTCAGAGAAGAAGGGTGAGTACTGTGAGTAGTACAGTAGCAAATATGGTCCAATATGAATTGTGAACCACAACGATCATATTCACACGTTTTGGTGTGATTGTTACCTAGAAAGTGATAAGGTACAGTTTTTTTTATAGCGTAAAAATGAACAAGCCGTAAACGAAGAAAATTTACATGCAGGGGGATCAAACAGTTTCAAAACATAATCAAAAAACTGTGAGTTGCATAGTTAGAATCACATAAATGAGAGGGCACCGTGTGTAGATACATGTATCATAATCATTCATCTTCAACAGTCCGAGAGCGTTAAGTTTAACCACATAATTAACTGAATGGCAAAAACCGAAAATGAAAAGAAAAACCAGAAGAAAAAAAGGAAACGCTTTAGCGCATCTCCTGGCGCACACCCAGAAAATGAAAAGTAAAACAAAATCATCTACCATATATTAATAACCGCGAGAAGCGTGCAAGGCCACACGACCACCACAAGTCACAGTTCGTTCCGGTACGACCTTCTCTTACAAGGGAAAAAAAAATGTTGTCTAATTTACTGTACCGTAAATCCTTGGAACGTAAGGGAAAAAGCGTAATGGGTCTGCTCCGGGGTCGGCGTGATAAAAATTGTTCGGCAGGGGGTGCTGAGAGATATTGATCGAAATCTTGTTATGATGATATTAAATTGCTGTAATCTCTACTGTTATGGCGACTGTGGATCCAAAAATAAAAATGATCAGAATACGAATGTCTCGTTGTTAGTCTTCCATCGCACATGCTCAGCTCAACCTGTAGAGCTCACGTGAGAGTTGTGAGGAATTTCAGAGTTTTGAAGAAATTTCTTTTTGCTGTGAGAGTCAATGAATGTTAGCTTCCAGTATCTTGTTAATTGGGGAATATTCAGAAATGCTTGCACCTGTAATTGTAGAAAATATAAAAGAGTTAGAAAAATATCTACATTCTAAATATAATTTTTAAAAAAATGATTCAGAAATTCTAAGAGAAAACAAACTCTTAAATGTTACATAAAATGTATTAAAGAGCTACAAAGTGAAATAAACGGTTTTTTTTTTTTTCAAATTATAAATTTGTATAAGAAATAGAAAACATTTATAATAAAAATTAGTATTTCAGTCTAGATTTTTATAGCTA
The DNA here is from genome assembly GCA_038373885.1 of Cheiracanthium punctorium. NCBI lineage: Eukaryota > Metazoa > Arthropoda > Arachnida > Araneae > Cheiracanthiidae > Cheiracanthium > Cheiracanthium punctorium. The sequence goes on along the minus strand of JAWZYV010017693.1, from coordinate 474,399 downwards.
CAAAGACTTTGTTCGTTTTTAAATGATCAAATACGTTAAACCATTTACTTGCATCCCACTGAAAAGTAGAAAATTCGTATATTTTATAGTAAAGATTTGTCTTTATAAGACAAGTATTTAAATGAAAATGTTTTATATGAGGAAATAAAAACATGTAGAAAGTAAGTGATCATGAACTAGAAAATTTTTATTTGTCCCTTTGCATCATGAGTGCATTTCATACAGGGTGTCCAACAAGTAATACACTGGTTTCAAAACAGAAAATCTTAAAAACAAAGGCCAGTAGAAGAATGCAGCAAACGGTATTTTTATTATGTAGCATATTTATATAGAAGTTTCAAAATAGTATAAGTATAATAGCTGCTAACAGGCAGTGGTGCACACAGGTTTTCTTTCTGCGGAGAGAGCGCTATGGACAAAATGTTAAAAGACATAATCTTGCTGTTGAAAATTAAAAAAATTGTGGACTTCATGTTAAAAAAATCTTTGAAAGGGGCATGGGAACTACCAAAGACCGCCTTGTGTACGTCTCTGCACGTCAAAATCTATCGAGGATCAACATTATGTATAACCACAAACTCATTCTCAGCATGCAGTCATCTTTTCAATACTGTCCACCGTTCGACATCCAGAGGTATCGCAAACGAATAATGAAATTTGCCGTCATAGCTCGTAATGTCTCAACGGAGACGGATTCACACGGCACACAAATCGGCGATTCAAGCTCAGCCAGCGTGTTGGGATGACTCTGGTAGACTGTATCTTTCAATGTGCCCTTCGAAAGTATTCGCAAGGAGTCAGATGGGGAGAATACGGAGGCCGATTCTTTATGAAGGCTTGCTATTACAGCGCCATCTGTTATCGTTTTTTGTAGCTACTACTTCCAAACTCCTGTATAAAATTTTTACGGCTCACATAAATAAGCATACCGTTTGCTGCACAATTCTATTGATCATTGGTTTTGAAATTTTAAACTTTGAAACCAGGGTGTTATTTCCTGGACACCTTGTATATGCTAATGATGTATATGGGTTAACTTCTGATTATATAGTAAAAGCTCTCCCAGTATGATTTGTACTCTTCTCAGACATCCAAAAGTGCTGTTGACCAACAGAGTCTACCGTTTTTTCCATACCTGGAGCCATTTGAAAGGATTTGAATATCAATTTTCTATTTCTGAAAGCTAAAGAAGAAGCCTAGATTTCGACAACTGATTATAATCAGTTTTTTTTTCTTCCCTTAAAACAAAATCACACTTATCTGACCATCTTTTCCAACGACGAGACTCAAAATCATATTTCCACCTGCCTAGTTAAAATTTGAGAAAATGTGTGAATGGTGTTATTACCCATTATTATTTTATATGTGCATGCTGTGGGCGAAGATAGCTATTTAATGGTATATGCTTTTCCCCATTTTGTATGACGTGAAGTTTCGTTGAAGTTATATTGCTTCTTAATCCTTCAAGCGGTTGTGACATAAAATCCGCCCACTTCATTCCAGTTTTCGCAACAATGCATCTATAATTTAAATTATTTACAACACTCAGGTACCATAATATATATTTTGATAATAAAGCTTGTAAGTAATTTAGAAGCTTGTTTTTTAACAATTATGAATCTCCGTATCAAATTTTTACTTTTTTAAAAATAATTTTAAAACTGCATAAAAAATTTGTCGTGAAGGTATTTTTACATTAATTGTACCTTTCCAAGACGCTCATAAGGTTTTTTTTTTTTGTGCATATTAGGTACTCTCTGATTTTTATTTATCTTCTCTCTTTCTCTTTTCATGATCATTATTTTATTTATCTATTTGTTTATTTATCTGGTTTACCAGAAGTAGTGGTAGATACAGATTTTTTATTCAATTAATTAATTAATTTTTATTTATTTATTTATTAGGGTGGGGATTAATTAAAAAAACTTGTTTGCCCTAAACAAAATGTACAATAAAGTAACGTAATTTGTTTGGTATGGGCTAATTTTTATTAAAAATTCGTTTGTCCTGAGCATAATATACAATAAAAGTCGTTTCGATCTAAACAGTGTAAAATGAACCACGTATCAACCTGGAGCAATGTCTTTTGGGAAAGGGCCGGACTGAGGCCTGTGATGCAGATCACAGATTTTCGGGTCTAAAACAATTTTCTTTTGTTTCATCTGTGTAAATCAAATATTCTGTATTCAGTTTTAATCTCTCTCCACTTAGATTTTCTGCTTGATAAAGTATTCTTCCTTTTCCTTTTTCCCGCCGTGTGTCTGCAATTTCGGGGTATTCCCCTTCTGAATTAATTATTGGTATAGCATATACAATCTAAATTTTGGGTGCCTGTCTGTCTTTAGTTGTCTAGTTTTTCAGGCTTGCTATGCAAATCTTTTGTTACGGCTTTTGCCAAATTCTGGTACTTCTGCTTTCGCGATCTGATTTTAAACCGTTAATTTCAAATATTTTATATTTGTTATGCCTACCGGTCGATTTAGGTCACGTCGGCAATAACTTATAGATGTGTCATCTTTTTCTTGCCAGGTTGTAAAAAGCTGGCCTTTTTGTGAAAAGTTTTAATGAGACTTCTTCGTTGTTCTACGAACGAGGAGGTTGTATTTATTTTTAAAAGATCTCCGGCATGTCGTGTGGCTATGCGGCACAATTAAATGTTCCTGGTGTATCTACTACATTTTACTTTTTATTGAAACTGTTTCAACTTCAATAAAGGTAGCCTGTCCAGCAAATGGAAGTCGTCTCTCTTTTCGTGGATTTTAAGTGTTACGTATTTTATTGCCACTATACGATGTTTAACCAGCCAATGGAAAGCTCTAGTTCGACAACCGACAGCTCCTCCACGAGGCCAATCTAGTCAGTCATCTAGTGGAGGATCCAGTTAGTCATCTGGATCCTCTACTGAATGTAAGCGAACATCCCAAGGCTTTTCCCGTCGTCTTCTACATACATTCATTCTGGAGATGCCCAACACAGTTTGGACTCTCATCAGATGTCAGGCACAGAAGGAACTTCTGATTATTGTGATTCCTCCCTCAGAAACTGCTAAGAACTCCAAAACAGAGTTTCGGAATCACGGATTCTAGAGTGCACGTACATCGCATATATGCGATGAACTTCAACTGCCTGTCGAAGATCAGGTCCCACCTCTTTGTAACTGATTCGATAAACACGGATCTCTCATACACTTATTGAGGCTTTCTTTTGTTTTCCTAGTGAGGAGAGGACAGCTCATTTGAGATAAGATAATGCCTCTATAATCCAGGCCCTCACTGTCTCAGAAAAAGTAAGGAACATTTTAATTTTAGAACCCTTCAGAAACAGATACCGGCCGCCGGAGGACGTATGGTTTAGGCCGCTTTCATACGTCCGGGCAAAATAAGTACAATGGTGGTTGCAAACTGTGATTCCGGCATTTTACTCTCCAAACGTGAGCAAAACGTTGTACAGAGTGTAATGTAAAATAAACTGGGTTCTCACTGTACATTTCGTGTTTGTTTACAATAACTTGCAAGCACTCTGCTTGAAAAAAATCTTTTATTCAGTACCTTAATCTTTTTCATTCTTCTGAACGTAGAAAAACAGCGGGACTTTTAACGTTTGTTTTTATAACTACCGCATGCCGCTGTCTTTAGAATGTGTTAGTGCACCTAAAGTGAAGGAAGAACTGTGGATTATGTTTCTGTACGTGTGATAGTCATACATAAAAGAAAAAAAAAACAATTGTAGCAAGTGCTACTGAGAACTAACTATAGTAGAAGGTGCAGCTGCATATGAGGGAATACCTACTCCACTAGGACAAGTGGTTCAAAAAACGTTCAGTCTGCCTAATGTGAACGCAATCTGAACGTCTTTTGAACTAGTTGTGATACTGGGGATATTTTCCAGTAGAATGCATTTTTGTCAATATAAAACGTGTGTACACATTCACGCATGTTTTTGCCTGGATTCATTCATTCATTTATTTTTTAAAATTTAAACGACCAAATAAGTTCAAATTAAAGCAAACCAAACAACGACACAAATTAACAATTTTTACAAAGTTAAATTTCCCTTAAAGAACAGTCTGAAAGTAAAGTACGGAAATACACAGGTAAAATAAAAGGGTTATAATGGGTCAGACACTATGCAAACTAAGCCAAAACGCCACTGCTTCTGGAAATACCCTTACCTGCTTGGCATTCGCACCAATCTGCCTGCCTGACTGTATATGTGCCGGTCCGGCCCTTGAAATATGATCTTTTTACGTGCCGGGTGGTTCCGAGAATTCTCATTTCCCGGCGTGTCAGGCAGTCTGGAGGTGGCAAATAAGTAATCACGCTGTCAGGTGGCCGTGCCGGACAAGTGTTAAACTCGGTGCACGAAAACGCTGCAGTGGAGGGACCCATCCATTATTTCTTAAGTCCCGCAGAACTTATGACCTGTCCGGTTGTCACATGCGGCGATTCGTTTTGGGTGGCAGAGGAGGGTGTCGAGGAAAAAAAAAATAGTGGCGTGTGTGCCGGTGGTAAGTGGCGGGGTGTGGGTGGGTAGCCAGCAGTACGCGGCAAAAGAGGGAACGAAATGGATATGGGTTATATATATGCGAGTGGTACTCAGTGGGATTCCGTAATTTGATAGAAAGGATGGGTAATTATCTAGCTATCTCTGTTTAATAATAAGGTCTTAGGTGTCGTAGCACGCGCGGTTTTCGAAAAGCTCCCTTCGACGTGCATTGTTCTTTTCTGGTGCGCTTATTTTATATTAATTAAAAAAAAGAGCATGAAGAAATATCAAAATAACAAGCTTTTATAAACCGCAGACTTGAAAAAAGCGACCAAACCGCAGATTGGTCGCTTTTTCAAATACACTCAAACCCGTTTAATAGCCAGTTGGCCATGAAAAATTTGTTGTTGTTACCTGTGCGAAGCGATGCCAGATCCTCCATATAGAATGACGATGGACGAAAAGGGACGGCTTTCGTTTTAATGAACCCCAGTTGCAGGAAGTCCAACTTAGCTCGGGGTCTCCTAATTTTGCACCAATTCGAGATGACAGACCTACCACCTGAAATCAGCAACCCCTTAGGTATCGTTTGAACGTGAAGTACATTGGAGCCATGAACAGATTTTACGTGAACCAGGTCACATTAGCGTACACGGTTCCACAGCAGCCCAGCTGAGAGAGGTTTTGAACATCCCAATCACTGGCCAAGCAGGTCCTGCTTCACTTTCCGTATTCTTTTGGGATCGGAGCTTAACGACTAGCCCAGTGTGCGACTGTCACGAAAAATTATTCTAATAAGCGAGATATTCCATTATCCGTTATTACATTGACTGTTTTCTACGGTTTGGTGCGTTGAAAATTTATTACACTAAGTGGGATATTCTTTGAACAGATATTCCTCTAAGCGGTGTCGATTGCATTTGATGCTTTTTCATATCTTTAGAACAGCCAGTGTATCATCCAGATGTAGAGCGAATATTCAGTGATTGAAAATAAAACTATTTTAAACCGATTTTACGAAAGCTTTGGGTTCAATCCTGCTAATCTGTATATTGATTATCGCATGGGCAAATCGGGACTTGCCCAGGGCCCCCGGCTCGAAATTGACCCCAATATCAAATATTGTTCTGAAATATTTTTTATATCAAAATTTTATGAAAAATAAAACAAATTTCATAGATTGGGGGCCCCCAAATTCATCAATGCCCGGGGCCCCTGTTGGTCATAATCATGCTCTGTGAGCAGTTTCCGTTTCTTATTTAAACTAGGAGGTTGATAGGCAGTGAGGAAGACTTAAAATCAAATTCTCCAAAGTCAATCAGTTGATTTTTAACGATTTTGGTGATTTTCTTCGAAAATTAAGTGAAAACAAGATCATGCATTTCTTTTGACGAAGCCTTAACTAAGGCACCCCACTTTCAGACCTCTGTCCACTAGCCTAACAACTTACTGCATGAAACCTTTTAAAATTTATCTTTGCAGTGCAGGGTGTGTATAGAGAACTAATTCATTTTAATGAAAAGTATATGTTAAAAGGAAGTATTCACATAAAAAGCACACACACAGTATATTAATCATATTAAATATTCATAAATCCGCAGTGTTTATGGCCATCCTGTATGTGGACTTGTAGAAACCGTCTTTTAGACTTAGTACTGAACATTGATAAATTTCATTTTCCAAAAGCATTATCGATTATTTTTGTATACTCCGAGTATATTGTGAAAAAGATGCCGCAACTAAACGTAATCTATACGATGTACTGTTCCAACAAGGATCTTTGATATATCTTTTGAGCGAATTTCTTTTTTCAATTAAATAATATAATTTTAATAATTTCAGCCAAATATAGTTATTTAATTTAGTTTTCTTATTCCATCTATCTTATATAAATGTAATTTTTTAAAAGAACTCTTTTTAATTATATATTGTTTGCATTTGTTCAGATGTTCTCTGGCTTGTTAAAAGGTACCCCTCAATGAAACAAGTTAGAACAGAAATATTAGAATCTTTGTGTAGCACATTTAATTTCTAAAATTAATTTAATTAATAAAACCCTGAATTTTGGCTCATGTGAACGAAATACGTAATTTCTCACATGTAACTTTTAAAAATTCATCAAGTATAATTATAACAAAATACATGTCAATTTTCCAAAAAGTTATTCAAACGTACCTACCTCTCTCCCCTAAAACTACGTATATACCTTTGAACAATATAAAACAACGGGATTATTCGATACTGCATTATGCATGCAAAATGTAAATAGCTATATACATACTCGATATGCATTTACGCATAAATAAAACTCCTTGTTAAGGTTCCGAAGAAAACAAAAATGAAAGCAGAAAAGAAAAAGTGGGTGGATGAATCATTAAAGCAATTTCCTTTGCGGAATTCGGTCAAACAACCGGTCAGAGAGGTGTGTATGAAGTGAAGAATCATAAATATCTCAACATTCATTCAGAATTCCATTATTTTTCCCTACAGGTAGGTCCCGTGTGATCAGGGTCGAATACACAAATTAATGATACTGGACATTAATGACCCACGAGTTACTGTACAATTAGTAATGTCTATGCTGTCAATTTGATCAGTATATACTTTAATTTTGTCAAACGTAGTTTAGTATTTGTCATTTTAAGGTACAACTGAAGCATTATATATTTTTAAAAAATTGATTTATCGATTTTTTTATTCTTTCCTCAGAAGTATAAATGTAACATTTTGAATAAAATCATTTGCTGCACTATGTATATTGTATTTAATTCGTTTTACAGTTATCTGCATTTTCCATCTGCAATTTCATTACGATTATTCGCTCACAGATGGGGTTTTCCAAAGAACTCCTGCAATCATCGATGAATTAAAACAAATCATAGCTGAAGAAATCTCGTCAATAGCATTAACAATTTTGTGAAGTGTGTCAAAGAACTTGCTTCGACGTGTTCACATTTTCAATCAAAATAATGGCGAACATTTTCAACATTTGTTGTAAGGAATGATAATATAAAAAATTGAATTATGTTTTTCAAAAATAAAATTATCACAGGAATAAGTAGCATTGGGCTTCTTCATTTCTGTTTTGCCTCGCAAATAAAGTTGTAACAGTCCAACGGTGTTGGAAATTATCTTTCACACTTAAACAAGGTCAAAAAATTATATTTCAGTGTTGAAATAGTTGCCACATCCGTCAGATTTAAAGGTAATAAGAAAAACCAACGTTTACTCTTAACTGATCACCTTGTATATAGGAACGCAGTTTTTATAAGATAAGAAATCCTTAAATTGCAATGAATAAATTAATGAGAATTCCTTATGAGACTTTTCAGCCAACTGTTTGATAAGTTTGACAAGCTAACATTTTAAAATGAACCAAATATTCAATATCAGAAAAATAGTTTTGTACCACGGTCACACCAGTTGACAAAGAAATTTTGTTAATTAAACCAAATAATTTGGTTCATTTTTACAAAATAAGTCATTTAAGCGAATAATTTTGTTAAATTTTTAAAACATTTATTTAAACCAAAGTTGCGTTAATTTGAAAAATATTTCGATGATTTAACAAAATAATTTTGGTTAATTTAGAAATCATTTCGTTAGTGCTAAACTGGAATTATTTTTTTTTAATAAACATAATTTTGCTGATTCAAAATATCTTTTCTGCGTATAAATCACATCATAATTGGTATGCAGTGGGTATTATATTAATATTGAAGATATTCAGCATTTAAGAGAGAGTACCGTAAAGGCATGATTTGTTTAAATTTTAAAGGTTTTATTTTTTTTTTAATTTAGTTAGTGTTGTATTGTAAGCGACTATTACACGAGTAAACACGGTATTTATGAATTTTACTCCCGTGTTTAATATGTTTTTAATAATATGTTTTTACTTCCGTGTACGAAGTAAAAGGAAGTATAGTGATGCCAAAAAATTTTGGTTTGCAGATTTTGATGAAAAAATCGATTTTGGTTATCTCTAGATTTACTTTGAAGAGTTTTTGCTAGTCATCTCAAAATACGCATATGTGTATGTTCGTATAAATGCACGGACTAGATCTCAACAAACGAAGTCCAATTTGACTTGTTTTTTTTCCTAAAGTCTGTACGCACGTACGTGCGTATGCAAGTATGCACGTAACTCGCATATCAAAAAAGTATTGGTCTTAGTAAGTTGAAATTTTATATTTAAGATTTTTGTAACACCTAGCTGTGCACTTCCTCTTTTGGTTTCATTCTGCTGGGTAGTTTATTTGCAGGGCACCTAAAAGAATTTCAATACATTAAGGCGTATGGGCATCTTTAATATATTATGTCTATAGTCAGTCATTGTTTGGACCCTCATCAAAATTTCGTCAACTGTCATCGACCCTGGTGAATTTTTCCGACATATCGCCAAATTTAGAGCCAAAAATAATTGTGTATTTGGCATAATTCTAAAACATTTAGCCGTAATGCTGAGATTTTATATTTAGAACTATTATAACATGTAATTGTGCATTTCTCTTTTTTTTCTTGTTGCATTCGTCTGGGTCATTTATTTACACGGTCCCACAAAAGGTTTTCAATTACATCAATCCATGGATACCTTCAATTCATTAAAAGTCTGTATTCAATCCTATTTCGTTTATGTCCTAATTATGTTAAGAATTCTTAAAAGTGTTATTAACATACATATAGATGTATAATGAATACAGAAAAGACAATAAGCATTGTAAAAATGGAAGTAGTATTTATACAAACTAAATGAAAATTTACGGTTAGCAAATTAACGCCTTCCTTCTCGCTCCTGTGATATTTCCGGGCTGGAGAGTTTAAAAGTTATATGTCAAAAAGATTGGAGCATTTCAATTCTTATGAACGGAAGTTATTTTATATCAAAATGTCCAAAACCTTAAAACGAATGCATACATTGTACATACACTTACTTTTATACAATATTTTTTAAATAAAAAATACAGGTACCCTTAAGACCGTTTTCTTGAAAATAATACGACCGTTAAGGGGTTAGAGCCCCCCCCAAAAAAAAAGAAAACAATGTATGAGAATTGTTGAAAAATGTACAGAACTTCTTCAAAAACCGTACTTGTCACTCCTTTAAACGGTAAACTTGTAAGTATTATAAAACATAAAATTAGTATATATATAAAAACTTAAATAATTTGTTGAATCAGTCTTGCTTCAAACATGTTGCAATGCGATTCTGCGTATAAAATTGTTTTCTTGAGGTTTTATAAGTCATGTAGATTCATCGTTTGATAGAGTTGCGTAATACAGCTTGTGGAAAGTCATTCTGAATTTTCTTTTCTTTTTTTTCTGATTATCAGTACCTTGTACATATTTTATAAACTGAAGTGCACTGTTTAGACCAATTTTTATCGGAATCCAGAACTGGTCCACTACGAGAGGTTAAGTTTCACTATATCCCCCAGCTTACCCTTTAGCTTGTAGCATTTTCCCGGTAGAAAAAGCTACACAGCACTCATTTACTCGCCCTCTTCGAGACACCGTTCGAATTTTTATACACCCCCCTGGATGCCCATCGAAATAATTACTCCTGCACCCTCGAAAAGCGGCCTCTCCTCCCGATCACGCACGTGTGACGTCACAATCTCTTCGCGTGACCTCGCCCCATCAGGCTTTTGTGGCGGGATTTAAAAATCACGTAATAAAGCTGTAGCCGCAGAAGTTCGCTCTTTGCGCTCGCAAAATTGTTGCAGGCAACATTAAAGGATAATTTAGAGGGCAGTTGGCTGATAAGCTACTGTACACAGCGAACCACCAGTTGAAAGAGGCCGATAACTTCATTCGATGAAAAGATGTTTTGTAGTGGAGTAATTTGATTGTGTTTCGGATCCCCCTCCCCCCCTTTTTATTGCCGAACTATTATGGAGAGGCAGAGCTGCTTAGTTTCGACGCGAGTTTTTTTATTTATTTTGAGTGCGTTGTGGTGAGGATTCACTTTTATGGATTTTAAGAAAGCATTAACAAATTGCGAGTAAAAGTTAATGGTAATAGAGCGTTGTATTTTGAATTATGGGGTCTGTTTCAAAACAGGGTACAGGCGTCAATTGAGTGGTCTTTTCGCCAATATTTCTTGGGATGATGCCAAGTTACGCCATCTACGTACTTCAAACTTTATTTAATGTTATTATTAAGTATATATTATTAATATTACGATTGAAACTGGTATTATTATTACTCAAAAGGATAAATTAGATTTTGCTTGGTAGTCTTGACGTTTTATCGTCCTTCCATTTGTGCCGTTCTTTCCGTTCGTTGTCCGTGTTCTGCAATAGATCGTGGCCATCGTGATTCTACCGGGCCTACTTGTGCACTCCGATGAGTCATCCAAAGAGGCCTACGGATGGTTCCTTATTGGTTCCAGCACTTAGATACGCCCTCTAACGGCCGAATTTTACCAATGAGGAAACTTTCGTAGGCCTCTTTCGGAGTGTACAAGCAAGCCCGGTAGAATCACGATGGCTCCGAATAGACCCAAAATATGTAACAGTGATATCACAAATAGAGATGTTTTTGAAGCCACTTCATCCTCTTGTGATCTGCTATTACAGCATCAAGCTAGCGTGCACTTTTTCCAAAGTTGGAAGAACGGCAGATCGCTACTAGAAAGAGTTATTTAGAACCACTGTTATTGCTCTACTTCGAGGATATTTCATTGGCGATGTTTTCTGAGAACACTTTCAAGAGAAAATGTCTCGCTAATTTTGTATCAGATGAAAGAAAACCCGAAAAACTTCTCAGCCGCCGAATGTTTACTCGTTTCACAACGCGACAATGACTACTGTATACTGGAAGCAAATCTGATAAACTGTGAATCAGGCCCGAGCGTGTCCAGTGCATTAAACAGACGAGCTTTATGAGGGTCACAGAATCCAGAAGTTCCTTGAAGCACAATTTGTAACATATTGTGCCTCAAATTAATGTTTGTTCGGCACACTTGAACTTGATAATAGTAATAATAATAAAAAAAATATTCTGCTGAATTGAACAAAAATTTTCAAAATAGTAGAATAAACAGAATATTTTCTTAAATCAACTAACGTTTTGTTAATTCATCAAATTTAATTGGTTGGAATAGTAGCGACAAAATTTTGTTAAATCCGACCCCCTTTTTTATCTATATTAAATTTGCGTGATTTGGCGGAAAGGAAGTTCCTGGTAATTATGGGGAGAGTTCTCACAGTCAAGAGTTCTTTTCTCTTTTATTAATTTCTTAAACTGTAAAAATATTTTTTGAGAAAAAGAAATCGGAATGAAAATTTCTTAAACTTTCAGATTACTATCCACTGAATTGACTCATAATTTTTAAAGATTATTCATCGTTTACCAATTTAAAAAAATTACAAAGGATCAAAATTCCCCATCAAACTTTTACTAGGAATTTCTATACCTAAACATCAAACACCGCATGCTGAGTATAGAATTACAGGCTCGCCGCATAGTAAGTAGTGGTAATTAAAAAAATTCTGAGCCTCGGCTTTTGACACCGTAAAAAATGAAAATCTGGAAAATCAGAATATTTTGCAAGAGCGAAACCACAAATATGCGCAAATGTATTGGCCAGAATTTTTGGAAAGGATTTCCTTTTTATTATTATTATTTTTATTTACCTTTTCTGGTTTGTTTAACTACACTTGTCATATGACTCTTAAAAAGTTTATACACTTTCGCAGAAAATAAGTTTAAATGTCTTATGCAATTTGCAGAAAAAATTATTTACCATTGGAATCGCATGTAGGTTTTTTTCTGAGGTGTGCATGCAGGTGGGAGGTTAAGTGAATACAAAATGCTGTATCTGTGCATTTTCCCATAATGTTTAATGACTCTTGTTAACATTTTTAGCGTAAGATTTAACGCATTTAGCGTAAATTGTTTAACCTTGGATTAATGTTGCGTTTTCACTGCATAAAATAAAATTAAATTAAAAAAAATAAAAATCTAATTCTAAAATTACCTGCACATTTACTCATTTTAAACACGATTTCCTGTTTTAAAATATGCCAAATTGTCTTTCAATTTGATAGCAGTTACATGTTTGCATGATTAACAAATATACATGCTCGTTGTATTTGCAAACAAACAACAACGATTTAAAACTTTATGAAACATTCCGACTTTCGGATAACAGAATAATACTGTCTAAGAATATTTGTCTAAAAAGATATTCAGAGTGTAAAATTTAATTTTGATTGAGCCTTTTTATGGAACAAAAATATTTTTAAGTAGATCAAGGTAGAAAATATAACTAATGAATATTTTATGTTTATTATTTAAATCTAATCATAATATTTTTAAAAACACTTTTATTGTCTTATTTATTCATTAGTGATTCTTAAAAGTCATACTCAACGACTTTGAAGAAGTTAAAATGTATGAGGTCCTTAATGGGTTAGACATTAGACATTTTTTTTCTTTTAAATCATATATAACGTTATGGAGAATAAATTTAAATTATTTAAATTACAAGAATTTGAGCTTCTGGGTGTCAGCTGAACACAACTCAAACATTGATATCGAAAACAAGCAAAACACTAAAATTTGAAAAGCTTTGTTTCACGTGAGGTTCTATAAAATATCTCACCTTACGATTCATGACATGGAAACTGAATCTGTCATGCTTCTCCATTACTTTACTACTCCATTCTCGACCCTAAACCCTTTTCTTATTTTATTTATTTATTTGTTTGTATTTTTTTGAAAAAAATATTGCGGCGTATCCAGCACCTAGAGTCACGCCGTGCGGGCAGGGCTGCGGACGTGCCTGGCGATCCACCCGGCCCGCGTGGGAGGCGGAGGTCACGAGAAATTTGGAGGGAAAAAAACAAAAATTGGGGGCGGCCGCAGAGCCGAAGGTGCGGGCTTTTGGTGCGATACCTGAAAACGACATGCAGTCAAATAAACGCAGAGCAGTAGATTAGAAACGTGAACAGGGGTATCCACTGTTAAATGACTTTATTTCAAATCGGTCGAAACCAGCCATCAGGAAGTTGTGAAGTGTTGTGAATTACTTAATAAAGAAATAAGAATCTGTTTTAGTAAAAAAAGAAAGAAAATGTTCCAAATATCGCTGCCAAGTGGCTTATTAAGTTGAAAACCTGTCGTGAAAACATAAATGGCTTTTCGCCGTCATGCAAGAGCTATTATAAAATACGGTGGAATTCTCGGAGATCTTGTTCTCAGTTTTAATTTTGTTGTGCTGGATTCTGTAGCGTGTGTAAGTGTGTAATATACAGTGTCAGCAAAGTTTCCCACTTCAGAGGGCTCTAGAATACGTTCTGTTGGTCCAATTGAGGAAAAATTCGAACTGCAGATAAATCAAATGATGCACTTAACATTTATTAAACAGCAACAGCAATAATAATAACTAATACAAAAGACCATCGATAGGTATCACTGCAATACAACACATGCAAAGGCATACAACACAAGGCACCTTAAAAACACAAGGGCATATAATAACTGGCACATTCAAAATACCATGCGGCAAATGATTTACTTCATTTAATGACCACAGTAGCCACATTTTCGACGTTGGAAAAAAAAAAAATTCTCCTTCTTATACCAAATTACTCCGTTGTTAACTTTTAGTATCATCGATCGGGATATTGGACCCCTTTGTGTGTGCTTGACGACGGCGGAATTCTTTTACAGCTGCAACCGAGTTCTGCCGGTTTTTGTAAAACAATTTTACCAGTAGTGCTTTTGAAAAAGTAACTAATGCTCGTGCAGGATCCATCTTCTTAAAAGGCATGCGATATGCCGCAAATTATGTTTCACGTTTCCAGTACATGCAAATAAATATGATTTGTTCATAGCGCTGTCTTTTTTTTTTTCGCTCGTCTATTGATGATTTTTGATACTAATATATTTTTAATTTTATCTAATAAATGTCAAGTACATATATTGATTTATTTTTAGTATTTATTACCTGTATATTAAACTTTCTTTTATTTGGACCAACAGAACACAATATAAAGTCCTATGAAGTCGGAAAGTTATTTTATGCGAACTCTGTATTAATAACGTCTTCTAATGTCCATCTTTGGAACCATGGGCACTGGGAGGAGGGTGCAAAATGATGTACTTGCAATCTCCTGTATCTTTTACTTTTTTTAAAGACAGTTAATGCGAAAATATAAGTTATTTCACGATTTTTTAACTTAGTACATAAAAAAAAAGAAAGAAAGAAAGAGCCTGTGTGATACTTTGGTTTTTTACTGTCGTATGCGTGTGTACGTATTTTATATAAAACTTGGTGTACCCCCCTGAATAAAATCCTCCCGCTGGAGCCTTCGTTTGGAACTTGTTCTTTTTTTTTAGCTGAAACAATTTCTGGAGTCTTTAATGGGTGATTCACAAATTTCACAATATCTTGGTGACTTGACTGGATTCGCCCAGATAGAACTTTTGAAAAGAGTATTTCAATTGTAGCCCGGCCATATTTTCTGCTTCGATGAATTTCACCTGTAAACCCACCTTTATCACAGCAACAGGAATTTTATTGGATGAAGTTCTGAGACAAAGCAATACAAGCCACAATCTGACTTAATCTGTTCTTTTGAGTATTCCTGGGAGGGCTATTATATTGGATGTGCGTGACTAGTAAGCATTATCTTTAAAAGTTCTTGTTATTGCAGATTTATTAAATGATTAGGCGTTAATACCGCTATCGTAGAATATATTGTGTATATTTGATATGGAACATAGGAACTTGTGATACTTTATAGGCAGTGCGTGAGTTGCAGTCATTTACAAAACACTAATTTATGAAACAAGCTGAAAATTAATTTGAAGTGGACTGATTAAACCTATGGGCAGTTCACCAGTAAGTGTATAATTTTATCGAATAGCTGCAAATCAAAAATAATAATTAACCATTAATTGTGCCTGAAATGTTGCTCATTAGTCGTACCACTTTAAGAAATAGCCCTTTTACCGTGTTTTATAATTAGCATTTATAAGGCTTGGAAAAACTTTCTCTGACTGCAACTGGTAGCTAAAACTTTTATTAAGTTAAACTTCCTAAGCTTTGAGGAAGGCAGATCCATTTCTAAACCTAGCCAGAGACCTTCTAAAAAGACTCCTTCGCTATTGTTGATTTGTTTCGTAAGTTAAGGGAGAGTAGGGATGATATGCGAGCATCAATAAACTCTTGCATTATGTGGCAAAGCGTCATTCATTAGACTGTCGAATATTGAAAATAACGGGAACAGTTATGAGAACGGAAAGTGATGAGCAATTTGAAGTTCTGTAAGTATGAAGGTTCTCCTGAATTTGACAGCAAAGTTTAAAAATATGATTAGCTTTTACGGATTTTTATGTTGTTGATGCATTAGCACTAATATACTTAAAATTTTCATAAAATAATATACTCGAACGTCAAATAAAATTGATGGAGAAAAACTTTCTTTTTATGATGTACTCATACAGTGTATAATTGACAAATACTAAAGCATAACTTTTGACTTTATATAAGCTATGGCATACCAAAGGAAAATTTCGGTAGTTATTTTCTCACGATAGGAAGGAAAATATGCCAAGTACGAATCATCTCTGAGAGAAATCAGAAATTCTTTGCGTTTTGAACCAGATGAACTTACACCACCTTGTTTATTTATTTATTTTATTTTTATTTTATTTATTTATTTATTTATTTATTTTTTGTAAGCCAGATTTGCCCCGAAACGATCTAGTTCTATTCACCTTAGCAGTCAGCGCACCAAAGATTTTGAATTAATTAATTTCTCCGACAGAGATATGACGAATAGTCATTACGAAGAGAACCGCTCTGAGGAATAACGATGATTAATTTGACCCTCCCCCTTGTTTTTAGGTTTTTTTTTACCATCTTTCTCTCTTACCCCTTTCCGCCGGCAATACGAGTAATTGGTGACAGAGAAGAGGAAATGAGCAAAACGGAATCTTCGATTCCTCACTCACAATCGATGCTGCAAAGATTAATCTGCACCTTTCCACGTCTTAAAATATGACACCTGATAAAAGAGGACGTGCAGAGAGAGAGACAGAGACATGTGCGACAACAACCACAAAAGGCATCGTCGCAGGGACACACACACACACACACACCACAGCCACTGTTACCTTTTTCTTTCTCTGCATATCGATTTTAACCAACGCCGCAGAGATAACCAAATAATCGAAAACTTCTCACACGGACGTCGTCTCTACAATGGAACGAAAATTTTCCGAGCATTTGAGCTGAACACACGAACGCCTTCCTTTTTCGGTAGCCATATTAATTGGTCTTTTATCCGCCATCCGTTTGCAGCAAAAGCTAAGAGAAACACACTCTATATACATGTATCGACCAGAGAGGGTGGTGGGGGCGTTGGTGTAAATTGGGTGTGCTGCAATACAGGGGTGGGCCAAAACGCGTTCGCTCTTCTTTTTATTTCTCCCCCCCCCCTTGTTCTTTTTCTTTATTCTATCTCCTTCAAAGCCCTGTCACTCAAACTGAGCCGACGTCCTATTGTTCGCAAACGGTATGCTCCATAAATTGTGTTTACCGAAGTTTTATTGTAATGGGGGGTCGGAAAAAGTCTTTATTTGATTAAATGGCTGTACCATAGATACCCTAAGCGGAAGTGTTTGGGCTGCTACCAGGCAGGTGAGGGAGGAAGGAGGTGGAGGGGGGGGGGGGGTGAAAGGTATGATCGGAGGCTGTCGGCAATAAGCTAATCGTAGAAATGAATGCAAGTCGGCAAGTTCATTTTTGTTGCTGATAGCCATATTGTTTTCCCAGGGCGACTGCGAGTTTGACGTCTAGTAATCTATCTGGAGAGTGATAGGCAAAAGTTGGGTGCGTTTATTTAGGAGATTAAATAATAAAAAGATCGATGAGTGAATACGCTTGACAATTGTAGCATCCATAGACGGTATTAGATTAGGACTAACCGTAAAAATTACACCGAATACAACACCAAAAATACTTTTATAATAATTGCGGTGCAATTCTCGATAGCTTCATTTGAACTTCGAACCCTATTCGAAGAATGACTGAAAAAGTCTAAGCTGATTTTGTAAGAACATTTTGCCAGTTAATTTAACCAATTATTTCAATTATTAAAGGACTTAGGTTACTTGTCAGTAATGCTTAGTTCGAATTAAGATATCTGATTTGTGAACTGCCAGTGTTAAAGTAATAATTTTTTTTCTAAACGCAATAATTATTCTCCAAGTTTTTGAGTTTTAAAAGAATAAAATGAAAATAATAATAATAATAATAACAATAACAACAACAACATCAACGTCAGTAATGATAATAATAATGATAATCTGGTGTGGACGTCAAATAACTGCGTAACTTCGTTGTACGT
Source organism: Cheiracanthium punctorium (assembly GCA_038373885.1). NCBI lineage: Eukaryota > Metazoa > Arthropoda > Arachnida > Araneae > Cheiracanthiidae > Cheiracanthium > Cheiracanthium punctorium. Next base: position 456,550 of record JAWZYV010017693.1, on the reverse strand, counting down.
CTATTAAATTATATATACATTTTTGATGTACTTTATTCAAAGTTATTTGATACTAGCTGCGTACCCGTTCTACGTACAGAAGGAATCAAATATTTTTCTTATTCATACTAGTGAAATTAATTCCATCTTTATGAAATTTCAAAATATGAGAAATTTAGGGATGGACGTGAGACCGCTAGAAGATATCTCCGGATGCGAGACGAGACCGCGAGACAGGTGTGCGAGACAAGACTGCGAGACGATGCCTCGGGTCAACTCTCTCACGCTATAACAGGCAAATATGGTTGTAGTCAGTGCCTTAAGGTATATAAGACATTGCTTAGAAGTCAGTACTCCAAGTAAACGGGAATTTTAGAATTAGCTTTCAAATGGGCATTTTTAATTATTATCCTTATATTAAAAATTGCATTTTGCAAATTAGTCTGTAATTTTTCTTAGAGGAATTTAAGTGAATTATTGAAACTTTTTTCCCCCGAGTATTGTGCTGAGTGTAGGTAAAATACATTTTTTAATTAAGTTACCCCTGTAGCCGGAGCATTCAAAGACCTGTGTTTAACAATTGGTGTCCTATGCTGAATTTTCTGGGTCCTTTTTGCAAACATTACAGAATATACTACTTGCAGACGTAAAAGTTGATTCTCAGGCAGGGCCGAAATGGACCGCTGAAACGGCCCGGGCGATTCGATCAGACCGACCCCCATCTTCCTTTGTGTACAACGAGAACCGAACAAAATAATGAAATTTTCAATACATCACTTCTCATTAATTTAGTAGGAAGCTTTCCAGAGCTGAAAATTACGGAAAATTGGGACCCGGTGAATTTACAGAATTTTATAATAGCCTAGGGCAGGGCATCTCTGTATCATTTATTTTACATACCTGTGCAAAATTTCGAGCCCAACGGTATAACAGTGTAGAATTGTACACCGGAAAAATAAACAAACTTAATGCATTATAATTTATATAAGAATAATTATATATAACATATAACTATTTATTCATTAGAATAAAGGTAGTCTAGATGTGGGAACCATTGTTCAAAGATATATACCCTTGCACATTTTGAGTTGCGACCTTGCTGGTTGCTGTCGAATCTGGAGCTTCGCAAGGCTGTCCTTGGCTGGAATCCAGAGATTCCCCTAGGACAGCCCTTGCGGACCACTAAACCACCGTCCATCGGGCGTTCACCCGACCGCCCGATGCCCCATTCCGGCCCTGTGCTCAAGTATGTAAGTCTCGCAACCATCCCTATTTACACTAGATAAAATGACTTTCACTACTAATTACACTAGATAAAATGATAAAATGATGTACACTAGATAAAATGACTTTCTGACCTGACAATGGCATATTTCTTGCAATTCTGTTGTATTCAAGTTTTGTGCTCCCCCTATAAAAAAAATTCTAGATCCGCCATATGAAGAAAATGTGTGAAACCGCGATAAACGTGAGACGACTGTACATTCACTTCAGTACGTGTACTTCATACGTGTACGTGTATGTTTACACTTCATACGTGTACGTGTACTCCATACAAGTAAAAATGAAGACATTTTGGGGGTGAGACAAAATGCGCGACAGGTCTAGCGGTCTCGCACGAGACAAGACCGCGAGACGATAACTACGGGCACGAAACGAGACCGCGAAACGATCCCTTAGGGTGCGAGACAAGACCGTCAGGCAATACTTTGATGTGAAAGTGCGAGACGAGACAAGACCTGAGTTATTTCTCGTCTCGCATGGTCTCGCATCCATCCCTATAGAAATTCTTTGGCTCGTGACATAAACTTTGCCTTATAGATACTTACTTGAGATGGTATCCCTAACAGCACAACCGTCCCCTGTTACTGAAATGCGACCACACAATACTGTCACAATAGAGTTACAAAGAGTCGCCGCGAGTCAACAGCAGGGTCACCACACAGTCTGTATGTCCGCCCGCCGTGACTTCACATTGCGAACCTTCAGAAGTCGCTTTGGGACAATTTTGCGACAGCGAAAAAATTCGGAGAAAAAGAGTTACCGAGAACATGCGCTAGATGGCAGCACCAAACTCTCACGGAAGGAACGCTCAGTTCCAGTATCGAATCCTCGACTCACAGGCCAGCACGTTACCTCAGCGTTGTGATCGTCTTGCTTTGATTGCTTTAAAAGTAAACTGACTGCTGCAAAAGTTAGTTCTGTCATGGCTTGTTTTGGAAATTTAAATGTTTTTGGAGTATTTTATAAATGGAGGGAAAATACCATAATTAATAAATATAAATTAAAAATATTAAATCTTTTTTTTTTTACATAAATTATTTTCAGGAGATAATGTGCTGTTTTATTTAAGTATTCATCCGGAAAAACTAATGATTTATTGAAATTATTAATCGGTTATGAAATAAATTTGTAATGTGCGACATGTTTACGGGCTTTGATGTATATTAAGGTATGAGGGATAAAATTTATATTTTAGCTATATTTTGCCTAAAAGGGATTTGATATAAAAATAAATGAAATTAATTGGAAAAACATGCATTAGATAAAACAAATAAAGTTTTTTTTTTGACTTAGACCCATACTTTTACCTCAAATTTTCCCTAGCGGAACTTTCAAACATACCAGGGACATATTTAAAGGGGGGGGGGGAGAATCCCGGGCCCCATCCGAAAACTTAAAGCAATTATTAAAAAACAGCAATTTTGAGAGAGACATTTGTATTTGTATTTACTCTAGTAATAATACGGTTTAAAATACCGGATAGTCCCCCCCATCCGAAATTTAAACCTACATACGCTATCGAAACATATATGCCATGGGGATATGAAAGAAATTGTTGATTTTACTCACAGATACTTAGTTTTCTCCATTGTGATTAGAACTCTCAACTCTAATACTTTTAAGAATAATATTTTTTTATAAATAATATCGTCTTGTTTAAACGAAATGATTTAAAAATGAATAAATTAAATTCCATTACTTCATAACTGCGAGATTTTATTGAATTACTCGTTATCATTTTCGGATTTATTTATTAAAGGTTTCACGAAAGAAATTGCCACAAAATATTAGAAAAAATGAGTCTGTTTCCAAAGTCGCAAAAGCGGCCAGTACGACGGAAAATTCATTCTGGAGACGTCATTTTGAAGTCCAAAAAAATCAGTAGTCACAAAACAGTCACAGTGACTTTACAGTGGAGTCACTGAGCGACCGATCACATACTAGTTTAGTCACAAGGTGACTCGACGGCGACGTCACCTGGTGACTAGTCAACACAGTGGAGTCACATCACTCACAAGTCACAATGTGACTAGTATGTGACAGTCCTGAGACAATTGTGACCCTCTGTGACGTCACAGCGACTCTTTTGTGACCATCTGTGCTATTAAGGATATAGCGTAACTGCAAAATGATAACACAAAGTCAGCGTTATTTGAGATCAATAGATCGTAAACAGTGTTTTTCAAACACATCTCTTCACTTTCAAAGTGCTTCTGCAAGATACTTGTGTCTTTCTGTTTTAAGTTCTAAAATAACGTCACATCAGCTGTTTTTTGTCTTCTAATTCCTAAAGCGTAACCGATGTGTAATCACAGTCCTTCTGCAGAACACCTAGCTAAAACTTTATTATATAAAAAAGTCTTAACACATTGTTGATATTGTAGACGCAGAAATGCTTTTCTGAAACATTCATTGTTCCGTGAGTTTTTTGGCTATCCTGGCTGTCGTAAAAGTAAACCCTAGTGACGTAATTTTTCGTATAGCGCGTTACCCCCACTAAGCCTTTGAACTAAGCCTCTAGCATCGCATCTCCTGACACAAGTTCCTATATAAATCTTGTTTGTCATAGTATGAAAGACCAGCATATTAAGTTTGGCAACGATCTTTTCAGACAAACTGTATGCATATGTTGACTGAAGCATTTAAAGGGCGTTTTATCATACAAAAGTTTTCAATAATTTTTAACAGCCATTAAAAAAAGTAGTTATATCAGTTTATGTGCTTAGTTTTATGCACTACTTTTAAGAATTCATAAAAGTACGTTAACGAATCTTAATATTTTTATTCCATTTTTTCTTTCCAGGACGTAGACTTAAAAGATGATACTGAGGAGAATCTACAGAAATTTCAACTTACTCCCAAGGAATTCCATTTTAGGAACATGCACTTTTGATTATTCTCGTCATAGTAACGATTACAACGACAAGACAAGTGGTTTTGATGTCTGAAAGAACGAAGAAATGGAGAAGATATAATTTACTGTCAGACTGACATTTATAGACTAGTCTTCCTCAAACTGTGTTCTACGGAGCCTTGAAGTTCCAAAGACCTTTCCAAGGAATACACAAGCTCTTTGTTTGATATTCCACTATAAAACTTAATGATTAACTTCATCAGATTTTTCTCTTTTTCTAATCTACAAAAATTCTCTTGTCAAGAAGTGCAAGAATGCTTAGTCTTTTTGTCATTTGTGTCACTCTTGTGCTGTTAGGTATTTGTCGCAAGCTGCAACTCAAGATGGATTAAACTTTTTCTATTCAGATTCCATTAATTATCACACAATATCACAAACAATATCACACAAACTAACGTAAGACATATACCTAAGCTATATGATGTCGGGTAAATCAGTTCTGCCAGGTCAGTCAACTTCGTGTGTGATCTGTTTTTGGAAGAGGAAACATATATTCTGACCTGCCTACACTGAATACATTGAAATTGTAATTTTCTTCATAAAGAACATTATGATAAGCATTATTATTGTCATACATGTATAATAAATTTGTTACTGTAAATGTTTGTTACATTTTTTTCTACTTGTAGAGAATTAAATTGTAGATGATGCATAAAATCGGCTGTGTGAGTTGAAACAAGTTTGGACACCTCTAGTCTACATGAACGTCATACTCATATAGAGTATATAAAATTAGGGATGGATGCGAAGCGGGACAAGACAAGGATTTGAAATTTTCATGCTAGACGAGACAAGCGCTTTTATCATTTACAGTATAGTAGAGGGATTTTGCGAGACAAAGCTTTATAGCTGTTTTGCGAGACGAGAAAAAGCTTTATAACTGTTTTAAAATACGAGGCAGGACTATTTTTCGCCTCGCGCCCATTCCTATAATAAAATGTTAAACGAAAACACTCTTCTTTCAACATGCTTCAAAAAATGCATATGAATGTCTTAGGAACATTTCACTGGAACTTCGCATAGGCCAGATCATACACATACAGAGCAGAAATTCTGTAGGTGTATTTTGCAAAACGAATGATTGATATTCGTCATCTGACAAATAGCTTAAAAAAATGAACAGATCATCCTATCCTTTTACATGCGATTCAAATAATTGTTACAGGCAAAGGATAGAATTAAGTAAAGTGTTTACTTTTTTTTTCTTCCCAAAATGGGAACATAGATGTGTGAAAGAGGGGTAAATGTAATCATACTGTAATTGTTGAACTCCATATTACTTGTTAAAACGACGTCGGAATCACAGCTTGCCCTACTAGCAATTTTGCTCGGGGTACCACTGGCCACGTAGCAGGCCGGTGGTAACCCGAGCAAAATTGCTAGTAGCTTGGTGAGCCATGACTTTTTAATACTGGCGGAATCATAAAACAGCATCATATAAAACTTTGAAGGCACCTGTCTCAGAAAAATGCACAAAGCACACATGTAAAACATAAAATAACGGTCAAAAGTTGTCATCCCTTTTCAATTAGATAGGGAGAACGTACAGCGCCTAAGCCAAACTCTGGATTCAATCTTTTCAATTTAGTTTTAACAAGAAATAAAGTGAGTTGAAACATTGATCGACATGCTGAAAATTTGTGTGTTTTTATTTTCAGATTTTGTAAAACTGTATTTTCTAAAAATAAAAGCACTAAACATTGCTTGAAATTTTACAATTACCCTTGTATCATTAAAGGTATAAAATGCAGTCCTTTTAATAGGAAAGATACGCATTTCTTAATTCGCATTAGAATGTTTTTTATTTTTTTATTACAAGCCTCAGCAAAAATTTTAGTCCTATAAAGTTTTCAAATGTATTCAAATCTTTTGTTATCATAGTGGCTTTCAGAATTCTCTCTAATGATTGAATTTGCACGAGTAGACGTTTTAGTTTACCTGAAACATATATTAATTCTTCTTACTGATCCTTATGGATTTTCTAGGTTGCGTTTTACAATAAATCCCTGGAATTTTAAAATTATTCTAACATTTTGATTTTTTGCTGTGCAAAATATATTCTTAACGTCCTTTTCTCAGTATGTCACTTGGCAGTCATACGTTAAAGAGGTAAAAAATTCTAAAAGATACCAATAGCAATTTCTGAAGTATTTTAATAAGAGTAAAATTGCAGCGATCAAAATTTCGACCGTGAAGATAATACGTTAATTATTACAGTTGCATACAGACAAGACAGACAGACGAGCACATGCATAGATTCCTTTCCTATCCTACACGAAATTGCAAATGCATCACACACTATGCATATCGATCTACTTACACCACCAAGACATCGAGGCTTTTTTTTTATTTTTTTTCTTTCGGCTTCACCACAAATCATCCAGAATTCCTTCCTCACACCTTTTCCCAGGTGTCCGAACTGGAATGAGTCCCATGATTCCGCACTTGGCTGTCGGGACCACCGCTGTCGAACCAGCGGTGCCCGCTCTGAGCCAAGACACCCGCTGCGATCCTAAAGAATCATTCCGGGTAAGATATAAATAACGAGAGCGCGTCATAACTCGAGGTTAAATCCTGCGATCGAGGATTGGACATCAATCACGCCGATGGGGCCCCGCCGAAGAGAGGAACGGATCATTAGCGTAATCTTTAAATTCTGGATGACTTGTGCCTCCGTGTTTGCCCGCACAGATGTGTCTGTCTTCCCGGTTCAAGGAAAATCAATTTTGGTATAATTTTAAACCGTGTGTCGTGCAGAAAAATGCAGTCTTTTTTTTTTTCTTTTTCAGATAAAAGTGGCATCAACAGAAAACAGTGTTTTAGTGCCTGTAGATTACACAGGGTTGAAAGGTGCAATTCATGAAAGACTGTTTAAGATGTACTGGCTTAGTTTTGTATTGTGTTTGATGAGATGTTACCAAATATAGCACCCACTTTTTCAATCACGTTAAGATTTTTTCCAAAATGGTCTTGAATATATAGTTAAAAGCCTATTTTACACTAGCCGCCTTCGGCGACCAGTTTTGGCAGTCGATGGCCGCTTCGCGGCCAAAATGTTCAACCTGGAGGACACGCGCCGCTTCGCGACTGGCTTGTGCAACCTACGGCACACGGGCCTCTTGGCGACCAAAATTTGCAACATACTAAAATAATTCTATAACTAACTTTTCGTTTAAAATCGATACTTTAATAAATACAATTGTTAGTAGCAAAATCTCTTTGTGGGGGTGACTGGGGAGATTACCGTTGAAGAGAAAAATAACCTATCGAGGTATTCATCACTATATTCATGCTGCAATGTATTGTTTCTTTAAAAATATTTTTCTTTGTAGCAATAAAACTTTCGCTCGAACATGCATTTGTACTTAAATAAATAAAATTAGTGCAAAAGTAGTAAAATATAAATTATAATGAATGGTTTTATATAGTTTTTTTTACTGTAGTAAATTAATAAATTTGGTTAGTTAAAATATGGCCATCGAAATCATTTTGCGCAATTGTAAAATTATTTAATCCTCTTGAAACGGACATTTTTAATGATTTAGTTAACAATATAATTCCTAGATGTCGCCACCAAACAATCTTGCGTTTTTTCTCTCATCGATGATGGATCTGCGCGAAAGATTATGTTCCGTGATTTTTTTTTCAAAGAATCAAGGAATGAATCGTTTGCTTCGCTTCTGTGTTTCTTTTCCAAGGCGTGATATCTCGCTAGATACTTAGAGTTGAAAGTAGCGGCAAGTTAAAAAAAAGGTTAATTTTTTAGAGATCTTTCGAACTGTACAAAAAGTTTTTGCTTTTAGTTAGAGATAAAAATGTCGTTTTTATCAAAATTTCAACATGGCCGCAGATGGCAGATGCATCGGGAGCGATGAGTCGATCCCAGAACCGTTATCGACAGGACTTTTATTATTTAGACAATATGGCGAAAAGCAGTTCCTTTTAAAATATTATTTAAATGCTCCAATTGTGAATTAGTTACTTGTGAGCTTACTGGAAATGATTTTATAAATTATATTAATAAGAGGAGTTACCAAGGTTAACAAATTCTGGCATTTATTAGTTCTTAATTTGCCTTTACCTTTTCTCTTCAGTGCTCTTTTTGACACTTTAACTCTTATTGCAAGATTTTTTTTTTTTTTGTGCAGCAGCAACCAGTAGACCGTCATTATATTGATATTCTACATTCCTTGGTATACTACTCTCCGCATCCGTTATATCTTTGCAAAATCTTTCTTCCAGTTCTTCATTAACAGAACTAAGATTTTCGGGAAAGTAATCAAAATGCGAATTTATGTATTCAACTTTGAAATTGATAGAACAGACTAAGGCCTGCAATTTCGTTTAAGATATTTTCCTTGATACTAAAAGTGGGGTTTTGAATAATCCGTGGAATTTTTTGGCGACTTCCTTGAAAGATCTTCAGACTTCTTTTTCATTTATTTCCATTTTGCTTTCGAACACTTCAAAAAGTTTCTAACTGTCAAAGCCTACGAAAACATTTCCAACAGTCTTGAGAATTTGTAGCCAAAGTACTTAAAGCATCAATACACAGACTTACTTTCTTAAAAGCTGTATATTTTTTATTTTTAAGCTGATTTCTGACATTTTTCATTTCCATGTATTTAAAGCATTCACTTTGAATAACTCAAGTATGTTTCAACAACTGCTTTTAAATAACAAGCGAGAAATAAAAACATGATAATTTCATAATTTTCCTTTGACCGCAACTGGACTGCAGTGAAACTCCTTTCAGAGTTGAACACTTATTCCTTCAAAAAGTGCCCAACTTTCAAAAGTGTCCATCATATTTACTGCGAGAAAAGTGTTCAATTTAGGGTGATGTTCAAGTTGGGGGGGGGGGGGTGCTCAGGTTGCGGAGATGTCCAACTTGGGCGGTTTCACTGTACCGTATTTACACTTTCCACAGATACCACTGACTGTTAAAAATTTCTCTTTTTACTGTCATAAGCAGTCAATGCATTTATTTTCTTGCGCAGTATGATTGCGCAAAACCATAAATTTGCGTTACATTTTAAAATAACGTTGAGATCCCTGTTTGAATGGTAGTTACAATTTCCATTTCGCACTTTTATACCGTACAAGGAAACGATTCGTCATTTAAAAAACTCTGACTAGCTTGTCATAACTTTGAACATTCAAATAAGGACTGTGTATTTTTGTATTGGTATACATACAATTCTATTTTAATATAAAGCAAAACAGCATATCAAATTATTTGCATTTTATTTAATATTTTCTCATAAGAATCAGCATTTAACAGGTAATTCATATTCATAAATATTCTAAGGGAATTCAGTGTGATCTATTGCAAGGCAGTGACGCACGCAAGGAGGAAGCCACAGATTTTACAGCGCTCTCATCCTTTGAACCCATGTTTAACTTGTTTGTTCTTACCTTTGTTAAGACGCAACGACAAAGTTTCCTCCTGTATGCCGAATGCCTCATTCAAAGATCGTATTCTGGAAGAATCATTTAGTCATCAAAGGGAAATTCTAGTTATTGTGTCTTTTCAACAATAGGGAAAAGCAAGTGAAGCAGCTTTCGAGATTTTCCCCTCCCTTATTTTGAAAAAAATCAATACTTTTTTGCAGTGGGACATACACCCCCCGCCCCAAACCAATAATACAGTCAACTCCGGTTATAATGAACCTCTGGAGACAATGAAATTTCGTCCACTATATCCGAAATTCTCTATATCCGAGTTCACTATATCCGGATTTTACTGTAATAGTAATAATATTAATAATAATAATGTTGAAACAGAAAAAAAATGTTTAATTTATCGTATTAATTTTCTTGGTTTATTTTACTTTTGCTCTATATACATATTATTGTTATTCCTTTACATTACCTTAAACTATTTTTTTTAACATTTAAATACATTTTTCACCAAAAAAAAAAACTTTATCTTTCTAAAATATTTCTACTTCGTGAAGTTTTTATTTTGTATCTTATTATTTGTTATTAGTCTTAAATATCCTTTGTTCTTAACTATTTTTCTTCCTTAATGACATTTATTTTCAAGAAAGCACAAACACAAGCACATATGTTTACTAAATTCTTATAGTAAATTCCCAACAGCTTGAAAATAAAATGTAAAACATAACTTCGATATCACTAGCATTGACTGCCAAATAATGCATTAAAAAAAAAGAAAATATTCCTTCTTTGGTAAAAAATATTCGAAGAAGCATCTTTAGACGTTTCAGGCAATTTGGAGAATGATCAACCAACCCAAGACGCAAGAAAGCCTAAAATTTGCCATAAGGAGAATTCAGCCAACGTCAATGATTCGTATAACTGCAGACATTAACTGGGAGACATTCGAGTGATATATGAAGGCAATAAAGTATTTTTCTGACCCCCCCTTTTTTTTTCTTGTTGTGTGTGTGTGTGTGTTGTTAAAAGATTATATATTTAAATTTGTGAACTAAATAATCTACGAGGAAGATTTTTCTTCGAAATTTGATGATAAATGAAAAGGTATTCTTAATATGTATTCTGAGACCCAAATTTTCATTTATCTATATTTTTATTAGAGTTTTGTTATTAATGACATTTCAATTAGAAAGAGTTAATAATTTTATTTTCAAATGATTAATTTTTTACGTAGAATAATGATAAGCATTTAAAAACTGGTTCTTTAACTGAGTTGTTCTAAATATGTGTCAAAACAATTTCAGAAATTTAACACTGGAACGCAAATTATGTTTTTACAGCTTAATAAGAATAAAGTTGAATGACAAAATTTTTGAAATATATTCGGTAATTCCGTTAAGAATTATAATAGTTTTTATTTATTTATTTATTTATTTTGTGAAGAAAATAAAAAAAAATATTTATTACATAATGGATCAATTTTATATAATTATCCATAATCAGTCTCATTGAAATCAAGTGAAAAAGAGTCCACAAAATGCATTTAAAGAAGAAAACACTAATGGCCATCTAATTTGAACATCAGGGTCATTTAGTCATAGTTGTACAAAAGAAATGACTAGTGCTAGATTTGCCTTTCCTATCATTACTTCTTGCTTTATTTTTCTGCATGCATATAATTGCATATGGAACACGTAGTTAGGTTCAAATATGTAAAACTTCATTTAAAGTTAAGTTAGTAATACGACGAAACTACTATTTTATTTCTTAAAACAGAGGACTTGATAATTATTAAAATGTTAAATTAAGGTTTATGGATACGTTCTCGGATTTTCTATTTTGATTTATTTTAGTGAAATTTTAATCATAAATAATTAATAATTTTGATTTCATTTAAAGCAATTTATACTAAATGTTTAGAAAAACTTAATAAAAGCTTAAAAACTATGCTGAAAGTGTCCTTTTCTTGTAGTAAACGACACATATTTTGCTAAACAGAATTAAAATAAATAAATAAAACTAATCCACACTAAATAATAATAAAAAATATTTTATCATTTTTTTCAGTTTCAAAAAATGCTTTTAAACGCGCTTATTCAGCAGCTTAAACACTTTTATCTTTATATTTGCATGGAATTACAGCAAGATTAAAATACATTGAGTAAAAGTAAATCAAACTATGCAAGCAAATAAATAAACAAATACATTTTGCAAAGTGAAGACAGATCTATGCCAAAAACAATTGTTTTGATCATTATTTAAGATATTGCGTACACGCCTTCAAAGAATCACAGGAAATGCAATCAACACATTATGTTCATCTAAATACGATTCCATTTCCTTTTACATTATGTTATGAATGCACCGAAAGAAATTAAGATAATGCAACATGAAACAGTATAAACACATTTTAATGAAATTTTGTGCTTGAAACGCATAAATGTTATCTCATCATATCGACTACATGATTCATCATCGCTGTACATTGCAAAACAAATAATTTGTAAACTACAGGCGAACCTTTTTTTTTTCCTTCATTTTTATTTCAAATTTCAAAACTTTCTCTACAAATATATATATATATATGTCCAGAAGTAGATATTTGATTCTTTATTTATTTAATTTTCAGAGCTTTGATTAAATATTTTTTCTTTATTGAAAGATCCAGAATAAAATTAAGATATGCTGTTGTTGTGAACATGTGTATCGGATTTGTGTGCTTAGCTTGAATCCGCTTATAAATCCACGTCAGGTGGACAACAGAAGGGGGGGGGGTGCCCTCCGTGGGGGTCTTTCTAAGGGGTCCTAACCCGTATTTAGGCTAAGTTTCGGAGAAAACCACAGAAAACTCCGAACGGTTCGGTCGACGGACGCGCAATGGAACCCGAACCCGGGACCTTCACACTTCGACCGTCTACCATTTCCAGTGACATAACTTCTGTGCCATGGTGAGGCTTAAGATTATGTAATCTGTATCTGTACATTTATATATCTATCACATACACCAAATAAAGTTTCTAAGTATTTTTCAAGAGAAATTTTTATAATGATGGTTTAAAATAATGTAACGATACACCACTGTTAGTAAGAGAGATGTCAAAGGGCAATATAGTGTGTGACACGTACACACTTCCAATCAGTGGCGCACCCAGGATTTTAGTTTAGGGGGGGCTGGGTTACAAATACTGCTGAACTCGGTTATAGTGACCTCAATTAAAGTTATAACTCTCTTATAACGTCAAACTATTCTGTGACTATCGACTTGCCCGTAGAACACATCCCCACGAGCAACGTAACTCATTTTAGAATCAAATAATTATATGATCTTTTCAGTGATGTTGTAACCAAGTTTAACCGTGTTTCATGCTCTAACTGTAAGTTTTTATTTAAAAACTAACATCTTTTTTGGTAAAAAGTGTTTTAGAAATAATTTGACACTTTTTAAAAAGAAAACATTTAACTCATTAGTGACAATTTTCAATACTTTTCACTTCTAATTTCCCGCCTTTAGGGGGGACTTCAGCCCCCATAGCCCCCTCCGTGGGTGCGCCTATGCTTCCAATTACAGTAAGTAATGTAATTAATTATTTATATTTTTTATTACGCACATAAATTTTCACAATATTTGTGATATATTTCTTCATGATAATGTTGAATGATAAATGACCATTGGGTGATTGTCATTTAAAGTTAAATTACATTCTATTGATGTGCTAAACAATGGATTAATAAATGTAGTAAAGTAAATCTGACCTTGTCCCACTGATGCCTTTTTGGTACAAAATGACAGAAAATTCTCGATGCCCCACCAGTGGCCGAGCGCATAGCGTTCTGAACTGGGAGATGGAAGGTGCCTGGTTCAAAACCAGGTTGCGTCCGCCAACCGTTTGGCGTTTTCAGTGGTTTCCTTCGAAACTTAGAGTAGGGACCCCTTAGAAAGACTCCCACGGAAGGCACCCACCCTGCGGCCTAGATACCCCGTGCAGATAATTGGTGGTATTCCCGCAACAACAGCAAAAGCAGAAATCTCGATTTATGGACATCAAATGAACATCCATAATTTTCCCACGTGAAAAAATCATAGGAGATTTTTTTTTTTAAAGTTGAGTTTGAAAACCTGCATTTCCATAATTGCAGTCTCAAACTTTTATAATGATTCATAGGCGGTAAAAGAATGGAATGATTTAATAACCAGAGAAATTAAGAACCAATTCGAAGTAAACAATCAATCAATCAATCAATCAATTAATTAATTAATAATCTCTCATAATTTTTTCCAAAACTGCGAGCCACGCGTGTTCAATTATATTATAGAAGTACTTATATCTAAAGATAGTACGATTCATGATATTTTTAAATCTTAGTTGCATTTACGCATGGGCACGTTTTACTAATTGATGCTTCTTTAACGTCGATTTGAATGAAGTGTAATTTTTAAAACAGATTAAACCAGAGTTCAAAATTTAAGATGAAAAAAAAAGTAGCTTGATCCATTAAAAAAATTCAGTGCAAGCTGTTAAGTTTAAATAAGTAACTAAATAATATTAAAAAAAATAATAATAAACTGTAATAAAACTTACTGTAATTAAAGTATATTAGTTCTAAGTTTCACGTTTAAACTTTAAAGTTAAAATTAATTTAAGACATGCTTTCATTTCGGTAAAAAAAGTATACAGATATATTGCAGTGGATACTGGAAATGTGAAATTTTACGTCGCAGTAGCTCAAACGGTTAATACCACTTATTTCATTTAGTATTCATAATTCTATTTGAAGACTGTTGCAGTATTTATTTTACATTCTAAGGTTTGAAAGGTGTTTCATGACTCCTTTCAAATCTACAAACTTCAGATATAAGTTTCAAATTTCCAAAAGCAGGAAAAGTTTTTCTTTTTTTTTTTTTCTAGAGTAAAACGGTGACTATCGTGAGCCTTTAACATGACTTTTATAACGATAAAAAGTCTCAGGAAGTGTTGACACTTTAATCTTTCCGTTGAAAAAATATAAAATTTAAACATTCGGTGTGTGCATGGAATTTGCCTGCTTCAGTAGTTAAACAAGATAACATAAGAAATTTATGTACTGCGAATAATATAACAAAAATATCGGTTTTAAAAATTTAACGCTTCTGTCGAAAATTTCAGAATTATTTGTTCACAGTTTTCAGTTTTTTTTACAAAATGTTAATGCAAGTTTAAAAACGAAATTCCTAAAACGATAAAAGTTGGACGAAAATTGATTAGTTAACGCTGTGATAATAATTCCTTCACATCCAATTTTCACTTTCTATTTCCAACTCTAACGCCTAATTATTATACATTTAAGCAGAATATTAAAATTTTTCCTTCATACTTATGTTTCCCTCTCTATTATAATACAACACGGTTTTCTACTTTTCCAAAAGTACACATAGTTGCATAAAAAAGAGTGAAAAAGAAAAAATCCTCTGAAAAATCCCCAAGTATTTGCAACATCTTATCCAACTTCCCTCTCAACTTGTAGATAGAGGGTTACTAAATATTAAAAAAAAAAAAAGTATACACGACCCTGAGAGAGACTGAGGGGGGGGGGATTCTTAAAAATTCGCTCGTATATAGGAGCCTACGGTCGAAAGGCTAAACGAATGAAAAATGCATTACCTTATGCAAATGGGTTTTTGAAAAAAACTTAATAAAATAGTTCACAGGGAACAGAGTTTTTGACGGGGAGAAAATGCAATACAAGGGTGAATGGAAAGATGCAGAGTGTATACGTGTGTCAATTCTTAGATGATGGAGACACGTTATAATGTATTCGAGTTTTATATAATGTTTGTACGTCGCAAAGCTTTGAAGCACGCGCGTAGATGAGGAATAATGTGTCTGGGGGTCGTATAAATATCTCAAATTTTCTTCTTTTATGGGAAGAGATCATTAGAATGCAACTTGAATTTAACAATATGAACTAAATATACCACGAAGAAAAAGTAGAAAACGAATAAGATTAATCCACAAAAACGCATTATTTATTAAACTTTTTCCGAATATCGATGGCACTATTAATGAAAATGATAATCAAATAAAACAAAATAAATGAATAAATAATAATAATTTCAATTGCTATCCGTAAATCATAATTTGCAGGAACAATATTGTGTTATTTTGCAAAAGACCATAAATTTTCATACAATGCATTAATTATGTTTCGTCTGCCACGAAACAGCTTGAGCAAATCCTTCCATTAAATTTTATCTCCTGAGAGTAATTGACAGAAATACAATATGCGCATGTCACAGAGAGGTTGTAGGAACGAACAAATGGCTGCCTGGGACAGTTTCTCTGACGTCACCTGGACATCATAGTGACCATCATTGATATCGTTGCAAAGCTTGCCATGCATAGTGACGTCACATTGTGACCAATTATAAATTACACTGCTCCGTCACACGTTTGACACGAAAGGAAGGTTACAGAAATCGTGCATTTACATCACATTTGTGATGTAATGAAATGTAACGTCGCCACAACTTCACCACCACCGGGATTGCTGTATGGGAAAAGAACCACATATTACAGTTAGACAAACTTATTTGACGTTAATAGCCAGTTTTTAAAGAGTCAGGCAGGCTTGGCTAGTTGACATTTTTGATTTTGTTGAAATTTTCAGAATTTGTCCTTCAGGCAAATTCATTTTGCCTGCATCTTTTTTATTTTTGCGAATTTTCCCCCCATAGTTTAGAGAGGTCAAAACTGAAAATATCTCATTTTTTAAAAAGAAAAACAGTAAGCCAATATTTTCTGTGTGAAGAGTGAACCATGACATCCGCAAGTATCTTTTGTTATACTACGTTTAAAATGACTGATAAGACACACATAGACTCTTGGCAAAGAAGCCAAGGGTCATTTAAATTTTTTCAAAAAACAAAAAAAAATAAGAATTTTTTTTTTCGAAAAATTTAATCATCAAAATCTTTTTGTGGCAAGAATGAACCACAAAGGTTATATTTCAGTGTATACATACTAATGAGAAGGGTCGAAAAAAAAGTTAGATATGTGTGGCTGACTATTGGCGTGCAGAAAGATTTGACCTTGAAATTGCGTAAAATACAAAATTGCATGATTTTATAGGTCATTTGCAATAGAATGTGGCTGGCTCTATACTTTGCTTAAAATGTATTTTGTGGCGTTTGTTACAAAATATCTATCCCTTTTATTCCAATATTTATTACTATTGTATGTAAAAATTTAGCTGAAAAGGAAACCTTAACTATACTTAACTATAGCAGAAGCAAAATCAATTTACAGTTGTATGGTAGCTTATTCACGTCCTATGCAATGTGGCTTTATATTTTGTGTCAAAAATGAGTTTTGTGAAAATTGAAAAAAAAAAAAAAAGAAAAAAGTGGATTACACCCTCCAAAAAAAGTATTCGAGCAAGAGAGAAATTTCCTACGTTGGTTTCGTATATTAAAAATTATTTATCATGTAATATGAATTAGGCTATGCATAAATATGACTTTCCATATTTCTATCAAGTTGTGCGTTTTTCAAAAACTCAATTATTATTCGCAAATCTAAAATAGAAAATTTCTCTCGAATACTTTTTTTAGAGGGTGTACTTTCATTTCAATTTTTGTTAGTATTGTATATGTAAAAACCTAGCTGGAAAAGAAGCCTTATGCATATAAAAAATAAAATAAATTCACAGATCCATGGTTACTTAATTAAGTTTTATAAGTCTCGATACTTTATGCTCAATAGCACACTTATCCATTTTATGTCCATTTCATGATAATCTTGTCCAAAACATGTCCATGTCTATTACAAGATATCTACAGGACGTCATTTTAACTATTATCTTTGGGTAATTCATTATATGTCTGTAACATGACATTAAACTGATATATAAACACCCCAAGTACATCTTATTATGTACATGAGCGGTCAAATCCATAACATAATTCAAACGTGGCATGAAACCAGAGCTCGTACGGATCATTAAGTTACTAAAATTCCGAACTTTTGAAAAATTGTCCTGAAACATCCCACCGTTTTAAGATACTCGAGGGAGCTTCTTTCCGTATTTTATAAAGAAACGGGACGACTTTTTAGGACAATATTTCGAAAGTTTGGAAATTTAGCAAATGTAGGATCCGCAAGAACTCTGCAAATGGACATTTGGAAACCTCAATAATGCTTCTATATTTCAGTGTAAGCATTTGAAGGGAAAGCCTATCTGAGGCTGGTCGCTATGGTCGCTATGGATGGTCAGAATTTACTCGCAAGATATCACTGTGGAAGGTAGATATCACTGTGTTGCATTCTACGTTGTGGATTCTCTTTCCGGAGGAGGGGGGAGTTCAAATATCCAAATATCATAACTTAAACATTGGTATCAGAAGGGGGGTGGCATATGGGGATCAAAACCCATGTCCGAGTGGGCCCCGTCATAGTCCAGTGGATAAGACACTGAACAAAGGTAGATGGCTGAAGTGTTAAGGTCCCGCTTTCGGGTCCAACCCGCAACTGTCGATCTAACTTACAGGTACGGGCAACCCTTGGAAAGTTGCGGGCCAAATTTTAGGATAGTACCGAAGTCACGGGCCTTAGAATTGGGACTTTGGGGGACTTATATGGGTCTTTGAATGGTTTATATATGAGGTTTTGATATGTTTCACGGGCCTGATCAAATGCTCAGACGGGTCTCATACCGGCCCGCGGGCCGTAGGTTGCCCATATGTGAAGGACGGTTTTCTTCTGATGAAGCGTGAATAAGCGTTAGAACCCCTTAAAATGTCCTCTGCCCAGGGCACCCCCTCCACGTAGGCAGATGCCACTCGTGTAAGCTTGACATATTCAAGCTTTTGTTTTCCCTTGATGAAAGGAAGCGCATTAGTATCCCCAACAGTACAATGAGCTTCTTATTACGAAACCACGCCAGTCACTATTTAAATAAAAAAGTAGTTTTGATACATTCGATTTCTTTTGCGAATTGTTTTATTAATATTAATGACATATTACGCTACATAAGTATGTGTTTTCCAAGATTACTAAATCTTTCATTGTATTTTCAGACTACTGCTACGATTTATCTGTAACATGCGAGAATATTTTCCCTATAAGACACTTTTTTAATAATATTTTTGTGATACAGTAATACAACAATTCATTTAAAAAGTTTTATTTCAGGATGAATATCACCAATTTTCTTTTACATTATATTTTCCCATCAAATCTCGTGTCACAGTTGCTTTTTTAACCAGCGCG
Source organism: Cheiracanthium punctorium (assembly GCA_038373885.1). NCBI lineage: Eukaryota > Metazoa > Arthropoda > Arachnida > Araneae > Cheiracanthiidae > Cheiracanthium > Cheiracanthium punctorium. The sequence goes on along the minus strand of JAWZYV010017693.1, from coordinate 437,725 downwards.
TTCTTGGTTGTACTCGATTCTAGAAATGTGAAAAGAACGTTTGGGTTTTAACTTTTTTCAATTGGTCAGATCTTAATAACTTTTTTTTTTCCTAACGGGCGGGTACTTTGCCGATTAGGCATTGTCCCTGACAGTGGCCCGAAGATGTTGGCCACTTTATTATGAGGGCACCTAGTAGGTAGGCCAAAGTCGCCCCCTATAAAGGGACGGGCATGACAACCACGCCCAGTCGGGGATCGAACCCCGGCCGCCGGGAGTTGAATCCGAAACCGGAGTACGGTGCTTTACTCGCCATACAACTCGGTTGGCGATTTTAATAACTTTAAACCTTCTCTGGGCAACACGGGTCTATTTGGGATTTAAAAAACGGCCTTTTTCACTTATCTTATAGCTTTGACTAGAAGATTTCGCCAGTTCTATAAATGCTTTCAATGATTCATGGTGTGGTATAAACTTTTGAAACTATCTTAATCGGTTTCAACATTTTAAAAAAAAAGAAAAATAGAATTTACAAGGACCATTTCCGGAATCAACCTTTAAGGCCGACATTCAGTAAATTTGATTGCCAGTTTCGAAAAACTAAGACAGACAGACATGCTTTTTTCAGGAGGCTGGATGTTAGCAGTTTGTGTAGTGTGCCAGTATTCTGATCCTTTCCTAATTTTATGAAGATCTAAATTGCCTAAATCTGAAGGACGAGAAGAAGTAGCTCTTAACCACATATTCGATAACTTGAGCAGTCTTCTCACTGAAAGCAATAATTATGAATTTATGAACTAGAGAGTCGAAGTCGTTCGATAATTGCGGCAAAATTCCTGCATCAAAACATTCTGGCTCAGGGATACTTGTCTGTTTCTCATGTCTAAGCATGAAAAGAAATGCAGAATTTTTTTAATTTTCAATTTAAAACTGCCCCTCGATTCGACTATTTATTATCTCACTGTTTTCCTAAAGCTTTAGAGCTTTTCTTCAAATGTAAAAAAATAAATCTCTTTTATACCGCCTGCAGATAATCGGACTGAAACAACATTAGCCCCGACACTACTTTTAAAATAGTAAATTGGAAGTAACGAACATATTGCATGTAAATCTTAGCTGTATTTTCCATTATTTTGAGAACTTTTCCATGAAGTTTTTATGATTACTGATTCAGAGTTGTTGCCAGTGCCTCATAGGATCGAATGATGGAAAATGTTATCACACGCATTTTATCAGCCATCCTCGTTGCATGTATTTTGTTGTTTGGAATGTTTCTAGATGTTCCATTGCATTCTGAAGCCTCATTAATTTTGTTAGTTAATTTGGTTTATCAAGTTTTTTAGTTTACTCATTTGGTTTCCGGCCTCTGCCTGCATAATACCCTTGTCCCTCGACAGAAACAACGCTATTCTAAATAAAAGATCGTTTTTCCAATTTCTGTTTACACTGCGGTCATATTTATTTATCTATTTTTATGAAGAAATTTTTGTTTTACTTGCTCAATCCGACATTACCGATATTTCAACAGTTGCACACATCTACGTTTATTCATTTATTATTTAAAAATAGACTCTTGTATTGTATTGACACTTCAGTGATTCAAATGCTCCCACTAGTTATTCATCTGAAATCAGACGAGTTTTTTGACCCCTCATGACCCTGTATCGATGTCGTAATTGACGATACTGAAAATAACACTACCCCCACGTTCTCATCAATGCCTTTAACTTTTCACGGCGATTTCCAAATATACACTCCTTGCGAAAAACTTTCTTAACCGATCCAGAACCGGCCAGTTGTTTGGATGACACCTCAACTCGTTTCCGCCCCATTCTTCGGTCATCAAAAATTTTGTTTCTTTTTTTTTTTTTCCCTTTAGTTATTTTATTTTATTATTCCACTCGTGGTGAAAGGTCTGATGTGTTGCGTGGGCGTTCGGATTAGAGCAAAATCCAAGAGACGTCGGCACGTTCTCTATTGGTTTCTTTCCTGGTTCCAGAGCCACAGTGCTTTTCATCTAAGCCTCGAGGGGGAAGAAAGAATATTTTTTGAAGATGTCCCTCTTGTGGGTTTTAGAGGCGCGGCTTTGATGTGTAATTGAGGCTTACGAGTTAGGAAAATAAGGCGGCATACGATATACTCCGAAGGAATTGATACTCTAAATTGAATTGTAGTAAGCGTTCACGAGTATTTTTAGGGTTGGTTGCTTAAAGTACTTTGCTTCATTTACATTCTTGTTCGTATGTGTTTTTTAAAACAACTGTATTCAAATGGAAAGGAATGACATTATTTGCTTATTTATTAAGAACAGTAATAAAACTAACAATTTGAAATATGAAGACATTTTATTTAAAAACAATAACAGTTATAAAAATTATAATTTACTCAACAAGCTCCTACATAAGATGAGAAGTAGCTCAGTGCATTCAAGTTGCTATAGTCACACTATTAATTATTTAATTACTAAGATAGTCACACTATTAAATATCTATTTATTAAGAACAGTAGTAAAACTAACAATTTGAAATACGCAGACATTCTACTTACAAACAATAACAGTTATAAAAATTATATTTTACTCAGCCAGCTCTACATAAGAATGAAAAGTAGCTCAATGCATTCAAGTTGCTACAGTCACACTATTTCGAGAATGTGTAAGAATGTTGCAAATTTCGAAGAGAATTGATAAACCCCAACTGACTTTAGTGTGATAGCTAAAAATGTATTTAATAAATTATGCGTATATTGATAAATATTTCACAGTACCAGCCGTTTAATAAACTCTGGTTTAATAAAATCAGCCTCTTAACCTAATCAAATCTCTACTAACCTAATCAATCAGTAAATGAACAAAAACAAATCGTTACACAAACACTGAAAAACAGCCGGCTTCTCAAATCACTACCGCCTGATAATAAAATGAAACAATTAATCTTCATCTGAAAGAAAACACAAATTCTATTAACTGGCATTGGTAATCAAAGAACTTTCAAAATTGAAAATGAAACCAAAACACCATGTCGGAGAAAAAAGTCTTGTTCTCTAGTTTTTTCACAGAACATATCCCAGTGTCATACAGCTGCTAAGTTACAAAGAGAAAAGCTGTGACAAAAATCGACTTTACTATACTATATTCTTTTCAAACCAGTAAATGTAAAAAGATATTTCAGTCACACATTGATGTTAACTTTTTTCACTACCAGAAACTACAGCTACAAAGTAGTTCAAAGGTCAAAAAGTGCTGCTATGAAAAACTGTGATTTTACACTTGATCCTATATTGCCTGCGTGAAGCTTTCAAGTTACCACATAATTCAACAAATATTTCGTAACAGTACGTTGAGATTAGCGTAAACCTTCTAACCTCGGAGGAATTGTTTAACGTTAAATTATAATAGCATTGAGCAAATTCGCTATAGGTTAGGTAGCAAGTAAAATGGAATGCTTATCCGCGGTAAAACGCAGGGAAATCTGAAATTAGGAAAAATATTAGTGACTTGCGACCTATAAGATTTAACACAAACGAACAAATTTAGTATTTATAACATTTATAAATAAACACGAACATCTACATCACGATGAACAATAAAATAAACACAAGGAAAAGAGAATAGCAGAACTGCAGAGAATTCTGGAAAGAGAGATTGGGTTCTGGGAGAGAGAGTTCAGTTGTTATGCATGATTGCATGCGACATTAGTCACTATTGTCTTTGCTAAGTTTAAACAATATTGGAATTGTATTTAAAAAATACTTTTAGAAGGCTCTACGGGTAAAAAAAAATGCCGCCTAGTAAAATCATTTTTCTCTGAACTTATATGATTTTATTAAGCGGCGGTCAATGCATTTTGTGATTTATGAAGTGATGTAGGAATGTTTTGCTGTTGTTTTTTAAGCTTTCAGTTATTACATAAGACGAGAAAGCTGATGAATAAATAAGAGTAAATTTGGACGTGAATTTTGAGTAAATCTCGTTAAAGTACGTTTCGACTAATAAACTGTGGGTGGAGGAAACCTTGTGAAGAATTGTCGAATTCACTGTTTTTTAACATGCAAAACAATTATGACAAAAGTATTATAAAACATTCTTAGATGAAATACAGTGTACCGCAATACAACTTAAAAACAACTTCAATACAAGCACCTACGTAAATTCCTTGCCCGTAATGTATGTCATAGAACTAAAATTGGAAAACCTTCACATGACTTAACCAATGACTTAATAAACTTCAGAAGTCATAAATCCGAAAGAATTGGCATCCATTTGATAGAATCTGTAAATTGTAATTTGAGAAGCTATTTTCAAAGACGTTGTAATGAAAAATATGTAAATATCCAATAATAAATAAATAAATTAAAATAGATGGAAGGAATATAGTACACTGGTTCACTTCTAAGGGAGACCTAACTTTTAAACCTAACTTTTACACATTGCAACCCTCGTTTCAGAAAATGAATCAATAGCAACCCATTTTCTAGAAACCAAATCTATAGAGACTCATTTCAATCTCGACGCATTGAAATTATCGAGATGCATCCGAGGTCCTTGTGACGTTACGAATCACTAAGAATCGACTCCTGTTCCTCAGTTTGGGAATCGCTTCTCTTAGAGATTCATGAATCAAAACTGTGTTTTCATAAAACTTGTCTTAGCCAATTGTTTACCTTTATATCAAGAAGTTTCCTCTCACCTAATTCTACAGTCTTTAGGGTTACAAATTTCATGAAGATATGCAACGAAATCCCATGTACATGAATTGTGAGACGCACAAGACGAAAAGAGCTGCTTCTATGTGAGATGCGAGACACACCATTAGCAAGATTAGACGAGACCACTTCATTTCTTGTCTTTCAGTCATTGTTTTCAGATGATTTCAGCATTTTTAAGAGGTTATTGTAACTCGGGAGGAAGGGAATTTAGATTATATGGATCGTGATTTGGGTTTTCCAATTGCCATCTCGAACACGCCAACAAAAATCAAACCAGCCCATTAAATCTATATTTTGAGACAAAAAATTTACTTTGTCGTCATTAGCATTTTTCTTACATCATTTCTTTTTAATTTTACAATTACTCGCTGTTACTGATAGAAAGAGAGTACCCATTTTTAGATTTTGCATTTTCATATTAATTATTGGCAACGGTTTTATCAAAGTCATGTGCACTTACTTGATCAGTGATAATTTTGAAAGTATCATAAATGTTGAAACAAATTGCTGTGCTAACATCAAGTACTTTTTCTTTAAATAGTTATCTCTTTTTTTTTTAATTGTAGAAATTTAACGGAAAAAAACAGTAATACCTCACCATCATCTTCATAGAATTTTATCCCTGACTGAAAATGTAATAAGTAAGAAAATCAATAATCTAAAATCCAATGCAATTTTTTTCGAAAAAGCTGCATTGAATTTACAGTTATTTTGACTAATAATATATTCAATATATAGAGTATGATATTTCTTTTCTTTTCTGCCTTGTTTTACCGAGTAAAAATTCTTCACAATTCAAGAACAAAACCAAAGCTATAAAACTTTTAATTTTATTTAGAAAGAATAGAGAAAGAATTTTCGTATTTTCAATAAATTATCAGTAAAAATAAAATGAAAAATAATTGGGGCGAAAATTTTCATTTCGATTATAAAGCTGGGACCACTTCGATAATGCAAAAGAAAAAACAAATTAACTCGAACTTTTTAGTATAATTTTATAGATTAATAGTAGAAAATAGAGAAAAAAAGTACTAGGTAAAATGTAAGAGTCCTATTTTTCAATCTTGTTGAAAACCTTTAAGGCTAATGGTGGCAGAAAAATTCTGCGCAGAGAGATCTGTCTACACGAAAAAGATGTTTCAATCTTCTAAATGGGAAAATCCCTGACGAAGATCTAAATCTTCGTCTTGAAGTATGACCAGAGAAACTATATTAATTACAAACTTGACAAGTTGTTCTTGAAGATAAAGTATTTCATTCTTTATTCAATTAACGTAAGGAAATGACTTTAATTACTCATAACCTCATTTTGTTTTATTTTCATTTTTATGAGCTTTTGATTGTTGATTTATTTATTTTTGCATCTTTCATTTGTTATTCCTTGGTCACCACCCACATTCTGCATTATGGCTTTAATTGCTTCCTCAATGTTATAATTAGATGCACCGCAGTACTTACTTCCATGTTGCATCTTTCCCATTACGTTTGACGTCTTTGATATTCATCTCGTGTTTTTCGCTGCGGTCTTTGCGTTTAATGAAAAATCGCTCCTAGTAGTATTTGCCATAATGGAAGAAAAACACACACACACTTTTTTTCAGTCTTATTAGCTGATGTCGCAGTTCTTTTCCATATTTTCCTTTCTCATTGCTTATGGTCAAGTCAGTAGGTACTCAACTGCAACGATTATTTTTAAACCCAAGATACATTTTGAGAGAAAATTTATACAGCCCAGTCCGACGTTGCATGATTGTATACTACAGTCAAAAAGCGTTTGTGTATTATGGTATTTTCTGTGTCAGTTGCTTAATCTTTCGTAAATATATTTGGATATCAACGAAGTTTATTACAGTTTGTTTCATACTGATAAATATACGAGTAACATTCGTAGCCCATTTGCAGAGGCATACTATAGATTATCACAATGTTTTATGAGCTTATGGACATCAGTTATTCGAAAAATGTTTTAATGAATCTGCTCTAATTTGATCAAAAAGCATATGTTATTGGAGTTTGCAGCACATTTTGCGATGGAAAGGATGAGAAAATCATTTAGAGATTTTTTTTTTTATAAGGTCATATTAAATAAGATGGAAGTATCAGGTTGTAACGAAAGTTTTCCGCCAATTCTGCTTGAGTCAGCTCATGAGGCACCCTGCGATTGAGCTTGAGCCTCAAGTTTATGTAATGTATAGCACGACTAAAGGCATGTACTGACGTCTAACACCTTAGCTAGTTCTCAAGTGGTTGAATACTGATCTTCTTCAACAAATTCGCGCAGGTGGCCCTCATCAACATCAGTCGGCCGGCCACAACGCTTTGCTTCTTGAATCCTTATTTTTAACTTTCAGTGCCAAACCTTCAAATTGTCATATGATAAAACAGTAGTAACTGAAGGTGTACACATAATTTGTTTACATTCTGTAGTTGACTTTTTGTAACAGAACTGGAAGTAAATGATGGTTCGAATCTGGTAGCGTGATAATTCCATTTCAGACACCTTGTACTTAATGATAACGATTTTTTAAAAAAGATTTTTACAGCACAGTGTTCTAAAGCAAGTCTCTTTCTTTCAAATGCCAAATAATGTTTGATGAAATATGAGCAAACACGACAACGCGAACTTAGATTGTTCGTGTTGACCGCCACAGACGATATTTATGGTGGCGGGAAACTTTCGTTACAACCTAATATTTTCACAATTAACTGTCAATGTCTTGATTATATTTCCACGGTTAAATACAGATACAGCATTTCTCTGTTTAAAAGAAATGCATGTAGCCTTTTTATCTGACTTCAAGGGCTCACAAACACTTACGCATAAAAAAGTAAAACAAAAACACCAATCAATTGTGTTTTATTGACTGTGGTGCAGACTGTGATGTTCGATTTCAAACTAGGCAGAACCAATAAACTTACTTATGTTATCGAGACTTAAGCAACATAACACGAACAGTTTGTAATTTAGTTAAATTGGTAGATAATTATGCCGCCATGAGTCCGAATGTGCCAAAGTCAGTCGGACTAGCAAGTCAGAGAATCTGATGAATTTCTCCTCATGTAAATACAAGATCAACTTCCCGTCTCAACCAAAACATTCCACATCTAAGTTTATATCCATTATTGTACAGCATGACGGTACCATTATTTATTCTAAGATAAATGCTTTCCTGTGTCTAATAGCACGTACTGCTCTTTGCGTAGCTTTTTTTGAAATTCCATTTTAGAATTATACATTGAAGGAGGAAAAATAAAAGAAATAGTATGACCATTCTGGAGCAGAAGTATCATGCACCAGTTGTGTTAGAACTTCCCATCCGTCCTTTAATATACATAAATAAAATCTCAAGTTCTTACCATTTTTTACTCAGCTAGATAAATTTTATGTGAAAGTAAGCATTTCCCCCCCCCCCCTAGAATCGTGCATGATCGGACTAAAAAATCATCAGTCAAAGAAAAAAAAAGATATTTTTATCACATGACACTGCAATAAGTTTTTATAAAACTGAAGTTAGAACGCACGTTCTAACACCCTCCGTGTCATTCTTCTTATTTATTTAGTTAGTTATTCTTTTGCTCGCGTAAACCATCTTTCCAATTCCAGTGGAGATGAAAGATCGAGTGGATATCACCGTGACAGATAGATAGACAGATAATATCCACCTCGGCATCTTACACCACGCGACCAGAAACGCGCCGGATGTGATGCCACCACCTCCGCAAAAAAATATGCCTCGAGAAGCTGCCCTGCAGGGATGCCCGCGTACTACATTTGCATGCACCTGAGCCACGACGTGGGATCATCGCGGCATCATCGGCAAGGGAGCCGGTACTGCACGCGCTAGCACGGGGTCACCTTTTGGCGTGTCCGTGCATTAAGGCGACCGCCGCCCGCTCTATCGACCCTGCAATTAACCCTACGTTGCGCCCCGCCCGCAACTTCGCGGCAGACACCTGGGATTGGAAGCGAAAGGGGTGGATGCACCTCGGTTCCGTCCGGAGGAAAAGAGAAGTCAGCATGCGGAAATAAAGAAGGGTTGAGATGTCCCGAAAACGCAGACGATTGATACTACTTTATTCTCTCTTCAGTTTTGGGCTTTGGGTAGGAATTCTCTCAGGAAGGACGCAACTGGGCGAAAAGTTTGGGCGAATTCTTCCTTCTCCACAGAAGGCTTCTGGGGCTCTCCTCGGCAGCTTTCACGAGAAGGAAATTAAGACAAGAGCTTTATCTTTTTGCTGAAGAGCGTTTCAGCGCCGTACCGTCCGGTTCCAAAGTTACAACATACTCACGCTAGTCTGATAATGTGCAGTGAATATGAATTTTTGGAAGCATGAGAAATGGACTTTACCCAGTTACGATTAAATTATGTGTTTTGAGCGGAAGTACTACAGTTAAAATATCGAATAACTTTCAAGTAATGTTTCAGTACAAAAATCACTTAACGTACAAATGAAGCAAAACTCATTGAAATACCTTAACCAGACTGAGTAGACATTTTATGGTAATAAAAATTCAGACTGATTGAACTAGATTGTACTGCAACTGCAAAAACTGCACCGACACTTTACACAAATTATTTCCTTTCCCGGCGAAAATGCAGCGGAGCAGCGGTTCTTACCACGAAGATGCGGACAACTACCTCCAAATACCCCAAAACTGTGTGGACTACCTACGGTCTTATGTAAGCTATCTGCCAACACTATAAGAACAACAACAAGATTAAAATATTTTCAATATGATTATAGGTACACTTTTTTTTTCTTCCAAACATACTTAATATTCATACAAATGATAAGCCTAAACGAGTTCTAAAATTTTCTGAAGATTTTTCCAGTATGCAGGATATTGGTATTGGATTGATTAGTTGTGTTGAAGTACAAACAATGGGAAGTTGAAAAAAATAGCTTGCAGTAGAGAGAAGATATCGTCATCTATGATTTAGTCAATCTCTACCCCTCAATACTGATTAAGCTTTTGAAACAGAACGATAACGAAAGACGTCCAAAACAGTTCGATCTGTTTTCACCAGTACCAGTTAGATCAGTCATATCTGATAACGTAAAACAGAATCAAAGTTTTAAAATTTAAGTCAACGGAAATAAAGACTGGATAGTAAAAAACAAATCCGTTTGGAAGAGCCGTTATAGAAACAACAGAGGGTGTTTACACATTTTTAGAACGATTTCGATAAAGAATTAAAAAAAAGTAAATGTTTCAGAATAAAAATTTTTGGCAACAAATTATTATTTGAAATGAGAAATATCGTCTGCTACTTTTAAATTTATTCTTCTTCAAAATGTCATATGTAAACAAGCTGTGGATTGAAGGATATGTTTTCGCGCTTTCCGAAGAGAAATATTCTTATTCCACAATTCAAAAACGTTGTGAAATGCATGGTATTAAAATTTCTAAGTGCAAAATAAGCAACATTATTAACTGGCAAGGTAAAAAAAGCCAAACATCGTTTCTACATGGAAAGAAGACTCCAAACGAATATCCGAAAAAGGTACGTACTGTTTCAAACGTTTCTAAAGTGAAATTGCTGGTAACAAAAGAAAATCCGCCAACGCAGAGATCAATTGCAAAGTCCTTAGATACATCTGTAGCAACAATAAATAAAATCATAAACCAAGATTTACAACTTATAAAATCTAAAAAACATAATGTTCACCAGCTTTTGCTGAGACATGTGGCTCAACACAAGTCATATTTCGAAAACTACCACTGCATTCCTTGAAAAAATGAAGACTGATACAGGTATTGCATATATACCTTTTCAACATATTCTTCCGAAGTCCCCTGACGTTTCACCTATGGACTATTGTGCCTTTAGTCTGTTAAAAAGAGCTCTTTCTAAACGCAAACCCACCACGATAGCTGGAAATTTTACGAAAAGCTCTTCTATCATGGAAATCACGATGCAGACTTATAGTCCAGAAAAAAGGCTATCAGATCGAACATTTAAAAGAATAGTCTTTACATTCATTAAACGGCCCCGGAAATCTTTCTAAAAATGTGTAAACACCCTCTGTAGGACTGCCAGACCTAACATCTCGGAAGTTTTCCCCTCTGAACTGTCGTTATATCAGCACTTCACATGGATTCCCAAGATAGATTTTGGTGTTAAATCAATGGCAACTTCCATGAGGTTGCTTATGTAGCCAGCCAGTAAGATATTTTTTGCAGGAAATTCATTTCCAGTCAAAAGTTATTGATTGAACTATTATTAGGCACTTTTTAAAGCTTTGATATGCGTTTAAAACTGACCAAATGTTTCCAAATAAATAAAAAATAAATAAATAATAGACAATATTAGTACAATTGTAATATACACGCTTAATTCAGTCGGAGCGAATTTTCGATCCTTTCGGTACTTGAAAGTGCATTTCTCCTTTAGGAGCGTTTTTCGATCATTGAGCGGAGCTAAATATCGGAGCGAAAGTTATCAATAGTTTGGAAAACAGGAAGCGGGACGTGGATTTCCCTGAAAAAGAGTACATCAAGAGCATTTTTACGTTAATACAGTAGGTTTCGATGCAAAAAGGTCGAAAGCGACAGTTATTCCTTTCACTCCCTCTTTGATCGTTTTTTCCGCTCCTTTGAATTAAGCGTGTATCTTTTCCTAAAAAAGAAATTAAAAACATTTAAATGCAAATGAGTAATTTCTATATAAAACTTCGTTGTTACTTAAATTTTGGAATCAGAATTTTAATATTCCCTATATTCCTTCATGATAACAACTCAGATGTTCTACTGAGGATATAGTTTGCCATGTAATATTTTATCTTTGTAGATCAAATGTCGCTGAGTTCTCGTAGAAATATGGAATATCGCATCGAAAATCACTGCAATACCCAGTACTTTCATCGATCACTTGGTTCGCATCGTAACAGGAATTTTCGATTGAATGACGTCATTTGGTGAAACTGGAATATCAACTACCGACAAGTTAGACATTAGTTTCTCATAATGCCGAAAAGTACTTGCAGTCGACATACTCTTCGTATTGTCAGTCACAGTCGACATCAGTCCATCTCGGTGCTGACCTGCAGATTTATCTGCGACAGGCATCGCATGCTTTTTCTGCAATAAAAAAAAAAAAAAAGATATTTGTATCAATCCATGCAGTTCAATTTTCAGGAAAATGAAAAGTTTGGTTAAGAATATACTGATTTTGTGGATTTAGACATTAAAAAAAAAATGCATAATAAACATGTGTTTTCCAGTAAAACCGAGAAAAGTCCACGCAAGCAATATACACTATAGTACATAATATACGAGATAAGGATGCTAATAGCAGAATTGACAGGAAATTTCTATTTTAAGGTTTGAAAAAATCACTTGACCAACAACACTTAAGTTTTTTTTTATCATCAATGAAAATACCATTAATTAGAATAGTATGTCCCGTATTTGGCTTGTTAGTTATCAGAAATCTTAAAACCTAAAAATCCAACTATTTATCAACACTTAAATAGTACCGTGTTTAGCCGCACTTTTTCGCCCATTTTTCACGATGAAGAGCCTAGGTGCGAATATTATGCGGGAAAATCTACTGTAAAGTTTTGTATACTCTAATGCTAAAACATGACTGCTATTATAATAGAGACACTTTTCTTTTTATTGTAATATTTTTATAGACATAAAGAAGGTCAAATATATGACTGTGACTTTTATGCGGGGAAAATATTTTGACGATCTTTTGCGCTACAAAACGGTGGGTGCGATTATTATGCGCGGGCGACTATTACGCAAGTAAACACGGTATTCAAAAATTTTAATGCCTGCAAAAATTTACAAAAACGTTTTAATAAGGGCTTTGTCTCATAGATTGAATTTGGTATGATATCCTTTATTCTTTGCTTTGTATAATCGAACTAATTTTATGATTCACTTATATGAAATTAATTTACTCATATGGAGCGACTTAATGCATTGACACAGTTTTGTGGGTGACGCAGCCTATACCAACCAACCAATCCATCGCGGCATTCTATATATACACTTAGTTTGCGGAATTTTTTGGTGTCCAACTTTTTCTCGAAATCCGCTCTAACGATTTAAAAAAAATTAATATATGATTTTAGTTGGTGTTGAAATGGGAGCGTAATGTCTACAGTTTATTTACGAAATCTCGTTTTTTTATTTAATCCAGTTTGAAGATGAGACTATTTAAGTCACGCGTATTAGTACTGAAAACAACTTCAGTTGGGTGGTAATTAGACACGATGCAAGACCATTTGAAGAACCAAAGAAATTTTAAACTTTTCTCCTGCGTCACGTGACATTGCTTCGAGTTGCTATGGGTAACGGTGGAGTAGGCACACAATTCGCAAGTGCGGCGAAGCAGCCCGTGTGTAGGGGAGGCGGAGAATCTTTGGCTAACCTCAAACGGCCAGCAAGTTGCACAAGCCGGTCGCGAAGAGTCCCGTTGGCGGAGCAGCTGGTCACCGAAGGCGGCCGTACACATTAGCATGTAAAAGCGGCCCGTAGGTTGCACAGGCCGCTGATCATACCTCTAAAAAGTAATGATATCCCCCATACAAAAATCCTTAACGTGTTAACAGTGAGTGGCGCAGCATTTTACTTTATAGCTATATGAATTAAAAATTTGGGTCTTAAAAAGAATGATATCGCATTTTGAGTGACGCCCGAGTGTGACTTTATAAGATTGATTTTTAAATTCCATTACAATTGCTTTTGTTTTATTTTCTAACGAAGATTTACACATCCAAGCAATGCTTTTACATATATCAAATACACTGTTAAATATATCACACACACTTTCACTGAGCCTATATTATGTATTCAAGTGAATTTATTTCAATAATCTAATTTATTATTATATAATTAATTATTACTGTTAAATTACTCAAAATCATTTGATCGATTTAAATAGACTCAAGAGCCCTTGCTGTAAACTGGAGGCAGATAAGTTTTAAAACGTAAAAATGTGAGACCAAATAAAATGTGATAACCAAAAGAGAAATTTCTCTTTTATTTAGTACTTTTACTTAATCGACGATAACACATCACAAGGATATTATTTTAACCTGTAACCTTGCACACTATTTTTATTAAATCCCGGAATGGGTGGTGAACACATACACATGAGAAATCTTAATATACAAGAGTTCGTGAATGATTAAGTCGGTATACAGAGTTGAAACGGAGTTGATTAACTTTACTCTTCGAGAGCGTGCCCACCCATACCCCACCTACACTTCTAATCGCTTCTACGAAATAATTTCGTGGTCACAGGTGCAGATTCCAAACTTTTGACATTATCTGGGTATGCCACGTGTAATGTAAACTGTAGATAAGGTGATTGATTTTAATATACATATAAATTACATAAGGCAGTTCCAATTTCCGAAAGGGTTCACTCTACAGGCTGACCCAGCAAAAATTCTTATATTAAAAAATATATACATAATGTATCGCAAAAGAGAGGATTTCTTATTATTTACACATGAAAAATATTATGGAGTTTTTGAGTGATTAGAAAAAATAATTGGCTTATTTGAGTAACGGATGTGTATGAAAGTGTATGCTTTCTTTCTAGTAAGACTTTGTTTCTTTTTATAATTACAATTCAGTTCATTCCATGAAGCTTTTTAACTAAATCTGAGAAGGACTACAGAAAATCATACTTCGTCGATTCATCTTTTACGAAGCGGGGTCTGGTGGAGTGGAATGGGTATATGGAATAGAATAGGTAATTTTTTTTATTTTTTTGCAGTACACAAAAAATTAAAAAATTAAATTACCCTTATTATGCTATTTACTATTGTTTTGCTTTGCTTTGGTTCAATAAAATATTCACTGGCAACTGTATTCACTGACATTAAAGTTAATAAATAGTAATAGAATATTATTGGGTGGCGTATTTAAGGATTCATATATATATGTCTAATATTTTAAGGATGTTTATATAAAAATAATTTGAGTTTTTTTTCTGGCATTTAGGGTTTCAAATTTCTGTTCTCAAACCATTACTTTGACTTTAAGTGGATTTTCACACAGGAATGGGGTTTTCGGCGCTTCTCTTTTCCACGTCTAAGCCACATCTTCGGTGCAAAAAGCGCAATCCAAATTTATTTTGCTTTATAAATAGCGAATGGGAGAGCCATGATTCTTTTCAAATGATCACGTGGTGATGACGACAGTTGTCAATCAGCGAGTATGATTCTCTCCTGCCGAGAGGATTTGCGGCATTCGGATTTCTGCACGACTGTTCTTAAGACATGTTATTTAGCCCCGGGTAGTGTCTGTGTTCTATTTAATCATGTATGCTGTTTGAACAATTAACAAACTAAATTTCAATATAATGAGGCTCATAATTTCCAGCTTGAAGAAACCATCATTTTATTTTTAAAAAAAATTGTTTGAATTTAATGTAAGAAAGATACAAAAAAAAAAGCTGCTTTAATAAGTAAAACAATAAATAAAAAAATGTTGAAATAATAGGTCTTATGGTCTATGCAACGTATGCAAAATTTTATTATCTTTCGATTTGAAAACTATTTCTTATTCACAACCATCTTGATCACTTGTTTTTACAAATGTGCTCTTTTAGTTGAACATCATTTTTGTTAAGAGTCCTATCTAATATAACTTAACATAAAATATTAAACAGCACAATGATTAATACTAACTCTATACTCACAGAATTAATAATTTTGCATTTTTATTGAAGCAATAATTAAGTAGGAACAAAGCCTAAATAAACACTGCTCCATTTTCGACTGTGGACGGTCGCTCTGCTTTGTTGGAGAATGCAGTAAAAGGTAGAAATGAACCCTTGTCGATGTTTTATTCTTTCAGCCAATTTACTGTGATTACTGAGTATGTCCAAAGGTACAGATTTTCCAATTTTCCGAAATAGATGCGAATTTATGTGAAATTTTCTTATAATTGAGAATGGATGAGAAAAGTAAGCAGTTTATGAATAGGCGCGAATTTGTGAGAAAATTTCTTATTTTCCTAAATAGATGCAAAATATAGATTTTTTTTTTTAAAGAAAGAAAAGTGCATTAAAGAATCTTTCAAGCATAAACTTAAGATCCAAATAAGCTTCATATCTGAGGTCAGTGCATGAAATTAATGAAATTAACTAACGAATTTGAAGATTCAAGTTACCCATTTACTCACCATTTATGAAACAAATTAGAAGGCTTGAAAGCAACTCTTGAACAACAAAGTCATGGGGCTTTGGATCTAAACACAATGCTAAAAGCCGCATTGAAAAAAAAATTCAGTTGACTTTCTTTGCACAAGAAATTAAATTCAACAAATGAAGCTTATTTTCGAATTGGTCAATTATTTTGAACATATATGACCACTTTAAATCAAATTATATTGTTCGAAAGCTTTTCAAAAATTCTTTTCTTCAGAACACTTTCTCAAAATGCTTATAACCATCTCATTGATGAGTACAGTCACTTCCATTGCCTAATGTTGCGATCAATAAACAGCAATTGAAGATAACAGTGTTACGAACATATTGCGATCTAGCTCTTTTCCAGCCTTTTCTGAAGCAGCTTTACAGAGCATTCGCAATCCAACTAATAGCGTAGACGCAGAACGCTTCGTTAGTAATTAAAATGTCATCTCTATAGACAGAAAAAACCCCTCTAAAACAGTTAAATTTTGAAACTAAAGCAATGTAGCTTTTAATTAACATTAAGTATGACTTTATGTGTTTAAAAAATATTCTGTAAGTAGTATATCCGAATTCTTTTGCGACATTTCAAAATTATATATATATATTTTTTTTTTTCTGTGAAATTTCTGTTTTACATTTGCAAAAATTCCGTACCTTTAATTATGTCTGATAACAAGTCATTGATAAAATTTCCATTTCTTACTGTTTAATTAAAATTTCTCATTGTATTTTTTTTTTGTATTGGAAACTGAAAAGATTACATAACAAATAAAAGATAATAACAAAATTAATAATATTATTTTCTTTAACTCTTTAAATACCCTAATAAAAAAACAGGTCATTGCGAACACAAAAATATGAGTTCATATACATGTATGATAATGAAATTCAAATTGATTTATAATTTCACAGAGCACAACTCTTCTACAAACCTGCACCGGAAAATAAAGCGGACTCTCAGAGTGGATAGTCAATAAAAAGTGAGAATTTTATGCATGACTTTTATTTTTAAATCTAAAGGATTGGGAGGAAGAGCTGATGGAGCTTGACTTTTGCAAAAGTTTTCCACAGAACTCCTGTTGAGAAGTGTGATATATGATATTATGTCAAGGAGGTCAGAGGAAGTAGATAATAAATATATGGACGTTGTAATGAGGTGAATAAACAGTTTCTTGTACTAACAATTTATGGTTTTAGGAAAGAGCTACTAGACAACGCAAATGTAGAAATGCTGCAAAGTTTTAACAAATCTTTTTTCTGGGATATGTCGGGAGTAGGCGAATTTTTATACATGGAAATAAGAGTATGTTCGTAATTTATAATTTCGGCTTAAGAATAACTTTTGGATTCAAGTAGTTTTGTGTTATATAGATGGATTGTTTTTTAAATAATAAAGATGGCACTTCAGACAATGTTTACCCAAAATTCTAAAAAATATGCTTATATCTTGAAGACAATGATTGTTTTCTCTCAGAACCTTAAAGGATTGTCTTTTATCAGCTGAGATTGTAAAATTTTTGTCACCGAGCCTCAAGGCCCTTTGAAAGAAAATTGAGAAGTTCTAAAGAATTTATTTACTTTGACAGCTTCTTATGAAAAAAAAAAAAGAACTTCGAGTACGTATTTCTGTGATAACGTTTTAAAAAGGGGGAATTTTTTTAAGTTTTAGAAAATTTTTCTAAATTAATTATTTGGAAAAAAAGAAATTTATTTTATAGACGATAAAATCTAAAAATATA
This sequence comes from Cheiracanthium punctorium, assembly GCA_038373885.1. NCBI lineage: Eukaryota > Metazoa > Arthropoda > Arachnida > Araneae > Cheiracanthiidae > Cheiracanthium > Cheiracanthium punctorium. The sequence goes on along the minus strand of JAWZYV010017693.1, from coordinate 420,132 downwards.
TTTCTACATTTTCGTTTACATTCTATGCTTAAGTTGAAATAAAGAAAAAAATGTTCAGATATATTTATTTACTTTTTTAAAGAAAATTTTTCTAAATCAGTCGCTGTGAAAAGGAATGAAACATAAACTATTTTATCGACTATTAAATAAAAATTGTCTGCGTGTTTTCGTTTATATCCTATGCTTTAGTAGAAAAAAAATAAAGATATATTGTTTAGTCATTTTAGTTATAGAAAATCTGTCTAAATTAATAACTCTGGAAAGGGATGAAATTTAAAACTACACTGCAAAAAATAATCTTAAAAATACAGAACTATTCTGTCATTTTTCCAACAGAAAAAAAATGTTAACAGAATTTAACCATGCTTTCCACGTAAACTTGCTATATTTTATGTTATAAAGCGGGTTTTGTATTTTAACGACGTTTATCTGTAGAGCTGTGGCAGCCCGGTGGCGGTGGCGGCGAACGAAACACAAACAACCATTTACGACGTGAAACGCTTGAGGATCCGTAAAGAATTGAAAAATGATTTTAAAGGTAATTTTTTTAAATTTTTACTTATATTTTCTGAAATCTTTCTGCTAAGAAATATTACTTTTTCAAAAAAACTCATGCTTTAAAACATAACGACGTGTATTTTAAAGCCGTTAAGCCTAATGTTTACACGTAACCTATTTCTCTTATAAAACAATTAGTAAAGCCTGGATAAATTTAATTTTCTCGGTTTCTAATCATTACTCTCATTTTATTGAAGTATTTTACAGAAACAGTTAAATATATATTAGACTTATGAGGTTTAAGAACGGCACTGTTCAACAAAACCACTCTCCTTGGTTTATTTATGAAATGCATTGTTTACGTTTTTTTCCGTATCGGTGTATGGGGAATTACGATTGCAAAGTCAAAATAATTTGTGATTATATTCAATTCCTGTTACTCTAGTCATATTTTTTATATATATCTGTAAAAAAGAAACAGAGAAACACTAATTTTCAATTTTAAAATTAAAGTAATGATACGATTTGAGATTCATACGCCACCGGGATTAAAAATTAGCTCATAAATTGCCAGAGAAATCTCATGGTTAGTTTTTCTTTAAAAACCTGGAAAATAGAGCTTCAAGTTGGAATATTTTATATTTTCCCACTTATAGCATTCATCACTGAATAATAATAACAATAAAAAGCTTTAACGAGTTTTGCTTTTATTATAAACTTAGTACTTTTATTTAAGACAAATATTCCATTGTTGGGGTGAATTCCGTAAGCGGGGGCAGTGTAGAGCTAAGTGTTTTGGTTATGTTCAATTTGTTTTATATTGCATTTGAAATATGTTTAGAAATGTTTTAAGAAGGTCCTTAGATAAGTGTATTGTAGTTTTGGTTTTATATTTTCTTATATATAGACGTTGAAGACAAAAACAATGTTGCCAATTAAACCTGCCCCCTCTTACGGAATTATTCCCCCATTGTTTATGCGTAATATTGCTCGGTTTTGCTCGTATTAATACTGTTTAGTAAATGGAGTTGTTTACCATTAACCTTGTGTACAGACTATCAGTATAAGCTTGTTTTACTAACAAAAGTTGTCCCCAATTTCATAGGTGCCCTATGAAAAGTTCTACAGACCTTTTACAAGTCAGGGGTTGATCCAGGAATTTTTTTCCAGTAAAATACATTTTGTTAAAATAATTGATAAAACAGGTTAAGTGACAGTGAAGTGCTGTTATAATTGATTGCATTTTTGTAAAGGGCCATATTAATCGTTTGTAATTTTGTGATGAGGCTGCAATACAAACCCAATTATCGTATGCATTGAACCCTGCAATTGGTGTCTGATATCAAGAGATGTATTACCTATGTAATTAAATTTGAAATTTCGAAAAAAAAAACCATTTAAGTTTTTCAGTTGGGCTTTTTTAAACCCACCTGGGATTTTTTGGGTTGAACAAAATCCTGTCAATCGATAAAGTGTTTTTGGTACTTACGTATTACCCTGCAGTCCGCCAAGACGAGCGATTTTTTTTTTTTTTTTTTTTTTTTCGCCAAGAGAAATGCCGGGTATATGAAATTATCAACGGTTTTGAATACGATTGGCTACTCATTTGACGGAAAAATAGTTTGGCAGGATAATACGTAAGTACCGTGTTTTTTTAAAAACTCATTTCACCCTTGAAATAATTTTTGACTTTTTATATGCAGAATTTAATATGGAACTGTGTTTGATTTAATGAATTAACATTATTTATGCTAGAAGCATTGCTGCCAACATGTAAGGTTTAATGTAAGAAATTGATTACATTGTAAGATTATTATAAATCTAATTGGCATTATTGTAAGATTTTTAGAAAGAAGTGTTTTTATTCAACAAAATTTTTAAAAACAATTTTTTTAACTTTGGTACCTCAGTCACTAATGTTCAGCTAAATTATGCTTGTAAATTTATTAAATTGAAAACCGTATGAGATAAAGATATGATTGATTTTTTTGCTTATCCAGCAGAAACTCCATTTTCTCTCTAACTTGTCATAGATACCACCATTTATTAATAGCTTAAATGTGTAAATTTAACTAATGTTTTTTATAAATGTATGCTTTTGATACACAGAAATCTAAGTAATAATAAGAATGAAACTGTGTTTGTGGGTTTAGACCGTATACAAATCCACAAAAATGGACCAATCAGCCTGAAATTTTGCACAGATGTGTAAAATAATATGGAGTAAATGATAGTCCACTTTAAAACTTTGAAAGTCCACCCGTTCCCAGAGTTTAAGATTTTTTTATGATTTCCACATAGAAAGCTTTCTGTAATTGTAACCCCCATTCCCATAGTGAAAAACGTGTGAAATGAGCATCGTGGTTGTCATGGGTTGCAATTTTGCCGAATAAAATGTTTTCAATTCTTAAATAAGTAAAAATAAAAGAATAATAATGATTTTTTTGTTAGTTTATTTTTGTAAAGTTATTTTTTTAATTATAATATCATGTGCATGGGAAATCAGAGCAGGAATGACATGTTTTGTATGCAAAATAAGGATTGAAGATTTCCGAGGCTATTATGTAAAATTTGTTAGTTTGGCAAAAGATAAAATGGCTGATATGCCGGTTTTGAGAAAGTAAGTTCTAGTGGTTTGCACAGTTTTAGGCTTGGCACAATATACTGAGAGCTTAAGGAAATAGCATTTTTGAAAATAAGTGTATAGGTTTTAGTGGAATACAGCGTTAAATTTTAATTATCTGATCAGAAATAATGCACTTATTAAGGGATTTCAAGCGATCTATCTTCAGAATTCTCACCACATTGAGTAAATTGATTTAAGTTGGGGGAATTCCGCCAAATTTCAGAGAATTGAAATCTTTGCATTTAGTACATTAGAGTTAATGATAAAACTCGTTATAGTTTATAATTTTTAAAATGCTGCTTCTTTTCAAATAAATGCCTGCTTTACTTTTTGGTGATCGAACCATATAAGTGACAGATATTTCTCATTTTGATTGCTATTAAGTCGATGCTTCGAATGATTCCCTGAAAAAAATCTTGCAAAATGGTGTATGTTGGCACTTTGGAGAGCCTTAGATTTGAAATTGGATATTATTTGAGACTGATATATATAACACTGGTTGCATGTCCTCACTCGCTAGTGGGGTGTATCATATATATTTTCCTCTCACATTTGAACACTCTCTTAAATAATAACAATCTGTCTTATGACAAATTTAGGTATGTTGATCATTTATGACTTTCTTTTACAGATGTTGATATAAATTTGTATTTCCATTAATCAGCTTATAAAAATCATAACTGATTTTCATACTATGAAAAAAGATTTCTCCATAACTTGCTTTGAATTTTATTTAATAAAATGGATATTTATAATTAAACTGTATTGTAAGGATAAACATTTAATCTTTAGTTGATTTTTATTGTGTTCTGTAAGATTTTCAATAACGGAATGTTGGTACGTATGTAGGAGGAAGAAACAAATAATTTTAATTGTTGTAATGCTTTAGACACTTAATAATTATTTTTTTCTTGTGATTACCTGGAAATTCTTGAAAAATCATCCTAAGGAATTCTTTTCTTTTAAGAAACAAATATAATCCCAGAAATTGTTATTAATACCAAAATAACAGCCCCAAGTGTATAAAAGTGATCGTTTATGATATCACTGCTTGATTTGCTCTTGTGTAATACCTTTAAATTTTTTGTGGCCTACTGTCTGCAAGTGATTTTTATACCTGTGTTGTAACATGCATAGGGGGAAGTGTCCTGCGATTTGATGGCTCAATCAGAAAAAGCTTCTTTCCAGTAATGTAACGTCAACTGTAATTGACACAGGACATCTCTACACTGGTGAATTTGGTAGGCCGAATACTGAACAGATATTTGGCCAAATTCTGCTATATATTCAGCTAAATAATTTCAGAACGAAGAGAAAAAAGGTATTTTTAACAGATTTTTAAATGTATTTACAAATAATATTGCTTAGTTATACTTTAATATGTTAATTTCATATTATAAAATATCCTAAGTCATTGAATTTTAAGATGAGTGAAAAATAATCTAATATATTTAATAATATTACAGAAATGCAGGCTTTTCTACTGGGTAACACTACTTGACATGGTTTTCTACTTTTCTTTATCGGGTGGGGTGGGGATAGGAGGATTTTTTTCTGATCCTCAATTAGAAACACAATTTTGAAAAACTGCTAAATATGTTTTGTAAAACTCAAAGCATGATGCGATTAAGCATAGTTACCAGATTAATTACATTTATCATAGCATATTTATTAAATTATTAATATTGCAAAATATAAGTATGCTGCTATTAGTGTTTAATTTTGTAAAAGGTATTTTTTCATGACCAAGATTTTTTAGTTTTACATATAATATACTGTTGTGTGTTTTACCTATGAATAATATAAAATGAATTTTAATTAATCTTTATTTAGTATTTAATTACAAATTTGAAAAGTTATATTTTATTTACAATTAAAATGACAATTAAGGAGAGTATTGATTATGTGTGCATTTTATGCTGAAAGCTTTATATTAGCTTATACATAGTATGATCCAAAAATTCCGGGACTGTGGTTATTCCTGATGATGTGGCGAAAGTAAGTACCTAAAGTTAAATTGCTTGGAAAGGATTCTCCCAACCTACCCCTACCTGACTGAGTTGATTTATCCCATGTCATGCGGACGAACAGCACTCACAGCTGTTACTTTCCGAAGTCAGTTGTCTTAGCTTGGTGACATAAGAAAATTGGCTTTTCTTGAGCAGAGCTGTATCATTAAATTCTGTCAACAGTTAGGTAAAACACCAATAGAGACTTTGGAAATGCTAAGAAATGTGTATGATGAATCTACCATGACGAGATCGAAGGTTTATGAATGGCATCTGCATTTTAAAGAGGGCTGAGAATCGTTGGACAATGTTGGCCGACTTTCGACTTCATGGAATACAGAAAATATTTCATTGGTGTCTTGAATGTGTTTGAAAAGATCGTCGTCAAACACTTGTAGAAATCGCAGAGTCTAGACACTTATATACAAGTTGCCAGTGCATTCCAATGGAAGGTCTCAACATACACCAAGTGTCCCAGCACATTGTCCCTCGATTGTTGATTACTGAACAAAAAGAATAATGAATGACAATATTGGGTGATTTAATTGACAAAGTACCCAGGTTATTCACATTCCCCTATTCACCCGACTAGCCCTATGTGATTTTCACCTGTTCCCATTAATTAAAAAATAATAATACAGGGATGCCGTTTTGTTTCATCAGAAGAGATGAAACACTTTTGTGTCATCTGAAGAGATGAAAGCAGCTTTGCAAAAAGCCTTATGGGAGGTTGGGGAAAATGGCTTCCAGAAATTATACGAACGTTGGCATAAGTGTATCGTCGCCCAAGGTGACTACTTTGAAGGTGGATGTAGTACTTCGGTGATGTGAACTATTCAGGGTAAAGAATTTTACACGTTGTCCCCAAACTTTTGGATCATACCTCATATTAAGCTTTTGGTAATTTCGTATGCAGAGATCATGCTGAAGTGCTATAGCGTATATTGTAAGCTTTTTTTTTTTCTTCTGAATCGCTGGGTTCCAGAACTGCCTTTTTTAAAACCTTAATCATACTTGTGAACCCCTCTTTATGCCTATGTTAGACTTGTAAATGCTTTCATTATTTTGTTACATTATCTAAAAAGGAAAAATGTCAGCGAAAGACTCCGTAAGTCCCTAGAACTTATAAATTAAAAAAGCCACAGCATTCTCTGTGTATATGTACAGTCAACTCCAGATATAGAGACCTTTCAGCTATAGTGAACACATTTCCTTAGTCCTGACTCACATACATTAGAAATGCACATAGCATTTTTCAGTTTTAATGAACCACGACTTCCGTTATAGTGAACTTAAAAATTTTTGGACAGTAGGGGCAATGTTGTTCTATTCCCACGAAGAGTGTCTCTTTAGTGTTCAAGTAGAGAGAAAGATTATCAAGCTCCTGTTCCAAAATACAGTGGTCCTCACTTATTCCAGTTACATCAAAACGGATTGAAACTGGCTGGAATAACCGAAATCCGAAATAAACAGCGGGACCAAAGTAAAAGTAAGAGACAAAGTATGAAATATTGAAGATAAAAAAAATTGTGAATTAAAACAAAATATATAAACAATATTATTCAATAGTTTGACATATGAACATATTTAAGAATAAAGAAAAAAAAATAACTATTACAACTTGGGGGAAAATCTGAGATTAAAGGCTGTTTTAAGGGTATATTGTATTTTAGCGCAAACTGAATTTAACTTAGTGGTGAAAAGAGGTAACCATTTATGTTATTCTCCTCAAAAGCTCTACATAAAATGTCTGTAGTGTTCAGCGAATCTACTCATGTGGTTCAGGTGCACACCATTGTCATCATCATCGGGTGCCTGATTCGTTCAGGGTGTCAGATTGATCATTATTTTTATTAAAATTCTATTAAGTGTATTAACAATTGTTTTGATTAAATTATTGTAACACCTCCACACAAATATGAGTCATCTTTGACTGGCTTCCACATGACCCTAAAAGCTAATTGCGTCAAAATTTTACCCAATCTCCAGATTACTTAACTGGATAAAGCAGCACTCACTACCGAGGTAACCGGTGGACAGTGCTGTTTGGCCATTTTGTTCTGTTCATAACAATTTTGACCAGAATAAGCGGCTCACAGGATAAACCACTAACCGAAATAAGTGGTGACCACTGTACAGGTGAATTGCCAGTGTCTAGACTAAGTTGATTATATTAAACAAGGGGGGGGGGAGGGGGTCATAACATTTTCAATGCTGCAATCCATCCTATCCTTTAAAAGCATTCATTAACAAAAGTGAACTAAAAGTTGAAATTTCGTCTTGACTTAAGACGATTTCATTTTCCATCCTCAATGAATATAGATTCTTTTTCCATCCTCAATGAATATATGCTAAAAGTCTTAGCTCCTTTTTCCAACTTAATGGAATATACATTATTTCCATAAATGCGATTAATTGTGTTTATTTTACTTAACTAGTTCTAGACTTATAAATGCAATCCATTATGTTTGATTTACTTAATAAACATTCAGTACTTGTATAAAATTCTAGTTTTGTATTGTTCTATTGTTATCGGACATCAGAACTTTGGATATAGTGGAACAAGTGAGATAACTGCTCTTTGCCTTAAATCTCCAAAATCTCGCCCTCCCTGCAGGGGTGACTTCAAATCAAATTTGCTGCTCCCCAGAGGCTCACTATAACCAAAGACATAATCATATGGTCGGGAACCTATAGTGTCATAGAGTATAAAAATGAAATATTTTTTTTTATTTAGGAGTTTGCTGAGCAGGACAGTTCCAATGTCTGTGTGTTACCCATAAGTTTTCACACATGTTACAAATTTTATAAAATTAATAATTAAATATAAAATGTTGCAGATAGTTATATTTATTGTGTATATGTTCGTTTTATAAAAGGATGTAAAGCAAGGTAATATTGATACCTGATTTTTCAATGCTGAGTTATGAAAAAGGAGTTAAAGAAAAGCAGTTTACAGATGTCGCACACATAACAGTGGAATCGTCCAGCAAATTTATCAAATATATTTAAAAATGTATCTGATTTTACTTTTTCTTTTTTTCAGGAAATGTATCAATTTACTTGCAGAGAGAAGTCCTGTGTATCTGTATTGCATCATTAATGTTTAGAAAAGATAATTTGTAATGTATATACTACTTTTCTAAAATAAAATACTTTATGGCATATATAATTTGTTGAAAACTTTTACTAAAAAAATTTTTTTTCATGTTTTTTAACTTTTTGAGCATGTATCTGTGTGTGTATGAGTGAACACGATAGCTCCTAAATGGTGCATTCGATTGAGCTCAAATTTGGTATGTATCTTATAGACCATTGCCATGCAAACGTTATTGATTTTGGTGTATATATGACTTATAAATTTTTTACAGGGCTACAAAAAAAATTTATGGCCTATGGATAGAAATTCTTCATTTCTATCTATAGGCCTAAGTGTGTTAGTGTCTGAAGTGTGCTGGTGTCTGAATGATGCATTCAATTGAGTGCTAATTGGTTATGTATGTTATAGGTTTCAATCACATGACCTGCATAGATTTTGGTGTGCATAGAGCTGATAATTTGTTCATGGGCAGTGATCCATCTAGGATTTTTTCAGATGAGTAAAAATACTCCTTAACCTTTTTAGAAGTATTTTCTATTCCAAACAAGTAATTAAAACAACGAACATGCTAAATTTTCAAATACATAATTAAATAGCATTTGACACATAAATAATAACTGATTTTTATATCTAGGTACATAAATATCAGTTCAACAAAAACTAGTACAAAAATTGATTTTTAAAATTTAAAATCAGCAAATCATAATTATTTATCAAAATATACCTAATTTTATATGGAAAAGCAATGCGTAAAAACACATATTCCGAAATTTCTAAGGTGTGTATTCACATCTAGAGGTGTTGTTGCGATCACTGTTCACGGGGTTAAAAAAAAAAAAAAAAATTCTCATACATAATGGCCTACAGATGCAAATCATTTATAGTGCGCTAGTGCCTAAATGGTGCATTTTAATAAAAGTTCATAGGTCACAGTCACACAACCTGTATAGATTTTGATGTGGGTAGAGCACAGATGTTAAGTACAGTGCTACGAAATATTCTTATACATTATGGCACAAATTCTTGAAAGTGTAGTAGCATCTAAAGAGTGCTCAATTAGGTACGCGTGTTATAGGTCACTGTCTTGCACACTGTATAGATTTTAGTATGTGGAGGGCTTGCAGTTTTTTTTTTTTTTTTATTTTTTATTATATAGGGCTACAAAAAATTATTCTTATACATTGCGGCCTATACACTCAAATTATTTGAAGTACACTAGTGTCTGAATACTACATTTGATTGAGCTGATTAAATTTATTTAAATGCTTGGTAAGGATCAAGAGTTCGGAAAGTCAGTGGAGTTATTCCAGTTTTTTTCTTAAGTATAAAATGAACTGCCGAAAATAAGCTAATAATATTTTTTCACCCTCTCTGAAAACTGTCTCAAACAAAAAAAAGGTTCTATAAAGAACCTTTTATTTTGTTTGAGATTCATAGAGGGGGAAAAGAAATCCAATGTACAATTTTAGTATGACAAATTTCAGGGAACCACGATCAGATTTGTAATTTATTAAGATTTTTTTTTTATGACTTTATGATAGTAAAAATTACTTTTTCATATTTTAAGATTTTCTTTTGCAAAAAAAGCAGTCATAATTTAAACACTTATTTTAAAACTCATTAAAATTAATAAAATTCAATTTATTAATAGGAATATTGCATATTAATTCGCAAACCTTTGTGAAATAAAAAGAGGGGTTACTGAATATTTTCCCCGTAATATACTGAAATGTTACACATCTATTCACCTTTTATCTGGAAACCTTTGCAAAAAAAAATTGGAAAATATTTAAATATTTTTCCAAAATATGCAGAAACATTTATAAATACCGTACCCGCCTAGTGCAGAAACGTTCCTGCAATTTTAAAATACAAGAGCTGCCCCATATTTTAAGGTAACACTTCCGATTCTTTTTTTTTTTTTACAGTGTAACTAATAATTTTAATTAACTAATTTTGTAACTTTTAAGTCTAAATGGTTTGGATTTTTCCGAGAATACCAGGCGTCACTACCTATGCTAGTAGTAAAGTGTATGTGTGGTTCCAGATAATTTTGAAAACTCTGTTGCTACACATTTGGGGAAAAAAAAATGCAAAATAGCTACAATAGCATTCAAAATCAGATTATTTTTTAATGCACCATTTAATGCTCTATTTGTTTTATATTTATGCATTTTCATTTATTTTCAGGAGTTTTTCTAGAAGTGACTTTCCTTTAATGGTTCAATTTAACAACTTATGGCAACAATGCATTCTTGTAACTGTAGTGTTTAAAATAGAATCTGAAATGAGTTATTTTTAATTTAAGTGAACAAGATTAAAAGTATTGAGTGTAGTTTTCATTATTACAGCAAAACTTGGATAACTCGAGCATGATCAATTCAAAATTTCAACTTTGAATTATTCAAGTTTGACTATATAAATAAGAATTATTATTATTATTTTTGCAAGAAGATCGCTTTTGTGTTGCTTTCTAAAATGTGTAGTTCAAAAATGAACCCTAGCAGAGCAGAGAAAAGGCTCTCTGATGTTGGATAATTCCTCATTTGTTTTTCACTATTAGGATACCTATGCTTAAATTTTTATCCTGCAATTTAGTGCCAACTATTTATAAAACAATTATTTAGTTGCCAGATTCTAACCAAAGAAAAAAAAAACAGTAAATAAATAAAATAAGCGTGCAGGAAAATAAAAGGTGAAATTTTCAGCATTTGTTTTCTCCCCCCATATTTTTCTCTTGATCTGCTGCTGAGTTCAACAATGTTTCATTATACTGGAAATCGAATACTTTGTGTATTTCTAAAATGATAGGAAAAGTGTAAAATTCTCTCATTTTCTTTCTCCTTTTTAGACAGACTGCAGGTTGTCAAGCTCTGCTATAGATAATTTTTTGCTTTAGAGCTCTAATGGCATGATTATAAATGATATGTAAAAGTTTTCATTACAAATACACTCATCCTCCTATCTTTTCATGGGAAAAGAATACTTATTTCTCTTGTTGAAATAAGTGGGGCACATGATGCGGGTGCTGTGCTAAAGGGGGTGCCAAGATCAATTATCGCTCCTTGGGAGGGGAACCCTAATTAAGGTTTGACCCCAGGTGTCGTATACAGTAGTTGCGGCTCCGGTAAGTACTAGTGTTCTTGAAACAGCTCTCAATTATTACTCACACAGAATGTTTAATTCAGACCTTTAATATTTTAATTTACTGTTGAACTGAAGAGTTATTTGTGTCTATTAAGATTTATTTTAAAGTATGAGTATACTTATATCTCTAAGTACAGATTTTGAACACAAAAAGTTCAGATTCAGTGATTAAAAAAAGAAAAATCAATTTTTATTCTTGTCAGAAATATTTCTAATTTTGTTTGTCTGTGGTTGTCAGTGTCACAAAAAGTTAAGTAAATGAACTAAGCACTTTTACATGTCATCATAAGGCCACCAACAGTTATGCTGGTAATGTTACTTATTTATAAAATATGGCTACTTTTACAGAAAGATGTTCCAGTTTTTCTCTTAATTTACAGAAATAGTATTTTTAGTTATTTCCTATATTACTATTATATTTCTCCAAATGTTTAAATGTTTTTATACATATATTTAAAAATTTTAATACATTTACAAAAATATAATAGTAATAATAAAATAAATATAATACCAAACTACTTACTGGTATTATATTTATTTTATGTATTACTATTATATTTTTGTAAATTTATTAATTTTTTTTAAAGTATTTGTATAAAAAAATTTAAACATTTGGAGAAATACGATAGTAATATATGAAATAACTAAAAATACTATTTCTGTAAATTAACAGAAAAACTGCAGCAAAATGTTGCCAGAATGTAACATCTTTCTGTGTACAGAAAGTTTCTGTATACAGAAGAATTACTGGCAGCAAAAAGTTGCCAGAAAATTTGTGTATACAGGAATTTTCTGTATACAGAAGAATTACTGGCAGCAAAAAGTTGCCAGAAAATTTCTGTATACAGAAATTTTCTGTCGACAGTAATAAATGTTATTCAACAGAAAGATTCTGTAACCCCTACAGATAGTTTCTGTATACAGAAATCAACTGTAAAACGCTGCTTGGAAACGACTTTTATATGTATACGGAAAATTTCTGTAGGGAACAGAATTTTTCTGTCATATAACATACAGCTCCTGGCAACAGAAAATTTCTGCCTACAGAATATTTCTGGCAACTTTTTGCTGCCAGACTTTTTCTGTTGATTTACAGGAATATTTTTTGCAGTGTACTTTATCGACGAAAACTGTTAACACATTTTTGTTCACATCCTATTTCAATTGAAATAGAACAAAAATATGTGCAAATTTAGTTAGTTAGTTAGTTAGTTAGATTTAGCCTAAAACAACTGGCTATAGGAATCACTATGTGAAAAAGAACGAAATTTACAACTACTTAATCTACGACAAAAAAAAAAAAAAAACTATGCATTTTAATTTACATTCTATACTTTAGTTGAGATAAAAAGCCATAAACGTGTAATTTTAATTTGTTTTTTAAATACTCCACTGACACAAAAGAATTTGCCGAGAAAACATTTATATTAATTTCCCAGGTGCTTATGCTGCAGCGAAGACAAGAATACGTTGTAAACTTGTTCAGCTTTTCGCTAATAATAAGAAACAATTCCTGCAATTCTACCACATTAGCATGAGACTGAATGAGGATTCATTGTTCATTTTGTTCGCCTTAATGCGGCCACTCCATCCACTAAAGACTATAATTTGGAGGCCAGTCCAACGGTCAGACTTAATCAAGGAGTGTAATACCACGTGTGTTTAATGTGCGAGTGAATTTACTTCACATTTAGAACTCTCACAAATGCTTAGTTTAAGGAACAGATTACTTAGTGTACGCCATTTGAAGCAATTTAATCCAGGAAGAAATAAAATCAATGTCTTGTAAGAATGTGCGCTAGTTTCGCCGTTTCAAAAGTTTTATTCCGAGGTCTTAGCTTCAAATGAAACTGTCGGCGTAAACTAATTCTGCATAATTCCTCATCAGATTTAAAATACTTCCTTTAATAATACAAGACAAAAAATAATAGTAACACCGAATGAAGTAATATATAAACACTGAAGCATCTGATTCTTTGTGTGCGGTTGTGAAAAAACTGAATGACACATAAACCATTTCATGAGAGCGCATTACGTTGTAAAGTTCAGTAACACCCATTAATTTCATCAGAAGTGGAACAATATCATTATGACTTGCTTCAAAACATCAACCACACAGAAAAAACAAACATGTCAAAAAGATTCTGATCGCACTATTATTAGTACAGAGTAACACTTCTAAATTCAAAGATAAATTTCATAAAAATCTAAGCATTTTAAATTAAATGCATTACAATTTGAATTTAAATATTTGAATTAAAGTAGCTGAAATCGGTAATAAACAAACAAAAAGGAGTTACAAACAGTTTTTAATGTAAGAAAATTTTAGTAATCACTTTGCACAGCAGAAAGAATTTATAGATTTATAAATTACGTGTATAATTAAAAGTTTTATTAATTTCGGAAATAGATAATTTAAGGTAAAAGGGATTTATTTTACTTTGATCAACTGTTATATCATGACAGTTTTTAAAATTAAATATTTTAAGAAACTTTTAAAATAAATTTCATTGGGATGTACCATTTCTTTCATCAATGTAAACACAACAACAAAAAAAAAAAAAAAAAAAAGTTCTACTTTTAGTTGTTAGAGGCCTTAAAATTACAGCATTATTTGATTTAAAATAGGATAAAGCATAAATATAGCTGTATCATTAAAATATCTCTATATATCAGTAACAATTTTAATATTACATTAAAAATATTCATATTAATTCCAGTTTATTGATTTCTTTTCTGTTTGCAATATTTTTTTGACAGACTTAGTGCTAATATACTGTTTTTTTTTTCATACACATTTTTTAAAAGCTTTTTTACTAAATTACTTTTAGATTTTCTATTAAATTACTTTTAGAATTTTGTTGATAGTAATACTAACATACGTAAATAATAATTTTAAATAAAGAAGAAAGTAAGAATGAAAAGAAAAAGTATTTTCTGTTATATTTACACTACACTTTCTACTGATATATTGTATATTAAAATTAAGCTTTAAAACAACTTTATTATTTACGGATAAAGCAAGTTATTTTTGAACAATGTTGAATCGACTACAGCTTTTCAACACTTAAGAGTTATAGCATGACAACGTTTCTGGTTCTATCATAAATCACAATAGTTTGACTGTCGCATTTTAAGCAACATTATGAAACATCCGTTTAAATACTTGAATAATAGAATTTTTTGGCTGCTTTAAGACACTTATTATTATTACTGTTATTATTATCATTATTATTTCAAGATTCGAATTTTAAATGTTCTGCCTTGTACACTATGCCAGTAGTAATAATACTAATCTAAAAGTGACTAATGCTTTTCATCATGACGTGCAATTTTTTGTCTCAAACTAACTAAGCAATATTTAAATATACAAGCGTATTTAAATATACAAACTAGAAAAGTTATTGTAGTTTTTCTTTTCTTTTTTTTACTTTGCTAGAAACCATAGATAACACTTGTAATGACGCCGAGCAAATGACACCCAGAGGTTCAACTTTCTAATCCAGGTGGTGCTGACGCAATTTAAAAATACGAATGGTTTGTGTATTCTATCGAGGAGAAGCCGACGACTGTAACAGCGAAATTTCCTGATAAACAATTCTTAATTTTTTGGAAATATCTTTTTTCTTCAAATTTAATCCACAGATAATTGACATTATGTTAAATTGTAAATTATTATAGAAATTTCTATTATTAGAACCGCATCACCATTATTTTCATGCTTGTGAAAATAAGTTTAGTGACAAAAATAACTTTCCGCTAAAAAATATTTACTCATTCTAGCAGGATAGGATTTTTGGCAGATTTTCTCTGGATGCAACGTGGATACGCGTTAGAATCCCTTAAAAAGTCCTCCGACCAAGGCATCCTCCCCTGCATAGGCAGATACCCCTTGCGCAGCTTTGCCTTAGCACAACAAACAAACCAAGGTTAATGGAACGTGTCCTTCCGAATGGTATCGAGAGTTCAGGATTTTAATGAAATCTGCTAACATTACATTCCTTTTTACCCCCAATCTAATAAAATTTTAAGTTTAACCCCTTAACGCGCAGTGTTCTCGCTCTGGGAACACCAAACTCTGACGTTTTGACTGTTGCCATTCACGAAGAATAGAATTGATTTCTATAAAAATAGTTGCGGGTGACCTAGCTCCACGAGAATCCTTTACTTTTTAGCACGTCCTTTCCCGTAAAAAAATGGTCACGATTATTTTTAACAGCAGTGACATCTGCTGAAAAATGGAAGAATGCGAGAACAGCTGGATAGATTGCCCAATGCTGAATAAAGCGCAACCGTTGACAGCCTGCTGCGTCAAAAAAGGGTCTCTAGATCTGTGACACGCGATGAACGTTTCGATCGTCGGCCATCTTGCTGGTAGTTAAGTCGAGCGATGGCAACGGCTGCCCTTTTTCAGCATTGGGAAAGGGTTGCGCCTCAAAGGGTTAACGAGATCCGCCCTTTAATCTATATCTTAACGAAGGGATAAGCTATCTTGCCCCAGTTACTAAAGCTCATCTTATAAACTTCCGTCGACTATCTGCATGCATGCTACAACATGGTCACTGCTCGGTCAACAAACAATCACAAAAAATGCATTGAACAAACAGCATAATCCTTCTCCATTCAAAGAAACCCACTCCAGGCACACAGAAATCATATCAACCTTTTATCCATTTGACAGTTCAAATTATTATAACATACTTTCGTAATTATGAAAGGATGCAACCCATTTTATCCCCAGTACCAGGGACCAGAAAGACCCATTGCTACGCAGTTCCAAAGTCGTGACAAGGCACCACCTCTCGAAGATGAGTTTTTTTATTTTTATTTTTTTCATCCTCGGAACGTTCGGCAAAACTCCTCATTAAAACAATCCTTCCATTCCATTTGAGGAGTGTGAACGACTGACTCTTTTCGCGTGTAGCGGTGTGTTCTGCTGGCGCAGCGAACAACAAACCACCCTCTCGTCCTCGCACTGACCCAGTTGCCAACAGGCGGATCCTAAACTTTCCCACGCCGCCTCGCATTCAGCTCGAAGTCGCGCCGATCCTCAAGGAAAATGCAGATCGAGATCCTCCCTGGCGTGAGAACATAAATATTTTGGGTGTTTAAGAGTCAAACTGCACCTGAAACCAACTTAAAGAAGAACTAAAGAGTTGAAAAATCGCCTCTTCAGGTAGCAGGGCCGCTCCTAGACTATAAGGCGCCTTTTTTTTTTTTTTTTTTTTTTTTTTTTTTTATAATGGCACCTTTTCTATTTACATCTTTGGGTCATTGTTTTGAATCTATGGGCAGCGATTATGTGCGTTATTAGTTTTAATTAGTTCCCTTCCTTTCTGCAGCGGCAGAGATCCCCTGTCTGTACTCTTCATTGCTTCCTGGAAGGCATCACTGAACTGCTATTTACCATCCTTGCAAGCCCTCTTGCCTATGAGCAAGGGTGGACCATAAAGAAAGCATTCAAAGCATAGAACGATTAGGGATGGACGCAAGGCGGAAAATATAGGCTTGGGCTTGTTCCGTCTTCCAAAACAGCTGAAAAGCTTTGTCACGTCTTTCAAATTCCCTATACAGTAATGTCAAAAATATCTGTTTCGTCTAGCATAAAAGCCATGGGCGCCGCCAGAATATTTCCCAGGGGGGGGCAAAGACTACTTAAAAGTAGGGTTACCATGTTGAAAAGATCAAAAAAGCAAGGGAAAACACTGCATATAAAAATCCAGGGGGGGGAAGGCCCCCCCTTGCCCTATGCTGCCGGCGCCCATGATAAAAGCTCATTGCTTTCTCGTATCCATCCCAACGATGGACTCAGATTTCTGCTGTCACATCCCAGCTACGAAAGGACCTAACAGGTTAACTGTTCGTTGAGTGTAGGCTCAAGTTAGATTACATTGAAGACTGTTCAATGATTAATGATTTTTTCTTTTGTTTCAGTTTAATTTTTTTTTTCCAACTTTGAGACGTGGCTGTCTATGCCTTTGTTTAGTACTTGTGTACGATGCACTACTTGCACATTCAACTTGCACATCCAACTTACTTGTACTTGTGTACGATGCACTACTTGCACATCCAACAGCGGCTCTATCGAGTGCAACCGGGGAGCTGACTATTTATTTTTATTTATTTATTTATTTTATTTTTATTTATTTTTATTTTTTCGTGAGGGGTTGTGGTTGGGGGAGGGTCAAGACCACGCTGTTACACTCAGTGGAACGTGGTTTTAGTTTAAAATGATCGAGATTGCAAATTTATTTATGGAATGAGTTTAACCAAAGATGAAAGCATTTATTATATAGTTTCTAAATGCAGAATGTTGCAAGACTTATCTCTGCAGTATTTTCATATAAAATCTTGCATAGATTAATGCATCCAATTAATTTTTTTTTCTTTGACAGAAGCACGAACAGCTTATAAAACTTTCTACAGCTGTAGAATAGTCCATTTTATATGAATACAAAATATTTTTTTGTTAGTTTACACAAGTAAAGATAAAAAGAACGGACACTTGCTCAAAACGCACATAGTAAAAAAATGTGCATAAGTGAAATATAAAGAAGTGTAGCTGATTCAGGTATATGGTCCAGTGTTTAATCAATTTATTTCATGTGGTTTTTAAAGAGTATGTTGTGTAACTAAACGTTTATATTAAAAAAAGTGTTATTATTTTTTAAGATAGAAGCTAAACGAAATAAAAGAAGAAATTATGTATTAAATATTAAACATTAAAAACCAACTATGACCTTCTTAATTGCAAAATAAGTCAAAAGACATACAGTAGAGGGAAAAGAATTTAAAGAAAAATATGAATTGCACATGTAAGAATAATTTGTAGAGTTCACCGTTTTTTATTATTAAGTCAGCATTTTTTTAGTTTATTTCTCTGTTTAAAGTTCATTTTTGAAAGAAATACCATTTAAATAAACTTTGTTTGCTACTTGAAAGGACTCCAAAGGAAAGATATACTTAAACAAAGATGATCAGGGGATACAAATAAATTTGAATGAGAAAGTTTATTGTTAGTGTAAAAAAAATATTTTCTTTCATAATTTCTGCACGGCCCTGAATCGCGATTATCCGACGTGATTTTTTCCAATTCGAGAGCCATTGAAAAGTGGTTTAAATCAATATATATTTATCTTCATATCTCGGACACATTTTAGGCTATAATTCTCTACTGTACATCACTACATTAGTGCATGGGACGCATTTTATTAATTGTAATTGTTTGTACGGCGTCGTATACAAATTTAAAAATGGAAACTTTTTGAAAATTGAATAGGAATTTTTTTTTGTGTAGTCTTTTTTCCTACCTCAGTTTGAACATTCTTTTCAGTTTTACTTCTTACTTCTAATAGACACTTACCGACATACTAACTAAATAGACAGAGTTAAACCTTGTTACCATCTTTTTAGAGCATCCTGTATAGAAAAAATGTATCTGTAAACAAATCGGTATTCAAATCTCTTCAAAGACTTAGTAAATCATGAATTTTCTAATCACTAAACGAATTTTCTAAATCACTAATGTATTTTTATATTAATGTTGATAAGTATTGCATATGTTGAAGTCTAATCACTATTATAAACGCAAACGAGTGCTTTAAAATCTGAGAATTTGGAAGTAGTACAGTTTTAGTGATTCTAGAAAGTTGTGATTTAAGTGGTTTTTGAAATGACCGGTTATAATATTTAAAAAATATTAATAAACTTCCGAATAAAAAATCCATATATTCGCTGTTCACCAGAAAATGTTAAAATTAATTAAAATAACAAATTATTAAAATCATTGCTTCTAACATAATATCCTAATGTGAATTGTTATTATTATTATTATTTAACTAATATGAAAGAAAAAAATCTGTTTCTTTCAAATTAGACTAGTTTTCTTTAATAATATTACTGTGTTATGCATTAAATTGCGTTTTTGAAATTTGAGAAAGTATATTTTAGAGCAAGTTATTATTACTGAATAAACGTCACCAAAATATTAAATGTTGTCTGTAACTGTGAAATTTTAAAAAGACATTCAAAATTCTTCTTTTAAACTATTCCCGATTTCAGAGAAAAGTTTCAAATATGTGAATACGTCAGTGTTCGTTCAAAAGTAAGAATCAATACGCTTTTGTTACAAGAGCCACGTCCTCTTATAGAACATGACAATAAATAAATAATGCTAATTTTGCAAAACATGTTTTAAAAAATCAGTTTTTTTTTTACTGATAAAACCGCAACATACAGAAAAATACTCTAACTTACCTCATACTATTTAAAATTCTGTTAGAAAAAGAAAAAGTGTTAAATCACCTGACTTAGAGCAGCCTGATGTTGGCTTTCCATCTACCTCAACACGTTTCTCTTGTAATGTCGGGCCGTTTGAAAGGCATAATTCTACGACTGCTAAATTGGCATCGTGTACAAAAAGAGCCGGCCTAGCTTAATGATTTTTCTCCTAGAGCAGTTTTTAAAATACGTTATTATTAAAATTTTTCACGCAACGGAAAGAAGGAAGGAGGGGGGGGGGTCGTAAAAGACATACATGAAGTATATGTACGGATATATTTGTGCTCTTAGTACGAAGAAGAAGAAGAAGAGGAACAGGAAAAAAAAAAAGAAAACAGATGTTACATTTAGAGTACAAAGATAATTACATGGCGGACAAAGCTTTTGATATAGTAAATTTAGCTCAACACTACAGCTTTACAGACTCTGCAAACCCTTTAGAATACTTTTTTTTTTTTCAAAAGAGAAAACCCGTGTAATATACATATATTTAAGCTTTCTTTAGCATCAAATTTAAAGCACGTGTAACGTGATATGTATAAGGTGTTTTCGGGTTCCGAATCAATGTTTATTGCTCTTTGAAGATAATAATTATAAAATAATACAAAGTACACAAGATATAATAAAGAATGCAACTGTACGCCATATCTTGAATTTTAATTGTGGGAGAAGAAATATGTTTAGACCAATATTTATCGTTTATTTTTCCATAAAAATGTTTTTCAAGGACTACTTTGATATTTATTTTAGTTTAATACTCTAAGTTCCATCATTAAACTAAGAAAGTATCATTTGATCATTCAATTCCTGAACCTTATTCACTCTGAAAATGAAACCCCTTTTATTTATGATGAAATTTGTATGTATACGGAATTTATATCTACGTATGATTTTCGAAAAATTGAATGTGGTAGCGCGAAATCGAACAGTGTTGATCAGGTATTAAAAATACTCAGCATTGGTCTCCTTAAAGTTCAATTTGATTTTAGTTAATACTTTTAAAATTACTAAATACAAACAAAATTCAGTTTTGGACCATACTAATTATAACTAAAACAAAATGTATGCATGCTGTTATTTATGATTTCAAAAATTTATCTAATATATTGTATTTAATATGAAAAAAAGATATTAATATCATTATCACAGACAATAAATTATATTTTCAAATAAAAGATAAAAGAAAATAAAGAAATATATTCACTAATTTAAGGAGCTACTGATTTATGTTTGAAATTTCTCTTTATATTAGACTGATTATTGCTTAATGCTCTGTAATTCATCAAATATTCGCTAAAATTAAAAAAAAAAATTTGCATTTTGCCTTATTTTGGCCAAGTTGATGAAGATGGACAAACATCACTGATCATTTGAATTACGGTTCGGGTTCAGCCTGTATATGACCTCTTAAAGCTATACACACTCTGAACGCAATATTTAAGAACATTTAGCAAATAAACATTTTCGTCTGTATATAAATTAGGCAGATGACGTCACTTGCAGATTTTTTTTCTCCAAACCGCGCTACTATTTATATATACATTATTTAAATTATATTTAAATTATTTCACGATTTTTCTTTCTACCAATTGTTTGAAGTACCCGATGAGGAAAAAAAAATAACATATTCCCATGAAGATGAAAAATTGATTTGCGATTTAAACATATTTCTTTTTTGTTAATTGGGTGGGTCAGTGATTTAAGTTTACTGCCATGAATTTGCTTTTATCTCAACAAAATTTACATATGATATAGGTTTTTATTAAGTACAACGGTTTTTTAATTGAAAATGGTATGTTTCTTCTACAGCTCTTTTTACGAAAATGAACAGAATAATTCCAATACTTTTTTATTTACAGTAATTGTTGTATAAAATATGTTCGTATAATTAAAATAAAATAAAGTGAGTATATTTTATTGAAGCACACATACACATTATATGCATACATATATATATATTTGGAGGAAGGGGTGGGGTGTCTAAAATGGTTTCTTAAAAAGTGTAAAAGTATTTCATTTAGATTCGAAGTGTCATAAATATGAATAGCATTTTTCTTATGAGGAAAGATTACACTCAATATGAAATACGTAATCACATTTGAATTTGATTTACATTCTACTTTTTAACATACTCAGTATTCCGCGTGTAGAAAAAAAAATCCTGAATAATAATTTTAAAAAAGACCAAGTTTTAATAATTTTATATGTAAGATCAACAATGTATAATGCACTAGAAAAATGGCGTGTTTATGTGGAAAAACTGTGGACTTTGGTTCGAGACTTAGCAAAGTTTATTATTATTATTATTATTACAGTAGACACCGGCTATAACGTACTTTCATGGGACGTAAAAAAGTTGTACGTTATAGCTGAAGTACGTTAGAAGCAATACCGCCGGTATGATTCAATATTACAGAAAAAAGGAAAGTGGGCTCATAATTACACTGTAAAATGCATTTTAAAAATGTCTGTTTATTAAAATTTAAGTTAAATAAAAGACGGAGAAAATTCTTTATTACAATTTTACTGAGATAAATAATCTGTAATTTTTTTTGTTCTAAATGGGCAGATGCTACTTTAAAAATACCGTTTTGGATATCCATAATAGACTTTTGTAGAGTCTCTGCATCATCATTGCGGCATTCAAAAAAATCGTGATCATGTTTTTGCATCATTTAATGCGTCGGGTATGCTTGGTATAAGCTCCTCTGTTTCTTCTTCACTGTCATCAGAATCATTATAGATAGGGCTTTTCAGAAGGCATTTGCATTGATGAATGACAAAGAAAAAACAGGGACTTGTTCTTAGCCCTACCTAGCAGGGGAAAAAGATAAAGGATCGCTCCCTTCATTCATACACAATTCATTTCGCTAGAGAATCTGGAAACTGACAACGAGTGTTCTTTAAAGAACTGAAATTTCCGATTTAATTTTTGGCTATGATATAAAATGTACGTTATACCTGAAGTACGTACTTTTGTTGAGTACGTTTTAACCGAAGTTAAATAACATTATTAATATAGTGCTTCAAACGGGACCTAGCTTTTAGGTACGTTATAACCGATAGTACGTTATATCCCAGGTCCGTTATAACCGGTGCGCACTGTATTACTATTATTATCATCTTCTTTGCTTGACAGAAGAATTTTAGTTTAGGGATCGAATTCGGTTTTAAGCGGACGTGGCCAAAACATGTTTATTGGTCCATGTAAATTCTTTACTCAATCAATACAGTATCCTAAATTGTTCCTTAATAAAAATTCTATCGCTAATGACGCAATAAGTTTTTAAGCAATAAGTTTCTAAGTAAAACCTTCCATCGCGTATCACTTGGAACCCATTTCCTCGTTTCTTGTCTGCTGTTTGCTTTCAACAGACTACGAAATGAGACAATTATTCGTACAAAATAATTTGCTCGCATTTTTTTTTTTCAGAACACATTGAACATTGGTGTGCTGTAAACGGACAAAGCAGATCACAACAAAATTACTTACTATAGCTTTTTCTACCATATTGTATTTATAGTGAGAAACATTACGGAAAGAAACGTGAGATAATCAACATTTTATTGTAACTGAGGGAAACATTTTTTTACCAATGAAGGAAGGCATTTTTTTGGATCGGACGGGTAGTGATGAGATGAATCGGGATTCTTTCCTACTACTCTTTTTTAAAAAAAAAATGAAGATTTGATCATTTTTAAAGTTGAGTTGCAGAAAGTGGGAATTTTGATTTTGCTGAAAAACGGGTGTCGTTTTAGGAAAGAGCCGCAACTCGGAACGAAGAAACGCAAAGGACTAATAAATTAATGAATAAATTCATAAATAAGTAGAAATAAGCGTGATTTGACTATCTGACACTGATTACAAAGGAGCATTTTTCTCCAGAGTGAGCAGCTCCTGAAAATGAGCGACTGCATATCTTAGCTGCTTTGCTCAAACTGTAACGCTTTACCTCAGGAAACCTGATTTTGTCCTGCTTGAAGAGCCGGTATTTTTCTTTAACTTTTATATACTCTTTGTACACTACCAAAACGATCGAATTTTGATCGCTTGGTTTAAGCGTGTGCTATATCCTTGAAATAAACAATTTTGTTGTTGTTGTTGTTGTGGTCCTGATCAATTGCCCAGTTAATAATAAAGAGGTTGAGACCTCTAAGAGTCAGAGGCTTTCTAAACCTCCCCCCCCCCCGCTTAAGGGGCGTGGTAGCCTAGTAGTTAAGGCGTTAGACTCGTAACCGGAAGGTTGGGGGTTCGATTCCAACAAACCACGAAAGACCACCAGGTACATGCGGTGTACGTGCACGTTAAATACGTGGTTCCGAAAGTCCTCTCGGCGGTTGCTAGCAGTTTACGAGGGGTTGACTTGAGCTGTCCTCTCCTGACGAAAAAAAAAAAACACCTACTCTCCTATACATGGGTACTGCTATTGCTTCCTTTATTATAAATTTTGTGGTGGTGAAACAAAACTTCATTATTTTACTAGATCCTCACACATAGTCATAACTTACTATCGACAAGAGGGGGAGGGAATTGCCCCCTCGCAAAAATTCAAATATATCCTATTTGAAAATGATATTTTCTACAATAGGAAACATTTTGCCCCTCAATATTAAATGCTGCCTCTCCCTAATGTTACATGCGAGTTTACGTCAATGCCCTCACAATTTTCTTTTCTTTTCTGCATCTAACACTGCTAGGGCCCTGGCCCTTTACATCACGCACGAAGCCCGTCAATTTTTTGCTCCCCTGTCTCTCGTACGTAACAAACTGTCCAAAACACGTCTGCAATTTTCGATTCATATCAAAGCAAATTCAGGAACGCAAAAAGAAACACGTTCCCTTTCATTCACTACGACGATTAATATTTAAAACGACGTAAGTGGACTCATGCAGCTTCGGTCTTTTCGACATCCTCCAACCGGGCCTTGCGGTGCGCTCGCCATCTTCGCTCTCTCAACTCAACACTCTATTTTCATTTGCACCTGCACGATCGAGGATGGGGGCAAGTGCATCTCGGGCCCTCTAATTACGGGCACACGAGAGGGCCCGGTCGGGAAAGGGAGGAAGTCAGACGACTTTATCGAGGGTCGCTCTCTCTCTCGGCGGCAATTACCGGACCCCCGCTTTCACCGCTGATGGTTTTCGAAAAGACCATGCAGTTTCTTCAGCCATTTTTTTTTTTTTCTACTTTAGCTCTCGTAGTATTCTCTCCCTTTCGTAATACTGTTGTGATTATTATGATTATCGGGATGGAGCACAGAGCTCGCTCACCCCCTTCGATATATATATTATTATTTTTTTTTATTCTTGTTGTTGTTATTATTGTTATTATTGTATTACCTTAAACGCGGAACTACCATTTTGCTATTCCTCGCGCCAAGCGCTTTTTAATTTCGCGGAGGCATTGCACGCGTTAAAGGTGTGCTTAGCGTAAGCGGTTTTAATGGACACCGAGCCACAGGTGTCGAATGTTGAGTGTAGTCATTTTTATTATCTTTTTTTTTTTTTTTTTTGGCGATTTTTCCAAGCAGATTTGGCGGGCGTTGCCCTCTCCGTCTCAGGGTGCATCCGAACGCTCTCTCTCGAACGTATGCGTATATGCAAGGAGTCATTAGGAGGTCTCCATTCGAACAAAATGTTTCGATTAGTCGGAAGATGGATCCGCTGATGATAGGTGCCGAGTGCGCTTATTGTTTTTAAATGCCTCTTTAAGAGTGGTGCTCGGCGGCGTAATGCAATACGCCCACCCCTTTAGAAATGGCGCGCTTCGTTGAAATAGGCATCCTGCAGCGCTGCGGAAACTGTGGGTTGCCGTGCGTGTGTTGTATGTACAAACGGATTACAATACACTTCAAATATGTCATAGAGGAAGATAAAATGTGATATATTGCAGAGAGGTTTTAGTCGACTTATTGTATTGAAAAACAAACATGCTCTCTTCACTTCAATATAATTTGTTATTTGTGTTTACTCTGCGCATGTCTGGGAATATTAAAATCTATAAAACTACACTGTGGCTTTTTTTCTTGTTGATGTTCGTTTCTTACGTCTGTCCAGCCCTTGATGGGTGTTCAGATCGTTTTTGACTCATACTTCATCCGAGTGAAAAGGAAGAATCGAGGTTCAAGAATGCTTTTCAAAGGTCTTTGATTATCACAATGATAATGCAAAGCAATTTTTACAATCCTATTAGTATAAAACATAAAAAAAAAACCGAAATATAAGAAACATATACGGATTAAATGAAAATCAAATGCATTTGAATTTCAGATCGAAGTATTATAGAAGCAGCTTCAAACTTATGAAAATATGACAGTTGAATAGTACTAGGAGGCCCAAAGCTTACGTGCTTGTAATTAAATTAGCGAAGGATTCTAGAAAGATTTTGAGCTCCAGCAATATCAAATAGCAGACTATTTCCTGCGACGGAAATATTGACAAAGATATTTATGCAAGACTATCGCAGCTTTTTTCTACAGTAAATTAACATAGAAAATAAATAGCAAAATAATAATAGTAGGATTAATCACTTGCTTTTAGATGTAAGCGAAACTGCACGAGTAAAATTTCAGTTGGATCATTCAAAATTGAATGTGATGTTTAACATTTATTGAAAGTTTAAATCAAAATATCTTTTAAGTAGTAGTTTTTGTCTCAATTTTTAAATATCAATTAAAATATTCCATTTCTTAATTCTAATTAAAACTAAATCTTAAACTCGTTTTAAAGATTTTGGCGATTAATTAAACTTATATGCTAATATTTTATATTAATGCGTTAAAAACACCTGTTAGATTATACAGTTTAATGTATTT
The DNA here is from genome assembly GCA_038373885.1 of Cheiracanthium punctorium. Lineage (NCBI taxonomy): Eukaryota > Metazoa > Arthropoda > Arachnida > Araneae > Cheiracanthiidae > Cheiracanthium > Cheiracanthium punctorium. The sequence goes on along the minus strand of JAWZYV010017693.1, from coordinate 393,656 downwards.
TTCAATTGACTTATTCTCAAAAACACCATGAAAAATAAACTTTAAATAAAATTTTCATAATGCAACAGCGATTTCTTTTTTAAATAAAACTAAAATCAGTATACCATCCATTTAATTCGTTAAAATTTCACGAAGTTCCTCATGTTTCAAATTTTTAGTTCTAAATAGAATATAAGTCCGGTGTAGTCTTACAATCAACAACACTTTTATAGGCGTGAACACAACATTTATAAGTAAATAAAGGAAATGTGGATTCTCGCTGAAAAACTACATAAAAAAATTCAATAATTACATAATATTGTTTTCTAAAGAATAATTTTTTAATATCAAAGCACTTTAAATTTACTGCTAATGAACAGAGTGACGTAATATTAATAAGTCTGATACGTTTATCTCTTTAACAACTCACTGCGGCTTTACTGCACGCGCACGCACAGAAACTTGCCATCAGTGCATTTATCCCCCCTCCCCCTTCCAGAGGGACGTCTGTAAAATACGCAAACATTTCATACTCTGAAAAGCTACAAAGCTACTCTCTCTTCAATAACAACTCCAGCGCCATTTTAGGTTTAAGTGTACCAAGCATTGTCTGAGTAATCAAAAATGTCATTTCTCTTCGGCCATCAATATAAGTGTCCGCAAATAAATATTTAATTCCGGCAATGTTCCTTCTTTTTTTTTTCTTTTATATTTTCGACCGGAATATATGCAGGAGATTTTCGTGACATTAAACTGCCGTTCGTAATGACCGCCATTAATTTGATTAAGTGCTCAATTGAGGGAGATTCGTCAGGGTAAATTGTTTTTAAAGATCCCGCACACTTAGGAGGGAATTTATTTGTTGAAGTCATGTGATCGTTAGGGAAAATTAAAATCGGTCGATGAAGTTGTGCATTAAGTTTCGACGGAAGTCTATTTTTTTTTCGTGCTTCTCTTACGGGTTTAGTGTGGAGTTAATGTGCTTCTCTTTGCAAAATTCCAAAAGAGGGAAGTCGTGTTTCTTTCCGAAGATTATGCAAACAACAGTATGTAATAATCTATGGATGAGATAGATGCTTGCATATTACGATAAAGTTTTTATCTGAAGGCATTAGCAAAAAGCATGAACAGAACTTTACGACTTTTAAAATAAAGAGTTCCCTTTTTTGAGTAATAAGGGAGGCTTTTGCTTTTTGTTTACTGCCTTCTAATGTCCTTGAAAATTTTAAGGAACGTTATAACAGTGATGGTCTTTTCTTAAAAAAAAAGAAAGAAAAAAGAAACTAGTGCATACACCTGTAAAATGACACATTCACACAAAGAACTTGAAACGAAAATAAATTATCAAATTGTTGCTTAAGCTTGTTTTAATTTTTATATTAGTTGAATTATTTTGGAACAAAAGAAAATATTAAAAAATCTGTGTTACAGAATTCTTTCTGAAAGTAATGCGCATTTTCTGGGAAAAACAGATTTTTGATCTTATTGGTACAAATGGTTAAAATTCTTCAAAATAATCCCCTGGTGCATCAATACACTTGCGGAAACAATTCTGCCACGCCTGGAACGCACCCTAGAACTCCTCGACTGGAATGCGTCTCAGGAACCTTGTAGCATGAGCTTGGATGCTCTCCACCGACTCTCAGTGCTTTCCCTTCAGTTCTTTCTTCAGACGGGGGAACAAAAAAAAGTCACACGGAGCCAAGTCAGGGTTGGATCGTTTCTAAAAAATTCCAACAATTCTTCACTGCGCAAAACTCGAAGCTCTTTCTGCTCCTCCGTCACAACCTTCGGCACAAGCTTCTCACAGACCTTTCGGCATTTGCAAATCCTCCGTCACAATTCCCAAGTACCACGCATTTTGACAAGTTCGGGTTGTTAGCGGTTGCCTGGATGCTTAACCGACGATCAATTTTCAAAAACTTCGCGCACACGCTGGACGTTTTCATCGGTTCGGCCTGTTGTTGGACGTCCAGAACGGGGCTCGTCGGTGACTTTCTCCTGGCCCTCCTTGAAATCTTTGTGCCATCTTCCACATTGAGATCTCGAATTCTTCCCAAGACGCACACAAAACTTTATCAGCGAACACTCCATCGCGCCGTGAGACAATCGAAAAAAAGACTGCGCGAAGACACATCCTACCGCTCCTACTGCGAACTGAGATCGAGCGCGTTTGGAAGGACAGATGGCCCACCACATTTTTCGACCAATCCTACAGCGCTGCGATGGAGAGTCGTGTCACAATAAAAGCATGCTCATTACTTTCAGAACGCACCCTGTATGCAAACCAATTCAACTATTTCCTTCTAATACCATAGAAGAATTGTTGGAAAATTTGGAAGATTTTATAATTCTAATGAAAAAGAGAGATAAAAAAAGAGGGTAAAACCTACAGAAAAGTGTAAAAGTCTGCTGTTATTATTAATAATACATATTATGTTATTGCAACAACAATTAATGAATTATTCTTTTCTTATATTTGATGTTAACATGACACTAGTAGTGTGTTTGATATCGATTTAATGAATTACAGATTAGTGCAAGATTTTTGAACAAGCAACGTACTTCCTTAATACTACAAGATATTTTTCAGGAACTAATAATGAATTTCTTTTATATCCTTTATCATTCACTGAGTTAATTCTAAACTATTCACTCGTAAAAGTTTTCTTGCATTTTCACGTGGGAATGCCTTTAAACCTGATTCTCTCCAGTATTAATCAAAATGAATCATTTAAAAATATAGTAATGAAAGAAGTGAAATAATCCAATGCGCACCATACAATTAATTAATCACCGCAGTTTATTATAATTTGCTGTCCTAATGCAAAAATTCGCAGGTGCGCACTTGAGTCACCCTATATGTTTACGTGGGTATGACTTAAACCCATAGCTCAAAACCATGCAATAGTAACTTAACATTGCGCATTTTTCAGAGACATGGCAATGAAATTAATGCATTGCAATTTATATTTAAATTTTCCATATCCTACCTACCACCTTTATCCGTAATCATACATCTAAACTTTTTACTGCTTCTGTTGATTAAGTATGACATATGGAAATAACTCGAGTTACGTCTGAACATTTGCGCGAGTTTTCCATCTGTGCCTTTTCCTCTAACATTTTTTTTTTTCATCACTAAAGATCTCTCAATCGTTTATATTTCTGCCAAGTATGATTAATCGCAGCGTGTCACATTAATCACACCGCTCGGTAACTCGAATGTTAAGTTGAGTTGAACGTGCATCATGTGGACTTGTCGATTTGAATTTATTTCAATCGACATAGATTGCTTCTTTTAATCAAATTACATTTTTTTTTTCGAGTAATATAATTCATCACTTAAATCATCCTTTTAAAGTTGCGATGCCTCAAAGCCTGATTTTTTGAGACTTTATTAATTTTAAAAAAAATCACTTTATAAAATTAAAGTAGTGTAATAGTTTCTTTGTGTAAATTCATTTCTGAGATGGTTGATTATATTTTATCATTCAAATGTCTGTTTCTACTGGTGGGATTTTTTTAACCCTTTATATAAAAATGACAGTTTAAAATAGATCTGAGATAAAATACTCTCCAAAGGATAAATAGACTCATGAATTTTCAAAGGCACATTTTAACTAACAAAGAAACTTCAAACTAGACTTGTCATAAATCTTCTATTTTACCAATAAACATAAAATTTAACTATGAAAACATATTGAATGCCAAGTAACAGTTACGAATGGTGAATTTTGTGCCTACCGCTGCCTACGTGAAACACAAAAATATTGTTATTTCTAAGTTCAACGCTAAATAGTATTCAGAGAAGAATAATCGGGAAAGGAAATTAAATTTTTTTATTTAAAACTTACCAATAACAACTGTCAAGACAATTAAAAGTTATTGATAACTTTCCATACAGCTAGTTGTATAATAAAATGGAAGCTCCTTTTGTAAAAGATCAGGTTTGACACCGACATGTGCTATAAAACATGTTTTCTGTTAGCAAATGAGCTTGCAAGAGTTAAAAAAAAATTAAACAAATAGAAAAATGATCGTACTTGGCGACATCTGAGGCTCTATCTATCTCTAAATTTGAAAGATAGTCGAATATGTGGGAAAAAGATTCTATAAAGAAATGAAGGAAGATTCTAAAAGTCGCGCCTATAGGTGAAATATGGTAGCTTTAAATGAATAATTTGAGAGAGAGAGAGAGAGAGAGAGTAGTCATATACGTAGACTAATTGCGCCTCTAAACTGGACCAGAAGGAGCTGCTGCATTTGATTAGTGAACAAGGAGGAATTTCTGGTTCGTCCAGGTAATGTGTGACGCATGTTAGACTCAGTGATACTTAGGATGTTTGTCATTTTACACTCTTTAATTTGTGATGCTGCTGATAGCTGTGTAAGCATGCTTTGGCTGTTAAAGTTTTGCAAGCGTTTTATGTGAAGCCTCAGTTGCTTAGACAACATTACCATACCCAAGTAGCACGCTTCCGTTTTTAAAACGTTGCTAACACGGAATTGCCTTCCGTTGCAAAAACGTCAAGCTGTAACGCAATGAATTCGCAAATGTGTCATCGCTTTCCACCGATTTAACACCCATTCTTTCCCACGTTTTATAAACGTTTGACGAAACGAAAAAAAGACGATAATGTAACTTTTGCCACCATTTTCAAACGTTTTAAAATCGTTAAAACGGACGTACTAAGTGGCGTTTTAGAGCCGTTGCAGAAACGATAGTGTGCCTATATAGCAACCATTTCCCACTATTTTTAAACCGATGCAGAAATCATAGTACGCCTATTTACCGACCATTTTTCAACGATTTAAATGCGTTTAAACAACAATTTGCCATCATTTTTCAACGCTTTAGATAGGTTGCAATAACGAAAAGAAATCGATGATACTTTCAGATTTACAACTATTTTACCACGTTTTAGATAGTATGCATAAAATGTTATTTTGAAATTTTCTAACAAATCATGAACGTTTTTTCATGAACTTAAGTCGCCATAACAAATAAGAATTTTCAGAAACATTTCTTCATAATCAAAACTTCCCTTATTTTCTTTTCTTTGGAAACGTCCCCCCCCCCCCAACAAAAATAGTTAATTAAAATTTAAAAAAACATATTCCAATATTAGAAATATGGGAGTGAGGGTATTTATATAAATATATAGTATGAACTAAGTACTATATATACATTACTATTGATATAAATACCCTGCCCCCCATATTTGGAATATTTAGATTTTAAAGTAATAAACCATTTTGGTTAGGGGACAGGTGGGAGAAAGGGACTTTTTTAAGAAAAGGTATTTCTGAAAATTCTAATTTATTAGACGACTTAAGTTTTTTAAAAATAGTTCATGATTTGTTAGAAATTTCACAATAAAACTGTTTACGCATACCTAAAATTTAGTAAAATAATTACAAATATGAAAGCATGACCGATTTCTTTTTGTTATTGCAACCTATCTAATGCGCTAAAAAGTATATTCACAATGATTTTTAGACTGGAAATTCTGACTTGTTAATGTGAGTTAAATGTTAAGAACATCTTTTTAGAATGGTTTGAATTCACAAATATGAAACTTAGTCATAGAAATATCTAAAAAAGAATTAGAATTAACAATTGGATATTCATACTTTTTTATAGATATACTAGCTGCGTGCCCGTTCTTCGCACGGTAGGAAACGAAAATTTTCCTTACATGTGTAATTCGAAATTATTCGTGATGTGGAATTTAAAAAAAAAAAGAGCAAAATTATTTGACTCTTAATGTAAAGTTTGTGTCATGAGTACTAACCTGATCATTGCAGTATAATGACTCAAAAAACTACGTCAGTGTCATTCACTATCAAAAAAGTGGAAAGCTTAATGGTTTGCAGAGAACTCCTGGCTTTCAAAATGTCTTATTTCTACATCATACTGTTTTTTAGGCTCAAGTTGTAGCATTAAATACCTAAGACACTACATGAAATGGAGCACCATTTATTTCTTTCCGAAAATGTACCATATAAGGAAAGTATTGCAATCATGAAAAAATTCGACTTCGAGATTTTGGTGTATTTACACGTTTTGAGGTCTTCTGAATTCATTTATGCCATTTTCAAGAGATGTTTTTAAAATAGCTGCGCACCGGCTCTTCATACGGGAAGAAGGGAATATTTTACTACTAAAATCATATCTGCATGTGACAAAACAGAATTTCATTTTTAAAAAAGTTTAAGTAATCCCCTCTGTTGAAATGACTGCGGGATATATTAACGCAAATTAGAATTACTTTTCGTTTAGTTGGTTGTAAGACAACCGTTGAAAAAGGATAAACACTTTTAATTTCATGAAATATTTATTAACGTGGTACATTGCGATTTATTCATACTATCTTTACAAATCTAATAATACTACCTATTACGTACATTAATACTATCTATACTCGCTTCTCCCTCTTCAAGGCTCCCTTAAAAGAAACAGCTTAGATTATTTGGCCTTAATGGGATCTTTTGATTCTGTGGCGATTCCTTGCAATTTACGCATTAGCATAAATAATAATCATTTCACATAATGGTTGCCATTAAGGAAACTCTCCATATATATTTAATTTATACATAGTTTTATAAGATGGGCGTATTTAGCGCCGTAAACCATTTCATCTTACTGTGGGGAGAAAATATCCAAGGGGTGCCATTTTAAATATCCAATAGCGATATCTTTTATATCCTCCATAGTCCTGTCTCCTGAAAAACATCAAATTGTGTAATCTCGAGGAGCTACTTATTCCCATTTTAATTGTGACAGGGCGTTAGAGTTGCAGAGTTTACAAATTTCACACATTTTTTTTTAATTTATGACGTCACTGTTTGACTGCCGTAAAGGATACCCCGGTAGATTAATTTCGGAGTTACTTTCGATATTTCGCATAATTGTTTTCAAACGGTATCATTAAAAATTTGCGTGACCTTTATGGAGGAACGTAATTCAACGTTAAAATAAAACTATAATCGCAACCTGCATGCGTATGTTAGGCAAAGCCTGTGCTAAATTAAATGCCAAAAATAAAAATAATAAATAGAAAAATTTTAATCTATCGCGCTTTGAAACGAACTTTGTAACTTTTAAAATGAACATTTTCAGCGCCGTGAAAACATTTCAATTTTTAAATAAGCACCGAATTAAAATACCACTTCTAATAATAATAATCGTGAATTTCTTAGTTTATTTCTACAGTAAATTTTAATCAAAATATCGTCACCCTGTGTTGAAAATAGAGCTGGAATAAATGAGTTAAAATTATGGCGTAATTTTTAGGTATCTTAAAGCATTTGACGTCATAGATCCTCACTTGCGAATTGAAATTCTGATATCCCATTTAAAAACTCGATTGGTTGAAAAAACCCTTTTTTCTAATCCTTTCTGTGGCAACAGCCGAACATAAATTCTCGTGCCGTGATCGCAATGTAATGAATGGCGTAAGATCGCGTTGATGCTATTAAATTCTAAACATTAGGCTGCATTAAAATTCGTATAAAATCATCTAATTTACATAATTTTTTCGTTTTTATTTTAAAAGAGGGAGAAAAGAATGTTTCACGATTTGTCAAAATATCTAAAAGTTATGACGGATAGAATTCAAGATGCGACAGTTTTAAAATTATTTTACGAAAAAAAATCGCGAAGCAGATGTTTAGTAAAAAAATTCCTAAAAATCGGTAAATCAGGTTAAGTATTCAGAACAAACTGTTTTTAAAAGAAAATTTTCTCCTCTATCCGATGATACAAATGCCGTTTTGCTGCGAGCGTAATTTCCGCCGTTATTACGAATTAGGTGAGAAAAAATGCCAAAAATCGCATAAAACATAAAATTAAAAAAAATCTAGGTCGAATTTTGAAAAAAATCGCTTCGAGGTGCACAACTACATATTTACATCTTCCCGAATACGAAATTTGGTGTTTCTAGGTGTAGCCGTTTGTCCGTAACGCTGCAGACAGACACACACACACACACACACACACACACACACACACACACAGACACCTTCTTTTATAATAAGTAGAGATTTGTGTCAATTAGAATCTGTAGTATTCAGTTCTCCTTAGTCTCTATTAACATATTTTCGACAGAGGCTGCATTATTTCAACACGTGTTTATACAAATGCACAGGAATTTATAAAATTTTTACTCCATACTGCACACACGTACAACCTCCAGCCGCGGGCCGTATGTGGCCCGCCACGGCTTTTCATCCGGCCTTAGAACATATCAAAACCTATATAAACCAATCAAAATCCCATATAAATCCCAATTATACTGCCCGCGACTTCGCTAACATCCTAAAGTTTAGCCCGCGACTTATTAAAGGATCCCATACATGCTATATTCTTTCAGATATCGTGAAGCCTGGTAAAGGTATTACCGGTATATATCCCAACTTTTGCACAATTTCACTTTGCAATCAGCATGCTTTGCCATCTATAATCATTGAATGTTCACTTAACACACTAAGTTATGATCATCTGAATCTTTAAAACAAGTAATGCTATTTTAAATTATAAAAATCGGTTATCCAAAAAATGAAAAGAAAAATACATTTTATGATCATCTTATAGTCATCTGAATCTTTAAAATAAGTAATGCTATTTTAAATTATAAAAATCAGTTATCCAAAAAAAATGAAAGAAAAAATATCAAGAATAATATTAGTGATTGCAATCAACTGCTAATGTCATTAACTCCTTACTATATTTTTTTCTGTAATAAGTAACTTCCATACAAAAAGAAACCTTGAAATATTTTTATTGGAACATATATTCAAGCAATGTTTTTCTGTTTGTTTCACATTTCAGTGGTACAAAGTCAAAATTTAGAATGCATTCCATGCCTTCTTTCATAACTTTTCATCAGCATCTCCAAATTTTCAACTTTTAGCCATAAAACCTGAAAGAAATACGAAAGCAATAATTAGAAATATAGATAAATTTTTTTCGGGGAGGGGGGGGGGGTGACTGCTTTTACACAACCCTTTCCTATTATTTATTGTTAATACAATTTATATTTATTCTTATAGTTATGCAAATTTTCATGTTTCTTGCTCCTAGTTAAACGATCTTTGTTCTTTAATTCCGAAAGCAATTTAACATATTTTCATCACAATAAACTCAAATACGGGGTTAGCCATCATCATCCCAGTGACGTAGCAAGAGTGAGGCAAAGAGGCAGACTATCTCAGGCATCAAACTAAAAACAAAGATGGGTCTGGCAGGACATCTAAACTTAAAAAGAATAGGGGAACAAATTAAAGGGCAGAAATGGAGGGGGGCTGGACTCCTAGACTTAGAAAGAATAGGGCGGTAAACTGAAGGACTACAATGGACACAAATAACCTTCGTTATGCCAATACATCTTCCTAGACTACTTCATACCACTCCTGCATAAAACAAGAAGAAATTATTTTTCAACACATTGGGGTAGAGGGTCCTGCACATGTTTCAAACTATAATCTAAACTTCTTAATTCCACGCCCCACCATGGCTGAGTGGATAAGGCACTCAAAATGGTAGATGGCTGAAGTGTGAAAGTCCTGGGTTCGGGCCCCATCGCACGGCTGTCGATCTAATTGGCCAGGAGTTTTGGTCAGTGTTTTAATGGTCGGTAATGTAAATAAGCGTTAGAACCCTCATCTTAGGCAGATACCCCTCGTGCAGGTTTGCTTTATTATACACAACACATCATCTTAACCCCTTAAGCGGTTTGCCCGTACAGTGTACGTGCTCCCCAAAATTGGCCTCAACTGGTTTGCCCGTATAGCGTACGGGCATCGATATTTTCTCCTTTCCTTTTCTGATTTGCCCGTATATTTCATTATTGTGAAGAGACTATTTAGTATTAATATTTTTCAATAGATTGCGTGGCTTGTCAATGTAACTGAAATGCTTTTCATCCGGGTTTTTCTTCCTAGCGAGAGAGCGGGAATATTTCATCACATGCCTTTCAAAATATGCGTTTTTTGGAAGCATTTCGGTAAAAAAATTGACCGCTTAAAGGGTTAATTCCACAGCTGGAATATTAGTAATGGGTAAATTCCGTATTCCATAGCCACATAAATTGCCAGATCTGGAAATATATGTATTTACGGTTATCTTAAGAGAATTAGTACACGGAAGTTCTTCAGTTTCCCTTTTTTGACAGGCAGAATAGCGACGCAGTTTTCTGAAATGCAAAACAAAAGCTCATATTTTGAATTGAAATTTTAGTAATAAGAACGTAGCAGCACCTGTGATACATACCTCTCATATGAGAGCCTGGTTAAGACAATAAATACTCTAGTCAACACACATTGGCGTAGCTGTAGCTTTCTCAGGGAAGGGCTTCTGCTAATGGGAGGTGGAGTTCATTCTTCCTATAAAATATGATTTTCAGTAAATTTTACAATAATTATCTAGTGAAAATGTTCAATAGCACTAAAAATTTTTAAATTCTTAAAAGAGTAAGTGATGTGTGTTATGACTAAATTATAAAACTTGCAAAATTAATATAATCTTGTAAAATTTAATGTAAAGTGTCCAAATGTTATACAGAATTAAAATTTTTTACCGTATGCTATTTTGAGCGATGTATTCAAAATGTGAGTAATTGTCTGTGATTAGCGTTTGCGCGTAAACTAAAGGGGTCCAGACCCCCTGTCCCAATCTTTTATCTTTTATATCCCATGTCCAAATATCAAGGATAATAAACTTTTCTGAAATACCACGGACTGTATAAATAACAAAATTTTTACTTTTTGCTCTTTAAATTTAAAGTTTGATTCATACTCAGTATTATAATACTCCTCAACAACATAATACTGTCTTAGAACTCGGGCATCAATTTAGATTAATAAGATTTTACAAAATAGTTTCTAAGTTGTTGAATTATTGCTTTATTTTCATCAATAATAGCGAAATTAATTACGACATCGATCGAACTGAGAAAAATAAAACTTTACTGAACACTATTGTTAACGGGGAAAATAAGCATTAAGTATGATTTCCAACATGAAATATTGTGTGAGTGATCTTATATAACAAAATTTGAGAGTAAACAAAGTTAGTAGCTGGCTGGACACAATGGACGTCTATGACAGCTTACTCGTCATTATAAAATTGGAAATATCTTGTAACCTTTTTACGAGGTATCATAAAATTAATTTATTGTAATAAACGGCTTTCTTAAGGTTACTCGGGAAATGCTGCCAAGTTTGATGATCATCGCAAAAAAGGCTACGTTGTGTTCGAAAGTTTTATAATCGATGCGTTTAGCATGATTTATATTTGTTGTTTAAATATGAAAGGAACACAGATCGTTGAGGATATTAAGAAATGTTTATAAAATGTATTCTACGATATATAAATTTACCACATATAATGAATTTAAAAATCCCAACTACATAATAAAATACCATTATGTTATCGCAACAAAGCAATAACCAGATCAAGATACGTGTGCAATATGAAAACGAAAACAATTAAATAAAACAGTATTGCTAATTATTTCAAAGGTTTTCATAACAACGATTCAAAATGACAGATGTTAAAACTGCAGAGGATTTCATTCCTTCCGTTCCAAAACGGTTCCGAGTAACAGGCATTATTATTGTACTAGCTGAAGTACCCGTTCTTCGCACGGGAATGAATGGACTTTTCGATATTACGATTTGTTGTGATTACTATTTATTGTAATAAAGAGATATATCAAAATGGATATCGCGTTATATTGTATTCATTAAACATCGATACCGAATTTCAAGGCAATGGTTTGTACGGTGCAGAAGGCGATGCGGAGTAGCGCAATCTAGTGGTGAGTTTTAGTAAAACGGATAATGCGAAAATATTCTTCGCATTCAGATATCAATGTATACGAATTTTCATGATGATCGGCTGGACAGTCCTGAAGTTCATGTGTGGACGCAACATCGAGTGGCAAGTTATAGGAAAATGGATAGCGCCAAACTCTTCCCCGTCTTCAAATATCTATGTAAACCTATTTTCATAGCGATCAGTTACCATCTAGTGGTCAGTTAACCATCTAGTGATTAATTAAAGTAATGATTTGCTACAGCGCCGTCAAGTGGCGAGTTGTAGCAAAATGGATAACGCCAAAATATTTTCATTGTTCAAATAGCTATGTATATTGATTTTCATAGCGACCGTTTGAATGGTCAGGAATTTGGCCTGCTGCAGGGTCATCTAGTGGCGAGTTAAAACAATAATGTATTGCAGTGCCATCTAATGGTGAGTAACATCAAAAGGAACACAGTTAGAATACATTCTTCGTGCTCAAATGTGTAAGTATAAAAAATTTTATGCCGATCGGTCGAACGGTATAGAGGTTGATGCGTTGCAGTGCCATTTAGCGGCAAGTTACAGCAAAATGGATAGTGAAAAATATTCCCCGTTTTCTAATATCCGCGTATACCAAATTTCATCGAAATCAGTTGGACGATATTCGCATAGCAAACGGCTAAACGGAATAGAATTCTACGTTCTGCTGCGCCATCTAGTGGCAAGTTAGAGTAAAACGGATAGCATAAAAACCTTCTCTATGATAAAAGACTTAGGTCAACCAAATTTCATGGTGATTGGTCAAACGGTGCTGGAGTTTTTTAACCTCATACACACATACCAACATTCATTTTTATCTATAACCAGTGTTATTATATATACCAGTCTCAAATAAAATCCAGTTTCAAATCTAAGTATCGCCAAAGGGCCAACATACGCCATTTTGCAATTTTTTTTTCTGGAAATCATTCGAAGCATTGACTTAGCAGCAATCAAAATGGGAAATGGTTTGACCGCCAATAAGTAAAGCAGGCATTTATTTCAAAAGTGGAATTCCTTAATAGCCGCATTTTTTAAATTATCAATGTATAACGTGTTTTATTCATCGTTACTCCGATGTACTAAATGCGAAGATTTCAATTTTCTGAAATTTGGCTGAATTCCCCTAACTTAAATCAATATACTCAATTGGCGAGAATTCTGAAGATAGATTGCTCGAAATCCCTTAATAACTGCATTATTTCTGCATTATAACTGCATTATACTGCATTATCAGAATTTAACGCTGTATTCTAATAAAATCTATGCACTTGTTTTCAAAAATCTATTTCCTTAAGCTCTCAGTAAATTGCGCCAAGCCGAAAACTGTGCAAACCGCTAGAACTCACTTTCTCAAAATCGGCATATTAGCCATTTTATTTTTCGCCAAACTAAAAAATTTTACATATTAGCCTCGGAAATCTTCATTTCTTATTGTTTTGCGTATAAAACATTTAATTCCTGCTCTGATTTCCCATGCACATGATATTATAATTAAAAGAAAATAACCTTACAAATATAAACTTTAAAAAAAATCATTATTATTCTTTTATTTTTACTTTAAGAATTTAAAACATTTTATTCGGCAAAATCGCCACGCATGGCAATAATGATGCTTATTTCATACTTTTTTCACTACAGGGGTTACAATTACGGAAAGCTTTCTGCGTGGAGAACATAAAAAATCTCTTAAATCTGGAACGAGTGGACTTTCAAAGTTTTAAAGTGGACTATAATTTATTCTATATTATTTTACATATCTGTGCAAAATTTCAGGCTGATAGGTCCATTTTTGTGGATTTGTATACTAATCAAATCCATAAACAGAATTTCATTTTTATTTATAAGATGAAATAAATAAATAAACTTATAAATCTGGAAAAAGCTGTTAAGTATGACGTCAAAATGAAGTCATTGTCATTTGCAATAGCTAATTTTGTTACGCAAATGATTAACTTTTTTGACTCTCGGAAATGAAATGTTGCCGAAAATAGCGAAAAATCGCTTTAAAATGAGGGAACGGGTGGATTTTCAGATTTTTAAAGTGGCACAGATTGTTTTCTATATTTTTATACATAATTATGAAAATTTTCAAGCGGAACGTACAAACGGTGTAGAAATTATTAGGCTTTTTGTCCTTGACATTGCAATGTTTTGCAGTAATTGCGGAAAAAGTTTAATCTTGAAGTCAGGGATCAGCGCAACTATATAGTAATTAAAATAATTATAGTAAAATTTCTTTTATTTAAAAAAGAAAAGAACATCTTTTTAACATTGGCAATCGATTCGACTGTGAATACATTGAGCTGACGTCACTATGCCTCTTAAGACTACTAAAAGTCGAGCTTATTCTAGCATTGGTTCTTCCGTGTTATCAGAATTATCGTCTGCAGGAGGCCTTGAGTTTAGAATTAATAAGTGGCATTTTAGTCCGTTGCTTAGGTTTATGAATTTAATTACTTTAACTCACTCAGCTGAAAATGTTCTTCATTTTGAATGTTGCAAAATCACTTTTGAAACATGATGCATTAAAAATTTCCCATTTACTCATTTAATTTTGTATTTAACCATGCTACAACCGTAACATTACGTAACATATGCATGCTGCAAAATAAAATTACTTTCCGATTGCATTTCGCTATTTTTGGTATATTTCTTTTTATTTATTAATTTTTTTTTAGATTTTAGGACAAAGTTTTACATACCTAATACGAATGTAGTAAAATCTAAATCAATACGGTAAAATCTTCTTCCAGACGCAATCATACCTTAGTTAAGCACTCCCAAGGGTAAAATAAATCATTTGAAATCTAAAATGTTTTTTTTTTTTATTATTAACGAAAACGCTGGAATGTTCTTTCAGTGGCAATCAAATCTAGTTCAATCATAGCACAAGGGATAAAATGGCGGCTTTCACAAGGGTTGCCATATATTCACAGAACGTTGCCAAGGATATGACTGGTTAAAAAAAAAAAAAAAAAAAGCGTCATCTTTAATATTGAACTCCTGGTATCCAAACGATCTTGCTATTTGAAAATAGTTAACTTTATGTTAACACACGTATTTATTTCTCGTGAATCTTAACTTGGCGTAATTCCAACTTCATGTTTTTTCGAATCCAACATACTTTTAAGAGCTTTCCTGCTTTGTTGCGAAAGCATAAATCGTTTTTTGCTGGAGCAAGGTCGCCAAATATGGTAAGCTAGATGCTCATTTCTTCTGTTTTTAATTAATATCTTCTAAATAATTCGAATTTCAAATTTTTTTTACGGCACTGGCTTTTTTTTTACCTATTTAGCCTCTGTGCCAAATTTGACCCGGATCCGACAAGCTCTCTGGCTACCTATAGCGAACACACACACATACATCTCATTAGCATACTACGCTATTATTAAAGAGGATTTAAAAAAAAAACAGTACACTGGCCTCCCACAAAGAGAAAATGTTTGGCCGCAGATAGTATAGAACAAGTTGCACAGCGTTTGAAAACACTGATTATCGGCCAACAGATGATACAGAACAAACTGCTCGGACTTTGAGAGCTATGGTCGAACATTCCCTAAAAAAATTCTAAGGCTGATGTAGGAAATAGCGATTGAGAGCCTTGTTTATTTTAAAAACTTGTTTTACTTTTCTTAGATACAGGCTAAATACATGACACAACGGCGAGCTGAAAAATATACTTCGCCTAGCTCAACACGGCATTCTGACAAGGATTATGCATAAGAATATACGGGCAACTATTTTAAAGACAGCCTTCATGAAAAAAGATTATCCATTACGCGTATCTTTCTTCAAGTAAACACATATCGTTAGCAGAAATACAATCATTACAATAATATTATCATTTACTTACTTTTCTATCGACATTTGAGGCAGTAGAACAAACAGCACACCGTTTTGTAATGGCGGACCTAAACAAGCGACTGAGCTAGATAGTGACTTGACCTTGCAGTAGGCAACATGGAGTTCGCATGCTACTCTTAAATATCCCAATATGCAACCATTATGCAACGTTTTCGAAACGTCCTAAACATGGAAAAATGCACTAATATGAAACGGTTGCAAATTGGTTTTAAAAACGAAATTTTCGCAACAAAAAGAGCAGGGTAAAATGAATCCCAAAACGCAACGTTTCTGCCACGTCACAAGTTTGGCATATTTGCGACGTAACTAATATACAACATTTGAAACGAAAAAGCAACGTTTTTGCTACTTCAGAAATAGGAATATCTGCAACTTAACGAATATGCAACCATTGCAACCAAACTGCAACGTTTAAAAACCGTTATGTGCTACCTGGGTAATGTCTCATATCTGAGATTTTTGTAAATTTACTTTGATGTAGACGGTTTCTTTTTATGTCATCATTAGTTCTCCCATCAAATTTAATGATATTTTAACTAATAAATCGAATTATAAAGATGACCAATCAAACTCACACTTAAAATAATCTTTTAAATTATTGTTTTTAAAGATACTGGGCATATGATTTTTCTTTTACAGATTGCTTGTAAAAGCGTTGAAATGTAAAAAAATACAAAATATGAAACACACCAATCACGTAGCAATGAAACATTAATTTGCTTCCTCTCATGTGAGTGAAAACAACGTATCTATGTCATAGAATGAATGCATTTACCGACCGAAATGCGTATAACATGTTAGTTTCGTTTCTATCAGAAAAAAAGAGTTATAAATGATACACACATCACCTCAAAAAAAAAAAAAAAAAAAAAAAAAAACAAGTTAACACAGACCTTGTTCAAAACAAATTGTTTCCCGCGACAACGATGAAAAACTAAGTATACAAACGCCATTTATAAAAATCAGAATCTACACCAGAAACCACAATAGCATATCTATATTTAATTTTAATTGGAGGGATAAGTCGAAATGGGCGCCCAAGGATCTCCAGCCATGGATTTTCTAGGATTTTTTAGGTATTATTTTGTGTTTTGTACTTTCTTTATATACTATCCTTTGTGTGCTGTCGTTTATGATGCACTATATTGTACTATACAAATAGTTTTTAATAGGAAAACATGCGTCATTACCACATTTAAATTGTGAGCCAAATTTTCAAAATTCAAAATTGTAATTCTGTTCACCTATGTTGGATTACATTTCTAATAATCAACAAGTGCTAAGAAAAAGTTTTCACGTTAATAGCAAATACGATCCTTAATTCATTTCCATCAGTATATTTCTTACTCGTACTTATACTGATACTATAATAATACTTACTTTAATCACACATATGAATTTTAAGTCACCAAACACCTCGCATTAATCAAAAAGACCGAATATTCTGGAGCATCCTATCGCTACAGATACGACTAATCAGCTTAATATTAATGCGCAATGCTTATTACAAGAAGAAACTCATCCCCGAAAGAGGAGATTAGCGCCAAGTAATTTAGTCAATTACAAAAATGCGTCCCTCTCTTTTAACAGCGACACGAATCTCTCTGGATCTTTTCCTTTCCACAATTCATAAAATCCTCGTTAGCAGCGAGACAGACGCAGAAAGAGTTGGAAGAGATAGGAGAAAATTTAAAGAATTTCATCGCCTAAGAAGTCAGTCAGCATAATGTTTCCAAAGTGGGAAACGGATTTAGTAAGTGAGGGAGATAATGGAAGAAAAATTAAGATTTTTCCCCCGTGAGAAACTATGCCGCAAAATGTTTATTGCTCTAAATCCAGGATTCCTAGGACTGTGATCTTTGAGATTTACCCTTATCAGTCTTTCCTTATAGGTAGATCGTCCTTTTATTATAGATTTCCTAACCAAAAAGGTAATAAAATTTAAATGAACTGTTCATCCCACTTTAAAACTGTAAATTCCAGCATTTCAGATTATGTAAAAGGTTTTCGCCACTTAGGCTCAAGTGAAAATAAAATAAGAGAATCGAGTTTACGAGCCTTAAGTCTGATATTTCAGATTTAATTTTAAATAACTAACCTACATCCAAACACAGAAGAACTGTGATTATAGTTAAACAAGGAATGTGTAAAATATGTAGACTTACTTATCCATAATTTCTAAACCTTTATTTGATTTTTCACTTAATTAAGGTTTTCTCCATCTCACTATCCAACTGTAAAAACCTTGAGCTATTAAATTTAAAACGAATTATTAATTTAGATATTTAGCAGCAATTCGAAATTTTAACTATTTCTGTTTTGAAAATATAAGTATAGTACTGGCTTTAACACAGAGCAAGGAGAAGCTAAAGGGTCCGTTTAATATTTTGTCTTATAAAAGTGATTCTCTTTTGCTAAATCTTCCAAAAAACACTGCCCTGACCAATGAATCCTTTTACTCAGCTTTCATACAGCCATTTTAAAGTTGCACCGTAGTCGATGTTCCAATGACGGGACAAGAGCACTATACTGTTGTGACTGCTTCTCAAGGATAGTTCAACTGTGAAGGAAAAGCTAGTTTTACAGGTAAAGATCTCATGGAGTAAGGGAACCAACAGTTCCTTGCGTTTCTTAAAGAGATCAAATATTTTTAACAAAGACCTCAATTAAGTAACTCATTTCTTTATTACAATTTTCAATTGAAAAAAAAATATTTTTCCAATCTAAATGTGAAAGGGTATCGGTTTAATTATCATAATTCGAAAGAAATAAGAGTATAATTACCAAATATATTTTGTACTAACTGTAATTACACTTATAAAATTGACTTTGAATACAATTAATCCACGATATTTATTTATTGATTTTATTTACTTATCTATATTTTTAATATTTATCGTAGAGAGATTACTTAAAAAAAGTGTGGAAAAAAAAGCCAATCATCAGGTATAGATAATCGAGATAAAGTATGATTTTTATGTTTAGGAACATAGCTAGGTTGAGGCTGGGTGAGCTCGGTTTCAAATCCTGGCTGATCAAAGACCACTGCGTATGTGCCTCGGATGTTCACTGCAAATTTCAAGAGGCCGAATGTCCTTTATCTGCTTATCTGCGGATAGGTCGGCTGATGGTGAAGAAGCGAGGATACGGTAATTCCTCTCTTCACGATGTTGGTCTAAATTTTGGTTTACAGGAAACCTCGACGTTCATATATACAGTAGTACAGTACGGCTAATCTGTCAGTCAAAATAAAATAAAATCCATTTTATTAAAATAGGTAGAAAAAATATCCATATGAACACACAGTATGAACAATGTTTGGTTTTCATGTTTCTAGAAGAAAGCTCTCTCGTAAATACCTCGAGATTAATCAGACCACTATGTTTTTAGAGCTATATCTAGCTACGTTTCGGGATTATGGGAGTATTTGTCAAGGCCTCCAACTAGTTTTTTTTTTCTTTATTATTCATAGTGACATCTAAAGTTTTTATCAGCAACTTCCCAGCATGGTTCTTTTTTATTTCTAGCTCTACTTTAAAACTTATTATTCTAATTATTCTCTAAGTTTTATAATTTTTCTAAGCTCTAGAGGTTTTTTTTTTCCTTTCTTCCTGATATCCCAGTATTAAACCTCTGAACGCCTTCTAAAATAGGAATAGAGACAACAAAAAACTATTTTCAAGAAAATTTTGTACATGCTGTTGTGTTTAAGCAGATTTAGTACTGTATAAAAATATTTAGTTCTGATAAAAATAGCTGTTAGAGAAAATCAGCTCTAAATTTTTCAGCTTTTAGAGCATAAAATAGTTCGGTCCGTGAGCATTTTATTCAACGAAAAGCGAAAAAGTACTACTGTGGAACTGAGAATGTTCCAACAGAATGGGCCAGTTCAGCTAACAGAATTTTGCATCGAACAACAATTTTATTGAATTTTTACGGATTTGCAAACAGCAGATTTTTTTCTTTTTTTTTTGGGTCTCAATTTTTGTGTTTTATTAAACGACTGTAGATCATTTGATTTGGGGGAAAATGTTAGTTCAACCTAGTTTTATTTGAGAAAAATTTAATTTCAATTTTTAAAAAAACCTCAAGGACTGACTGACTTCACCAGATCTTGGTTTCCGCTGCCGCCGACGTACACCCTTCCTGCGTGTCCACAATCAGAACCTCGAGCACAAATCGCGTGCAACGGCTCTATCCAGATTTCACACCCGGTGGGCATCCTCTCTTGCCGGACAGGAAAGGTCCGTGGTCACTCCGATATCGTGACTTGCGTGAGACTGGCTCACGTGACGACCCCCCCCCCTCCTCCCAACCACCACTCGCCTAATCTCACGTGCGAAGAGTCATCCGAAGGGGGGACTGGGGGGTGGAGATGGAATCCGAAACAGTGACGTCCGAGCCCCTCCCTAGGCCCTGCAAAAATGGCGAGAAACTGCGGAAAACGTGGAGTTCCTGTGAATTTCCTGGGTTGGCGTGACCACTTCGGTCCACAGTAGTGAAATCTTTTTACTTTTTTACTCTTTTCCCCCCTTCCTTTTGACCCTCCCCTTGTTTCAGGCGTGTAAAATGCAACGGGAGTTGAAGTATAAATTGCTACCTACCTTGCAAACCCAATCTGCGATGAAGGATGGCTGGTGTGAAGAGCTGTACAGAAATTAATGGAAAAAACGTTACGGGATGGAGCCTTCTGGGACATGAGGAAATGCAGAAATTACGTCAGGAGGGAGAGAGAGAGAGAGAGAGAGAGAGAGAAATGCAAAATTCATAAATGGCTGGTAATGAAAAGAGCCTTCTTTTCTATTAAAATGATTATGAAGTTTAATTAGGTATTTTTGGTTCAATGTTTACATCTTATTCAAACAGAATATAAAAGAAAACACAAAAATGGGATTGTTTTTCCTTTCCTTGCGTAACTATGTTTGTTTCCTGCATGTACACCCTCCAAAAAAAATAATTCGAGAAAGAGAGAAATTTCCTATTTTAAATTTGAGAATAATAATTGAGTTTTTGAAAAACGCACAACCTGATAGAAATATGGAAATTCATATTTATCCATAGCCTAATTCATATTCTATGATAAATAATTTTTAATATACGAAACCAACGTAGGAAATTTCTCTCTTGCTCGAATACTTTTTTTGGAGGGTGTACAAACAAAAGTTTATACGAGACTTTTCGAGAATTTTAAGACACGGGATGGGCAAAATTAAACGAGCCGGTTATAGACGGATATTGATTGCAAAATGGTTGTATCTTTTTATCTTTAACGATACTGAAATTGGAAAAATACGAGGTCTGTCCCAAAAATAATGGCATTTTTTTCTGTACATTTCTGGCATGTCGCCAAGAAACCGGTGGCTCAGAAATGTGGATTGGAATAATAGAGACATAGTCCAACGGTTGCGCGGCTGCTCATACTTCCATGCCAAATGGCATTAAAGTCAGGGCCAGACACTTTCTGATACTATAGTCTTGCTATTCTGTCGACCCCCCCAAATTTTCTCCTATTCCATTCCACAAGACGCATTTGAAAAAAAAAAAATATAGTTGGCTTTGCGTAAAAAAACCAATGTCAACGGTTCTAACATGCTGTATTTAATTAAGAAGCGAATACCAGAAACGGAATTATACATTTTATTTATGGCTGTTCTCAAGTCCCAACTCAATTTCTGACATATTCCCGAAGTCATTTTAATTCGGAAAGGCATGGTATATGGTGTTGTTGTACTTGGAACACTTATTTTCGGATATGTTTGCTTGATTTCAACGAGGGCCTTATAAGCCCTCGTCGAATAGAGTAGAAAACACAATGAAAGCTTTTACTAGCGCAAAGCAACGAAATTTAAATAAGCAGGGAATGAGTGGGAATCGAACCCACGGTTACAGGCCCTAAGCCTGCATTATATTTGTAGCCATACTTATATGTATAATAAAAATACAATAACGTTTTGTTGATAAATATATGTATTTTGTTAATAACTTTAATAAATAAATGTATTTGTTTAACAATTTGTAAAATTATTGATAAATATATTTTGTTAATAACTTTAATAAATAAATATATCTGTTAAATAATTTGTTAAATCATTGAAAAATATATTTTGTTAATAACTTTTTGTGGATAAATATAAACTGATAAAATTTGGCATGAATTAAAAAAAAATTAGAATGGTATATATATATATATATGTGACGTCAGATATTTCAAGTAAAGTTTCAGAGTTAAGGCAGGTAATATGGTTTATTGAACATTACATTTAAGTTACAATTTAGAATAAGAAGAGGGGAGGGGAGACGGGTACAAGAAGCAGCGTGGACTCATGAAGCAGTTCCAGTGGCAGAAGTCCCCCGATTTTCGATGTGCGGGAGTATTTACGCTTACCACACCACGTGGTCTGCGAAGACACAACTCCTCCTCTCTCTTATCTCTGATCGAACCACACATATTTACCAACATGACCCGCATCCGGGGACACAAGGTCGTGGGGACACGTGTACATCTAAAGAACTCAGAATCGACGGCTTGATGTTTGACAAATAACAAAATAAATAAAACACAGCTCCAGAGCGCGCGTGGCAAGTATGACAGGAAAGTAAAACTTACAGTGAAAGTACCGCTTGAACAGTACCCAAACTAGTAAAACCCAAATTACCTTTTTATACATTACATATTTACAGGGGCGTAGCCAGAAATTTTTCATAGGGGGGGTTACGACTACTATAACTCATGTATATGTGTACGTGTGTGTGATAATAGAGTGAATAATATACATTTTGTATGGCAAAAAATTTCTCATGGGGGGTTATGACCCCCTTAACCCCCCCCCCGTGGCTACGCCCCTGAATATATATATATATATTAAATAGCAATTATTGTAGTTTTGAGGCCCCCCCTCACATTTTTACTTCCTTGTACGAACTAAAGTGATAGCGTGGTATAGTGATAGCGAAGAAAAATCGATTTTGACTAGCTCTAAATTTATTTATAATTTACATAGACAAACTGAAGTGCATAACGATCCTTTTTTTTTTTTTTTTTTTTTGTTTGTTGTTGTTATTGAAACAAAATCAGTAATTGTAATAATTTAGAATTTCTGTAAAATAAGAAATACAAACTACGCTAAGGCAGACATAAGTGTCGAATGTGTTAACATTATCCTCGTTTTTAATCGAAATCGCTTCAAGTAAGTTCTGTTAAATATCATATTTAACAGAACTTAAATTTAGGACCTTTTTTCAGATGTTTTTAGCATAGAAACTTTCTGTCATAATGCTTCTCGTTGTTTGTTAGAGTGTGCCTAACAATTTCTAATGAACGAAATATACTCTTACGTATTATATCTTGCTCGTCTATCAACAGTGCGGTTAACACATTAAAAGAAGAAAAATGCAATAAAGAATGCTACATCACTAGCATCTCCCTAAAAGCATAAAATGTCACTTATACAACAACGGAAAAAAGAAATTAAAAAATTGTAACATTTCTACGATTTAGAAACTTGGCGTGACCATTTCTCACACTGATTACTCTTAGGGAAATTATATATTTTTTCCTTCTTTGTTTTAAGCGTGTAAAACGCAACTGGAGTTGAAATATAAATTGCTCCTTGCGGTCGCCGGACCTAATCTGCGATAAAGAATGGTTCGTGAGGGGGATACGGCTTGAAAATTAATGAAGTTGGTTAAAACGGAAAATTAGATGAAGGCAATTTATTCCCGGCCACCCCCACGAACTATTTCAGATGTGTCGGAAACACGTAACCTAACTTTGGAAACTACGGCTTATAAATCAAGAAATGTACATAAATCCAAGTTTCATGGGATGTTCAGTGAAGATTAAGTGATATATAAAGAATTAGCTACTGGAAATAAAATGTAGTGTTCAGGATATAATTATTCCGAGCATTTTTGCCTGGCTTGAAGCCAGTAGCAAAGGCCACAATAACACTGGGATTTATTCAGTATTTCGCTGACTGAAAAAAATTATTTTGATTGCAGCGTGGAACAAATTTAAAAATATTAAAAGAAAACAAAGGAACTTCAAACATATATGCAGAAATATGAGTGCAAGTTCTAAACGTAAGAGGAACAAAAAAATAAGTAGCATTGCGTTTTTTTAAGCATCCTTTTATTTCTTTAATTTTTTTTTTTGTTCATTGTAATGTAAATATAAAATGTAATAAAAGTTTACAGGTGCATTCAAGTTATAACACTTCCGAATTTCTTATTTTTATTTTATTTTTATTTTTATTTTTATTTTTATTTTTATTTTTATTTTATTTATTTATTTATTTTTCTCACAAACTAGTCACATGAAAATTTTGAAACGTGTCATTTCTCAACGTAATCTCCCTGCAGCGTTTCTCATCGTCGATGCCATCAAGCTTAAGGAAAAAGAACTAAGTTCTCTCCAAAGGAGCTAAAATAGTTCCGACGAATTTAAAACTGAGATAAACTAATATCATTTTAACTTTCAACAATTTTAACTTTTTCACTTTTAAAACTGGGACGAGTTTTCGTCCCAGTTTTAAACCCTTCGGAGTTATTTTTGTTCCTTCGGAGCAAACTTAGTTTATTTATTTATTTATTTATTTTTAGAGCGCGAATTTCAAGACCGCTGCAAGTGTTTTCTAAAAGGTAGGTTGGACCACTGGAAAATCGCAGACGTAACAGCAGGACAGCCTGTAAATGTGAGACCATATAAAGTGTGTTTCATCGTTGGAAACAGAAAATGCTTAAAACTGTTACTACAATTATAAAAACCTTTTTCTGTTTAGAAATATATATATATGTCATAAAAAGGGGTACGTCGTAGGGTTTAGCGGCGTAGGATCATAACATCGTCAGGTTCAGGAGATGAGAGGCGGCTCGGGACTCTGGCATAGCCCCGGCCGCCCGCTGCTAGTACTCGTAGTCGGGCCAAGCAAAAGGAGAGATCTTGCGGGTTTACGAAGACATAATTTGATTTGATTTCACATAGTTTTACATGGCAAGTGAAGTCACGAAGAATCTATGCTCCGAGCTGCGTTTCAACTTATATAACCTCGGATCACGTGTTCTATACAGTATCACATGTGCCAAAAGAGATGCATTTATTGGTTGTAAAACTGCCCGGGCCTGCTAGCCTCAGGAAATTTAATTCTTGCGAGGTATGGTGCCAGAAGACCGTGGGAAGAGGGGAGATATATTACTTGCGTTTGAATTAAATTTAGATCTTGATGCAAATCCTTTGTTGAAAACGAAAGTCACTACGCCCTAAAGAATTTTGAAGCAAGCAAATAGAAATTTTGAATTTTTAGAGGATGTTTAATTTTATATGTTACATGTATATATACGAGTTTTATTAAAACTATAGAATCATTCTAAATTATAGCATCATTTATTTTTTACATAGAATAGTAGAATATATAAGGATTGGATAGCTCATAGCAAAATTTACTTGTGTGTCTGTCTCAAGTTTCATGTGTTGCAAAATTGAACAAAAATGCCTAAAAACCTTTTTAGCCAATTTTCTTCCCAATAAAATTAAAGACATAGCCTACGTTATTTCACTCCAGCCACTCCCTCTAAATATCGGTTACTTTGTGCTTACATTCTATTTTTTAAGGCTATTCTTTTTTGAAATCATACAACTTTTGGAAAGCTTTTTTTAAAAATGTAGTTGCGCTAGAGACACAAAAAATTTAGAATGTCTCTTTACAAGTTGTACTGTGAACTGTTACAAACAATGAACCTATTAGGAGTTACGGAACACCCAGGGAAAAATGTTAAACATAAGGAATTTTGCAATACAGTGCGCAGCGGTTATAAAGGACCTGGGATATAACGTACTGTCGGTTATAACGTAGCTAAAAGCTAGGTCCCGATTGAAGTCCTATATTTATAATTTTATTTAACTTCGGTTAAAACGTACTTTACAAAAGTACGTATTTCGGCTATAACGTAATTTTTATACCCCAGCCAAAAATAAAATTTTGCTTTTCTTAAGCATTTTATTTCCTTTTTCTCGGAAATTTCAGTTCTTTCAAGAACACTCGTTGTCAGTTTTCATATTCTCTAGCGACATGAATTGTGCATGAATGAAGGGAGCGATCCTTTATCTTTTCCCCCTGCTATTTAGGGCTAAGAACAAGACCATGGTTTTTCTTTTGTCATTCACCAATGAAAATGCGCTTTGAAAAGCCCTATTTTTAATTAGACTTGCCAGATTTCTAAAATATTCAACCGGGACACCGGAATGCCCCCAGTGTCAGGGGTATTCAAGGGTACATTAGCCCGACCTGTGGCTGAACGCGTTTGCGCTCTCAACTGGGAGACGGAAGATGCCTGGTTCAAAACCAGGTCGAGTCCGCCGACCTAACCGTTTGGAGTTTCCCGTGGTTTTCTACGAAACTTCGCGTAAATGCAGGTTACCACCCCTTAGAAAGTCCACCACGGAGGAAAATCTCCTCCCCTCGGTCCAGATTCCTGGCCGTAATACTACATTTACATTTTCCCCTCAAGGGTACACACTTTTGGCGGGTTTTTGGTGTGTTTTAGAGGATAGTTTATTCTCAATGCTATGAATAAATGGTTACTGATTAAGAACCTGAACCAGGGGTATTAATAAATAACACAAGCATATATAAACATTTTATTTCTTACATGTTAATATTTATAATTTGCTTAAGTAAAAAGAAACCTTTTGAATGAGGAATAAAAATTTGAACAATACTTATTAGCACACCACCACTCTTCGATGGTTCTCACTTTTTATACAGTACCGTGAAACAAATGACAAAGTAATTATCCTGAAAAATCCTTAACAGTTAATTTTTTTTAGACTTTTTTGGTCATCTATAATCAAATTTAATATTAACCGGAACGTGAAGTAAACCGGCCGGGACACCGGGATTTTGTCTGCAAACCGGGACTGTCCCGGTGAAACCGGGACGTCTGGCAAGCGTACCTATAATGATTCTTTGATGATGGTGAAGAAGAAACAGAGGAGCCTATACCAAGCATACCCGATGCATTAAACGATGCAAAAACATTGTGACGATTTTTTTAATGCCGCGATGATGATGCAGACACTCTACAAAAGTCTGTTATGAATATCCAAAACGGTATTTTTAAAGTAGCATCTGCTCATTTAAAACAAAAGAAAATTACAGATTATTTATCTCAATAAAATTGTAATAAACAATTTTCACTGTCTTTTATTTAACTTAAATTTTAAAAATCAGACTTTTTTAAAACGCATATTACAGTGAAATTATGAGCCCAATTTCCTTTTTTGTGTAATATTGAATCATACCGGCGGTATTGCTTATAACGTACTTCGGCTATAACGTACTACTTTTTTAGGTTCCGAGAGAATACGTTACAACCGGTGTCTACTGTATTTCCTCAAACAATGTAACTCCTCGGGCCATTTGTGAAGGCAATTTTTGTGTTTAGGAATTTTTCCTGAAAGTTGCACGAGACAGCTATGGGGTTATTATTAGTCCGTTGCACATTCGTTGCAGAATATTATTAATTTTTTCGAGTGTTTAACATCATTCGCTTGTTTATAAAGCTGCTCGAAAGTCCTTTGCCGACGATCGTTTTTCTAAAGGAACTTCCTTAAATCTTAACACATCTAAAAGCTCCTACGCTACTCCTTTACTAAATTAGTCTTAATCTTTTTTCCGTATTAAAAAGACAGTGTAGTTTTTGTCTAAAATATGCATTTAAAATAAGTTATCAGACCTTACGGAAATGAGTTTTTGTTTCTAAAAATGTATGGAAACATTATCTTGTACGAAACAAGCACGAATTCATACCGTATGCACCCAGTTTCCTGATCAAAGTTTTGTCGAAGTTTTGATTGCATGTCATTTTTATTGCTAAATGAAAATAAATACAAAACTATTAAAAAATAGTAGTATAGGACTAAAGCAGAACTATGCAATATTACTTTCTTTGTTTTATGGGAGCTGCAGGATGGGCGTTCTAATTTTTCTAATTTTGATTTTTCCATGATTTTTCTGGGAAACTACAAGCTGAATTTAAAAAAAAATATTTTTCCTAGCATAAGATATCTTAATGAAGTTACAATTTTATTTTCATACAATTTTAAAAAATCATGCATTGGAGGTTTAAAACATACATTCCAAAATAAAAGACTGAAATGTTAAATAATTCTCTCTGCGTAGTGATTATTTCATCTTCTATATTTGCCTGCATACACATGCGAGTGTCCATCAAACGCTTTTTTTATGAAAAGTCTTTCGCAAACAACAGGGACCTTGACCACCTTGTGTTTGGGCTCAGGAAGATGATGCTCTGTGCCCACAATTCATTCCGCTCAAAATGCGCCCCTTTCGGAATCCCACTTTGTAAAGGTGTTAAAAGAGGCACACCGCTTCTGAAATATAATGACAACATTCTGGTCCGTATTTAAAGAGGAGAGAAGCAGGCAAGCTGCGGCACCCTCCTCTAACAACTTATGTTTCCGTTGCAAAATAATTATCAACGGAAGCAAGAGAAACTGGCCGCGAATTATTAACGAGCTTGAGACAAATCTTTTGTGTTTCGAGGCGGCGGGGGATGCTATGGATGAATATATATCTGTGCGAGAATGTACATGCATGCGTGAGCACGGAAGATTCGCTGGGGGGGGATGTGGAAAGGGGAGGGATGCAGACAGACATACACACATTTTTAATGGAAATGCTGTTCTTTAACGAGCAGAGATTTAAAGGATGTGCCGCAAATGAAATGAGCTCCGCAGTGCAGATTAAAAATTTTGCCACGGGAGAAGTCTGCCGGAATCTATGATTGCAATAACTAATATCAGACTGTCAGGAATCAGATTTCTGAAAAATAAATTTAAAGCATAGCAGTTACATTCTGATATCCTATTAATCCATCAAGCACGAATCAGAAATAGGATTTAAAAAATATAAAAAAATCTGGAACCAAGAATAATAATGGAAACATAGGCCTTAAATGTTGCACACAAGCCTGTGTAGCAATAGAAAACAGAGTTATAAGAGCTAAAAAAGTTGGATTTATTTACCAAGTGAGATCTCGTGGGACTAAGCCTAACTACAAGAACCCCAAAAAGTGGAGGTGAACTGGAAACTAGATTAATCAAGCTCTGATCGTCAGGTGCCACCACTTGAATTATACAATAAGCAAAACACTGCAAAAATGACATTCCCCTACAGGATAACTCAAGAACAAAACAGACCATATCAACATATACAATGGGTCAAGCAAGTTGAAAATCGAAGCACCATGAGCCATGATTAAAACATAAATGAAGGGAAGGTAATTATAATCTCTGGGACACTCATCAGGGGCCATACCCAGAAGATTATAATTAAAATCAACACAATAGCAGGATTTCAGTTATGTGGCATATCAAAAGAGATATTCTCTCCACATATATGGGTTCTATCCTGCTATAGAAAAACATGATATATACGCAGAGTGTTCATAATTCAGTCTCTTTTTTTTTAAAGCTGTGTACGGTAAAAACTACTGGTAAGAATGCTATCAAATTTACAGAAAAACGTAATGAAGCCGTGGGAAAAGGATTAGTTCAAAAAATTACCGAAAGACGGTAATTTACACAGTTGCTGATGTGCTGATCTTCCCGCCACACACAGAATGCCACTGGATTTGCAGGAACCTTAGTAAGATCAGGGAAGAGAGATTTTCATGAAAGCAATTGCATAAAAAATAAGACTCCTTCAAATGGAGATTTACAATGTTTTAATGTGAACAAAGCATACAAATACAGAAAATACTTCTCATTACAAATTATTTTGCTACAGATGGTCTGGTACGTCCTTTAACGATGTAGTTCGAAAAAATCATGTGATTTTGGTACATAAGTACACATAAACTAATTATGTAAGGCACTTCAAAATTTTGAAACTGTCTCTTTATAAGCTGTACTACATACTGAAATAAACTATATATCAGTTTCAAAACTTTTAGAAAAAATTCTTAAAAATCGGAAATTTTCGCAAAACGTGTCACTCTTCGAAAAATCCTGCAGCTCCGATCCATGTTTAAGAATTTTTTTCTGAAAATTTCACAAAAGGCACAGCTTTTTCGCTTATTGCAGTGTGTAAAGCAACTTATGAAAAACCATCTGGAATTTTTTGGAGCCCATGGTGCTATTAGTTTATTTCAAAGACTAAAAACAGAGTTCTTTTTTCATCGAAGAACAGCCTTAAATAGAACTGTGAAACTACAGCTGCCCGTGGAATTGAACGCCCCCTGTCTATCACTTTTGTCGCAACATTCTTTGCTATCAGTGCAATTAACACTCGTCTGACTTCTTTCGGGTCGTACCCTCAACGATTCTCTTGCTTCAAATTTTGCCATCATCACTTGAAGCTCTATAGCTGTCATTGACCTTTTTCGAATTTCTTTTATATATAACATATAAATATGCATCGCCTAAAATACACACGTAAACACATCTAAAAATTAAACTTTATCGATTTTTGACATAAAGAACTAATATATTCGCAAAACATGTACATATATTTCATTATTTTTATTACTTAAGAAATAACTTTGACCATTTGTAGATTACGTGTAGATTAAAAGGATTGTAAAATATCTTGTTTTTAAGTTTTTTTTTAGTCTTAGGAATCTGAAGGGTAGTTTACTAGAGTAAAATAATCATTTTATTTAATAGTTTAACGCAACTTCCATATTCATATGCACTTAACCAGACGAGGGACATGTACCCCACATTTCATTCACTCAAAAAAAAAAAAAAAAAAAAAAAAAAAAAACCACGCTTGACACCATTTATCTAATGGGTATAATGTAAATTAATTTACGCTTTTCCTTATTGTACGCTCTTATAAGACACCTGTGAACAGATTTTGTTATCCTACAAATTTTTTTTTATTATTATTATTTTCCTACAGAATTATGTTCTGTTATTTTAGTCAATCTTTTTTTTTAGAATTCAATAAGATTTTTTGTGTATTTCTGCAGAACTCTGTGAAAAATTTGTAAATTTTCTGAATGATTTTTGAATGATTATTTATATTTAGATATTTGATGAGAAAACCCATTTTCGTAAAATAAGATAAAAAGTTCTATAACTTTAAAAAATTTACCTTTTTTTTTAACTTGAGGATCCAAGAATTAGTGATCAAGTTCTATTTACTAGTCCAGTGATTTGTACAGATTGTTAAGAATATAGAAAATTTTTGTATAATTTTATTGAATTATTCATGTGGTGGTCGCTAATACACATTCTTATGCAAAAGTTTGGCTCAATGGCAATTTGGGAAGTTGGCAAAAAATTGATTACTAGATTTGATCCAGATTTCTAGTGTGAGTTAAATGGAAACGTTGGAAAAAATCGTGACGCTATGATTGCAACAAATTAATCCCGACAAATCATTAGCACCCTCGTAACAAAAATAGAGCAATCTAATAATCGATACACCAAGAGAAAAGCTGAAGCCGCAAGATTCGGCTTTTTTTTTTTTTTTTTTTTTTTTTTTTTTCCCAGGAGAAAAAAAAAATTACCCGAGCCATTGCGCTGGAAAGCGAACTTATCAGTCAACCAGTAGAACCATTCATTGTCCACAACTGCATACGGTTTTGCTTAATGCAAGTGTGGTACGAATGTAAGCTTGTAACAACTGTATAGGTTGGAATATGTCATTTACTGTCTCGGTATGTAATCAAATTTGTTTAGCAAATGGCATGTTTATCCACCGTGCCCATCCCCAGAAGCAGCAATAAAAGGAAAAAAAAAAAAGAACTCTAAAATAATAAAAGAGCAAGTAACCCAATGACGTCACAAAGTTCGGCCATTATCCACTTCGTGGTCCACCTTGCCTCCGTAATTTGTCGTGGCCGATCCACCCATGGAAGCAGGAACCCTCTTGGCACAACTCAGCATCACCAACCTGTAATAAGAGAAAAATCCCATATACTTAACTCGTTCCAGGCACCACCCTTATAATTCCTTTTTTTTTTTTCCTTCCTTCCTCGGTTTTAAGTAATAATAACCGTCGAGGAAGATTCATCTAAGCGTTCTGCAAGGTGCGAGAATTTTGGGCGATATGTAATAGTGTCGCGGCGGTGATGTTTGTGATCATCAAAACATGAGATTGTGCCGAGAAGAATATACTTAAGAGAGCGGGGGTGTAGACGTAGGAATCTTTTCTACTGCTCTCAGATCCGTGAGTGTGAGGCTCGGTTATACTTATTTTTTTTTAATTCCTTTTGCTGTTTTTGATATTATTATCTGTAATTTTTTAAAGACGTTTTACTGATGTTTTTGTGTCGTGCGTATAATCAACTTTAGTGTCAGTGACTCCGTTCCGAGATCCTGGGTAAACATTCTTGTTTGTGAAGTGTGTGTGTGTTTTCTTGTCAGGACTGTCACTCTTTTTTTTTTTTGCATTATTGCTTTTGTAGTTATTTCTTTCATTAACAGTGCTATAATAAGGGAATATGTGTAGCATACATAGCTCTATTAAAATAGTAGGGTATTTCCGATGTCATTAAAACTTTTAGTAAGAGTATTTTTTAATTTTTTTAAATTTTTTTTGGGGAGGGGGGGGGGGCTGAAGACATGAATTTTCTTTCGGCGAAATGGGATAGAATTACGCTATTGCCATTTTTAACGAAAAATAGTGTTAGAAAAGGGAAGTTGTTTTCACGTCACAAGATCAGGCAATTGTGTACGTAAGAGGTTTGTCACGCACCATTGAACACCGTATTAGCTTGTTCTCTTACTGTCCTTAACAAACAAACTGAAAAAAAAAATGATGACGATTTTTCTTCCTAGTTTTATGCTTTCAATCATGGGTATTTGAACTCTGCGATTGCGCAAGGCACCCTCAGAAGGTTCAGTACATCACGAAACAGCGCCGAGGGCAGATAGAGAATCTTCAATATTGAGTTTTAAAAATGAAAGGGAACAGGTTAAAACCAGTAAGAAATTAGAAATAGAAAATAAATTTTTAAAATAATTTTAAAAAAAGGAAGAAAAGAAAACAAACAAACTAAAAATCAAAGAATATAAAAATCTATACTTACTTGTGCGTATAAGCCTAGAATTTAGTAGTTGCAAAAAATCCAAATAGAACAGAGAATAAAATAATTAGACTGATCTCTTTTAAAAAGAAATCAGAATTAAAATCTGCCCCTACTCCTACATTAGTATTTTTAAAGTTTAAAAATAGTTGAGGGTACATGCAGATGTTTAATTATATCAAAAATGTTGCTCTGCTGCAACAAATTAAAAATATAAAGGAATTTTACATCTCAGACACTCAAAGGTTTAAAACATTCTCTACTTTCATCTATTCCTTTTCTTCTGTCCTTATCGTACCATCTATCTTGATGTAAGTGTTCACTGTCGTTAGAAATGAAACTTTTCTGTGAAGAGTGGGTGAAAGTACTTATTAAATTTAGGAATAGAAATTATCCTTTCTGCTGTGACGTATTTCGGGAAATTGCATCAAAAATGATTTTTCCCCCCTCGTTTCAACTTGCTTTTTATACCAATACAGCGGTTTAAAAACTGTTATTTTTATAAAAGAAAACAACTTAAATTAAAAAAAAATAGTATGATAGAAAAATAGAGAGATTTGTCATAAAAGTGTCCGTATTTGAGCCTTATCAACCAAAAAATTAAAAATAATCTTAAAAAGTAGTAAAAATAACACCATATAAAGATACTTATCCCCGAAATGATCGCTTCAATTGGTGCAAAAAGATCCACCCTTCTTCAGCTGCAAAAAACTTCCAACATGCACACGAGCAGAAAGGTTAAAAAGGTGGATTTTTTTAATGTTCTTGCTAACCTAAAAATAACTCATTATCAACATTTGAATGATGTATGCCCCGTTAAAAAGGGAAGAAGACAAAAATTTGGTGTAAAATTTTGTAGAAAAGGACAAAAAGAAATTTTAAAAGTACACACACCTTGAGAAACTGAATTTAATTCACAGTGTCATCTTTTATAAATGACCACACACCACATTTCCTCTTCTATTAAAATCGAAATGCATTAATAAAAAAATAATGAACCAACATCCACTGTGAATTAATATAGGCATTAAAAAATCGCTCAAGGAAGAAAACGAACTCAGTTCGGGCTTCACGGAATAGAGACTGCAATTTTTCTTCTACCCGAAGTTCAGGCATCTAGGGATGGACACGAGACGCGAGAAATCTCGCATTCTCCCGCGTTCTCGTCTCGCATTGCGAGACGAGACAGAATCTTGTCACGCGCGAGATTTCTCGCGAGAATTTCTCGTCTCGCATAAATTTACGATACAAATTACTTTTCAATCAGAATTGCAGGGCTGTATTTAAGGAGGAATGCCTTTTTGAGTAGTTCCTGGTATACTATCAGCACTCTACAATACACACAAACACGTAACATTTAAAATTAGGACAACACGAGGGATATACTAAACATACAAAGGAGAGGATAAAGAAAAAACTCGGAAAAAAAGAAATAAAATAGAGTAGAAGACAGAAAAATAATAAGTAAACAGAAAAAAGACGGTACGGTAAGTCCAAAGCCTGACCATGGGGCCCAGGGGCACTAACTTTGGGAACCCTTTTACTATCACAAGCATTTTAATTCATTTTTGATTGCTGTTGAGTTTTGCAATGCAAATCTTTTTTAAGATTTCTTAAATTGAATATTAAAATTACTTACATATATTTGAGTAAGGTTATACCTTTAAAATTATTTTTATTTTAATATTTGTAAAACATTTGTATCATTAGCTCATATGGACGCTAAGTCAGGGATGGGATGGGTATTATATGACTTTCCTGTTCGTACCTATAATACTTTATAAAAGAAATATGTTTCTATTTTTTATCATTTATGCTTAGTGCTTTTCCGTTTAAGACGTTTTCCACTTAAAATGTTTCTTCAAATCTGGAAAAGTTCTTATAACACACACACACACACACTCTCTCTGTCTCTCACGTGTGCGTGTGTGTGTGTGTGTGTGTGTGTGTGTGTGTGTGTGTGTGTGTGTGTGTGTGTGTGTGTGTGTGTGTTGTCGGTAGTATAAGTGGGTTTCACTGAATATATATTGTTAAATGTCTATCTAGATAATAACTTTATAGAAAAAAAAACCTCAGGTATAAATTTATATACAATAATTACAGAATGATTTTTTTAAAGAAACCTTTCAGTTATTAATTTGCGCAGAGTAATCGTTGCTTGTAAATAAAAACCAATGGAATTCAATCGTTTTGTTACATAACTTTTTTTTAGATTATTCTTTTAATTAAACCCCCCCCCCTACTCATCACTGATGTCAACATAGATATTCGGCTTGATAGTTCTAATAATTGTTGTTTTTTGTAAATATTCAGCTAGCTGAAAAATGAGGTTTGAATTGTAAGTGAGTTTCAATGTTTAATTAATATTTGCGCATAATCCAGAATTATGAATAAATTATTCAAGTATGCTGTCATTATTTTTTCATGGAAAAAAATTCCAAACTTATTTAGAATGTCTGGCTATAATTATTACATTTTTTAAAGTGGTTGATGGAAGTATGCTTAATTTGATATTTTATGATCTAATTCTGTACTTAATAATTTTTATTTTTTGTTTACTTATGACATGGCTACATTTCATCAAAATGGATGAATACGTATGTAATTATAAATCTTATGAATATTGCATATTTTTCTCTTAAATAAATTAATATTTATAAATAAAATGTTTCATCAGTTATTAAAAATCCTTCTTTCACCATAAGTCAAGCTGTGCAAACATAAATGAATGATCTTCTGGAGAGATTTCACTAATACAACGCTGGGTCTCAGCGGAGCATTCAAAGATCCATGTTGAGAAACAACCGTATGTAATTAAGTCTTATGAATATTTCATATTTTTTCTCTTAAATAAATTAATATTTATAAATAAAATGTTTCATCAGTTATTAAAAATGCTTCTTTCACCATAAGTCAAGATATGCGAACGTAAATGAATGATCTCTGGAGCGATTTCACTAATACAACGCTGGGTCTCGGCGGAGCATTCAAAGATCCATGTTGAGAAACAACCCTGATTACACATCTTCTGTTGTCTCTTCTTTTTGAGGTTGTGAATGAACAGGTTAAACCTGGGTTCCGATTAAATATGAAATCCATACCTAATACACTAAAACGAGAAGGAGGATAAGCAGGCTTCACCGTAATTATCACTTCAACAACTGAAACTTTTATGAATTCACTATTCCGCACATTGGAGCCGTTTAATCAGATTAAAGTTTTATTTGTGCAACATGTGCTGAGTTCTGCACCATTTCTAACAAAATTCAAAGCTTTATATAATTTCAGAAGTAAACGAAACTCCTATCAACGATGCATATTACATTTATGCAGTTTCGGAAAAAAATAAATAAAAACAAATATTTTTTCGGTGTCATGTCACATTATATATACGGATTTTTATCACTTCAAATGCACACGTTAATATGGTAACTAATATAAGTACTAATATGGTAATATGTAACTAATTGTTATTATTAGTATTAATTTTCAATAAACTAGTATTAATGTTACTAAAAATATGGTAACAAAATCGCAGTCTTTAATTTTGCAAGACGAGACAGGCAATTTCTTTGTGAGACGCGAGACGAGACAAAGTGTTTGCGAGACGAGACGAGACAGAGGTTTACCACTGCGAGACGAGACGAGACAGCTCTGTTGCTCGTCTCGCGTCCATCTCTACAGGCATCACAATGTTTGAATTGACAAAAACTGGACTCGGGCGACACTGGTAAAAAGTTAAGGATATAAGGAAGTTAGGATACTCTGCAATGTTTAACCCATTTAGAATATAGTGTTATCCAACCATTCACCATGACAGAGCTTTTTTACCAAAGTCTTCCACAACTCTTCCATGGCAACACCTTAAACGAACATAAAACAAAGATATTTCTCGACATCTAAAAATATCGATATAAGAACAACATGTTACAGTGTCTCACACATTAATTCGCACATTCAAAACTAAAGAACTAAAGAAAAGAACTAAACTGAAGAAAAGAACATAATGTACAATTTTATTGTTTGTGGATTAGACATTTTTTTTTTTTTTTCAAATTCTTAAGCTTTATGTGTGCTGAATTATATTTTCCAGTGTCTATAATTGCCGTTAAGGAAATGTAGTTTTCCAAATTTACGAAAAACCTTGTTTTGCTAACTAATAGTTTACTGCTGAAATTCAACTTTTAAAAATGCGTAAGATTATTTTCCAGTGAAATTTAATCTCTCTGTTTTACTGTTTTTCCAGTTAAAAGATCGGAATACAAAAAAAAAAGAAAAGAAAAAAAGACTTCGAATATAAACACATTCCGTTTATTTCATAATTTAAATTCATTTGAGGCAATTAACAACTCCGTAATTAAACTGTCACCGTAACTCATATCAGTGACTTTCATTAACATACATTGTCATATTTTAGTATTATTATCAGCAAGGAAGTGAAACTAGGAAATTCAGTACAGTACTGATAAGATAGGTTTTTCTAAAAAGGAGACAGGGACATTTTTATGGAGATACACGTCTGCTACCGCTAATTTAAAGCAATAAAAGGAACAATGATCTTATTCACAAAAAGCCCTTAACAGCCACAAAAGATATTCTTTGAAAAGAAAGGGGAAAATGGACGCGATATCGGATCGTCAAAATCTGCTTTCAGCTAAGCAGTAATGGCCCTCACTTTTAGGGCACATTCTCCTGTATTCTTAATTAACGGAACTTGAACTGACGTAATAGCACAGGCCAGTTTATAGGTTCAACAAGATCAAACGCGTCTGCAAGAAAAATTTTATGCTATGAATAGCGTTGTGTTTGAAATTTTATGCTATGAATTTTATACTTAATT
The DNA here is from genome assembly GCA_038373885.1 of Cheiracanthium punctorium. Lineage (NCBI taxonomy): Eukaryota > Metazoa > Arthropoda > Arachnida > Araneae > Cheiracanthiidae > Cheiracanthium > Cheiracanthium punctorium. The sequence goes on along the minus strand of JAWZYV010017693.1, from coordinate 356,064 downwards.
GTTTTTGCTACGAATAATTGAACAATATGAATTTAAACAAGATGAAATACGTAAAAAATGTTTTATATCGTTTTTACCTCATAATAATAATTGTGTGTAATCTGCAGCATAATAATTCTATAAATCTTTTTAAACAACAACATTTATATAGAAATTCAATTGAAGGGTTTCTTGCAAAAAGGAAGTAGCTGTAGCTATTCAAGCTTGCGGAAAACGGAAAAGATCGTTTAGAGCAGTGGTATCTAACTCAATCCACAGACCACTTAAAAGAATTCTTTCCAGGGGAAGGGGCGGGTGATAAAATCTTAAAAAATTTACAAAACTTTTTGTGCAAAATATAATATAAATAATTAGAACAATTCAAAAAAAGCACAGAAAATGTAATTTCCGCTCATTTGATGCTGATGATAGTTAATCAACCTTGTTTACAAGTAGTAGACGAAAAAAAAAGCTGGGCGACAATACGAGTGTGTTATCGAATTGTATTTAATATTGTGCCCGCCTGTATTTACCCTATTTTACAAGAGTTCGGGAGCATTTTTTTTATTCGCTGAAAAAGACCATAAACCATTACGCTTTTTGCTTTTTTACTTCATGAAATTATGGAAGCACAATTATTTTTTAAATAATCCCTCGCTCCGTGGGCCACTTAGAACTTGTTTGTAGACCACCAGTTAGAAATCCACTGGTTTAGACAATCAACGCAAACTAATGAGACAGGTAGCTTTATCTCTTGAATAACACAAGGACTAACGACTGCAGCTATATCCTTTGGGTACCAAACGAAAGAGATTTCTTTTTACTGCAGGATTGTACACGTAACTCCACTCTCCAGTAGGATGGACCTATACCTCCTTGTTACAGCAAATCTTGCATTTTTAAAAACCGCATTGTAAGAAGTTTAACCTTTAAAAAATACATTTAAATAAATGACTTGAAAATTTAGTTGGTATTGTGATTTTATTATCGCATTGTTGTGTTAAAAAATTTCGAAAACTTTATAGTCATATTAATAAGACAATAACATTAGACAATAACATAAGACAATAACATAAAGTCACAAACTTGACATCGCCCTGTATTTCCAGATGTATTTCTGAGAGTAAAGTGGTTACTTTGTGGTGACACTGCTTCGCAAAGAATTCTCAAGCAAATAGTCAGAATAAACCTAAATCCACTCCACTCCATACCATATTGCTCACGTTTGAATGCAAATTATGTGACGCATATAGACGCCACTGTAGCTTTAACAAGACTTTAATGGACTATTATGCCGATCCAATCTAAAAAATTTCCAGTAGAATTGTTAGTATTCTTAAATTTTTAAAGCCCATCTAAAGCAGACCGCATCGTGACTTAAATTTTTATTCATGTTGAAACATTTGTACTTCACGTTATGAACCACTCAATTAATATTTCTATTAAGTTTTGAAAAGTAAGCTGCGAAATTCACACCGACTGACACCGTTTCAGCTTTTCATACTTAAAAAAAAAAAATCTAATGTTTAGCCAAATATGCGATTTCTTAAGAGTAACACGATAGAATCCCTTCATTAAATTATTAGCATGCTCGCAGATTCTTAATATCCGTGCCATCTACTGAAACCCTCTTTGTTGTTTGCCCCTCGCACATTTCAGACCTCCACCTCTTTACAGTTCCATTAGCATAATAATGTTAATATAATTAACTTTTTTTAAAAAACATTATTTGCACTGCGCACACAGTGAACGGAAATTCATGAAAAATCATTCCGATCTGTACGCTGTTCACGACAAGCGATCTCATAACAGAAAGAAGGGCATTTTCGTTTCACAATTATCACCGCTTACTGTGTTCGCTGTGGTACCAGCTTCCATCTTTTGCGCAACTAAACTCGTCGACGCCTCTTCAGATAAGATCTATCATCGTCCCACACATTTTAAACAAAAACTATCTCTCCTATTCCCGCTTCCCCCTTTGCTTGTGGCCGACAAGTTTGTACCGACGCAATACAGTGTGTTTGCGCGAGTTTCCATTCAGTGCAGAAGTTTGTCAAAGTTAAAAATTTAAATTGTTTAAAACATAAACCTATGACTTTTCACTGTGACTTCTGTGAGACGTCACAAAGCACATATTCATTTATGTACGTACTTATGCACGTACGCGTACGGTCTATTTTGACCGACTGTGAATTTATTAGCCACAGAAAGTTGAAATTTTGCATATAGGACTGTTGTAGCATCTATTTGTGCACTCCAATCTCTTACCCAGTCTACTTCGGTCACTGGGTAACTTATTTACAGGGTAACTCAAAATTCTTACAGAGCATTAAAGTTTATGGACGTCTTGAATACACTGAAATTCTATGATCAATTATTGTTGGACCGTTCCCAAAATCTGGCCAACTGTCTCCAAGCTTGGCGATATGTGGCCGAAATATCACCAAATCTGGGAGCCGAAAATAGGTTTTTAATTCAGCTTGGTGATATCTGTTATTTTGGGTGAGAAACCGCCATACCTTATAATTGAAAAAAAAATGATAACTCAGTTTTAAGTTAAACTTCAATAAGTTTGATTGAAGTACATCAAAAGTTCATGTAATTTGATAGAAACACAAGGAAGTCATGGGGTGTCCTCTCCAGGCATTATTGGAAAGTGTTGAGGCAATTCAGAATATTACGAGGCTTGTAAGCAAAATTCCGTTCATGAAGTTCATTTTTTCACTGTAATGAACCTCATGACAATCATGCTTTGCGTAAAGCTACTGCTTAACTTGTGCAGTGAAAACCAATTTACATTTTTCCCCTTTAACAAGACGTTTACGCTTGAAACCTGCATCAAAATTGGAGAGAAAGAAAGAAATAAAAATAAAAAATCTAAAATAGTAAAAGCAATCTGAAATACTAAAAGCTAACTGTGATTTAAACTTTTTAAAAAATCTTTGAACTTGATTTTCCCAATTTCTAAATTTTACGCATTTTTACATCAATACTCAAGTTAAAAATAATTTAACGATTAACGACTGAAAAGCGCTAATATATTGCGTGAATATTCTATTGATTCTTTATTCACTGAATCTGAAAGAATAATAGTAATACAAATTCATAATATCAATTTGATATTTCGCATGAATGATGAAACAATTAATAATTATAGCAACCTCGAAAACATTGATTCAGAGAGGAAGACTTAGAGACATATTTGAACAAAAAAGCAGACGGAACATGACTGTCTACAGCTTGGGACGACAGTCAGAATTAAAGAGAAAAATAACATGAAACGGAAATTTGAAAAACAGAAAAAAAAGGGGGACATACATAAAGACTGCAGAAAACACAAACAGACTCTGACAGAGAAAAAATTAAATGAGAAAAACAGAAATAAAGGAACAAATGCAGACACCGGTAAAGCTGAGAGACTGGTAAAGAAGACATTAAAAGGCACAAAGAAAAGAAAACAGAAATATTGGCGGAAACGGGCTCGAAGAAGGACAGAAATATTAATGAATAATAAAAGAATGTAAAAGATATTTAAAATAAAACAATATATGATGAAGAGAGGGAAGAAAGATTGAAAGTACAAAACGAAAAGAGAGAAATGTATCAGATGAAAGTAAGAAAAGAAGAGTCAGAGAATCGGAACTCAGAAAAAAGCAGAAATGATATTTTAGAAAGTAATACAGATTTGCAGTGAAAGATATAAATACAGAGATACAAGGATCTATAAATACAGATTTTATAGACACATAATATGAATGAAAAAAAGGTAGATAGAATTAGGTACACAAACTGGCTCTGCCAAGAATTAGAAGCGAAAATAAAAAAAAAGGAAGAAAATTTAGCTAGATATGAATAAAGGGGATAAAAAAAAAGTCTTTGAATCCAGGATATCCCTTTAACCGATATTCCGTTAAGCGGGTTCGAATGTAGTTCATTTTATTCTCGGAGGGAGATACCGTAACTACTCGCGCCCCCCTCCCCCCCAGTTTTTAATCAGAAAAAATTATCAAAATATTTTTTTTCCCGCATAAAAGTCACAGTCACTTATTAGACCTTCATTTCTGACTATGAAAATATTACTATAAAAAGAAGGGTTCTTCTTTTTTGTGTGCAAAGGGATGAAAATACCGGGTAAGTCAAAAGTTCGTGCAAACTTTAAAAAATCATTAAAAAAGAAAAAAATTATTATAAAAAAGTGCGGTTTGCACGAATGGCATCAGAAAGTGGTTAGATTTTTTTAAGAACAACAACAAAAAAAAAAATAGTTCAAAAATGACCGATAGGTGGCGCTGGTGTTAAATATCTGAAGCAAATTAATGCAAATGAAGTATGCATTAAAATAAAATGAACAGAAACACAACACCAACGCATTTCTATATTTTCAAAGATTTATTTTGCAGTGCGAAATTTTCTCAGTGCGTCTGTTGCTGATTCGTCATTCTTATTAAAGAGCTTGATAATCAACGATTTATCCTGTAACGACAGCATGATGCTGGCATCGATTGAAGAATCCACGTGCATTTAAGTGTTTCATTGACAACCTGATTTGCATAAATCATCTTGGTGTATGCATAGCAACGCCACATACCGGTCATTTTTGAACTTTTTTGTTGTTGTTGTTGTTCTTTAAAAAAATCCAACCGCTTTCTGATGCCATTCGTGCAAACCGCACTTTTTTTATCGTCATTTGTTCTTTTTTTAATGATTTTTTAAAGTTTTCACGAACTTTTGACGCACCCGGTATTATTTAATACACGGCAGATAATCTAGAAACAGTTGCTAAATCACTAATTTTATTATACCAGTAAGGTTTTAGCACTAGAGTGTGCAATATTATGTAGTAAGTTTCCCCGCATAATAGTCTCATCTGGACTTTCAGCTTGAAAAATTGTCAAAAACATGCGACTTTACGCGAGTAAACACGGTATTTTGTAGAAAACAGAACTAGAGAAATAAAAGTAATGAAACAAAAGATGACATTAATAATTTCATTGGGGCAAAAGATTACAATAATGTGGCCCGATGAAATTATTAGTGTCATCTTTTAAAAATTTTATACTACTTTAAAAAAAAATAGGAAGTGGGAGTGTTCATATAACATGCAAAAATGTATTAAAAGTATATATGCATTCTATTTAGTCACATCCTTTAAGTATAGAAAGAAAGAAGACGCAATATATATGTCCTGGTGCTGGAACTATTAAGATAAACGGGGTCGAGTGCGTCCGCCTGTAATTAATTTATAAAATACCGCATTTCATTAGACTGAAGCGGCGGTAAACATCTTGAAAATTCTGAGCCGCGACAACGCCCACCGGACGCTATATCTACATAATTAAGTTTTAATAGGCAAGTCGAGAGAGAGAGAGTGCCAATTACACCCTCCTTCACACTGGGAGGAGATGATTTGACCCCTGTGATCCCCCAGCGGCCCCCACACGCAAGGTAAAAAATATCTGACCCCGGCGTGCCTTGTTCTCGCATCTGCATGCGACGCTCGAATTTCTGGGGTATTTCGCCGAGAGTCGCGCCCCAGAAAGAAGAAGGAAAAAAATAGAAGGGTGGAAAAAAAATAGGAAATTTTTTCGAAGCCAAAATAAAGAAAAAAGAAGCAAAGATAAATCTGTGTAGGTCGGTGACAGATCTGAGGTTTATAGGCGTCGTCGGGTTAAAATGACTATATACCCGATATATTTTTTCTAAAAAAATTGCAAAAAGATGTCACTTAAAAAAAAAAAAAAGTTGTGTGAATCATTTTAATCGTATATTGGTCGTATTAGTCGTACGTGTGTAAATTTTATACATTTCGCCTTTTTCTTGGACACAAAAGTCCAGAAGATTACAGCACTTAAAAGACGCATACAGAATTTTCAGTTTAAACTGTCAGTAATTTCCAGTCTAATCAGCAGAGATACCGAGTGAACTATTGAATCTATTTTTAACATGTGTCCTCTTATCATCGAAAAGATGATGAGGGCAAATGCTCATCTGCAGCCATAGCGTCGTACTTCAACAAACGCTGGGTCCGGCGGACTGTTCAAAGACCCATACTCGGAAACAACACTGGTCAAAGGAAAAATGGCCCCGGCATGGCCATGTCCAAGTGAATAAAACTATAATAAATATAGTTTTAAATAAATTCCCCCGGGGGGGGGGTCTTGCCGTAAACCTTCGGGTCGGCCCCTCCGGTGGGTGTCTAACCATCTACCATGTTCAGTGTCTTATTCACTTGGACATGGTAGATGGTTGAAGTGTGAAGATCCCGGGTTTGAGCCTGTTGCTCGGCTGTCTGGAGTTTTAGGACGTTTTCTCCTGATGTCAAATGAATGCGGGGGAGTAAGGGGTTAGAACACCTTACTCCCCTTAGAAGTCCTCCACCTAAGGCACGCTCATGGGCCAAGGCAGAAGCCCCTCGTATAGGCTTGCCATAACTCACAAACACAGGCCGTGGTAGCCCAGTGGTTAAGGCGTTGGACTCGTAACCGGAAGGTTGCGGGTTCGATACCGGTGTACCACTAAAGACCACCGTGTACATGCGGTGTACGTGCACGTTAAATCCGTGGTTCCGAAAGTCCTCTTGGCGGTCGCTAGCAGTTTCCGAGGGGTGCCAATATTCAGAAGTCCCCCACCTTTTGATGAGGTTCCAAATTGTGGCGGGAAATTCCGGGAAGGGCGTATATGTAGCTCTAAGCGACACATTCAGTGACGCGAGCTGTCCTCTCCTGGCAAATAAACAAATAAATAACTCACAAACAAAGGAAAGTCTTTTCCGTTGTGCTTTCCAATAGTGAGAGCGTGCCGTGTTGAATATGGGTTCAATATTAAAAACGAAGAGTGGTAAAAAATTAATGGCCATCCATGATAAAATGCTTCGCGATGTTTACCGCGGCTTCCAGGTAACTTTTCAAGATCCAACACAGAAGAAGAATCAGAAATCACATGTTAATATGCTGCTGCATACGTCGTTCTAATACCACCCTACAACAGCCATTTTGGGAGTAATGTTCAAGAGTTTTGTCTGATTCTCAGCTAGCTTTGATAAACCACAGGCTCGTCTCCCAGAATCACATTTATAAAATGAGATGAAATTTAAAAGTTGTTATTTTTAGCCAAGCAATTTTTCTTGAAAGACCCTTCATTTTTCAGAAATCCCGGTTGAAAAGTTGACTTATCTCTACTATAAACCAATATATTCTGGTTTACTGTTTAATTCTGTTTCGTGTTTGAATAACGTACCGCTCCCAGAGTTTCTGTCGCATTGATAGGGAATCAGCGTAGGTATATTTTCCTTGTAACATTTCATTAGGATCATCATATAACATGATGACCTTTTCATGAATCAAATCAATACTCTTCGTTGAACTAGAATATGTTAGGAGCTAAGCTATGGGGGAAAAAATAGTCTATAATGTTTATTAACGGGACCGTCTGATTTTAAAAAATAAATTGATAATTTAATTAAAAATACGGATAAATATTTTTAAAGTGCTTATTTAAGATTGAAGTAGGGGAGACCAGGGGAATCGTGCCACTTTAAGAAAAAATAATTTTTTTTTCTGCATTGAAAAACGACTTAATACTATGAATAAGAGGTTAATTTTGTTTGACAGTTTGTTACGCACAGCCTCAATACGTTAATTAAATTTAAATGGGGTTTACCATTAAACCCCATTGCTTCAAATGAAATTTTGAAATCCCCGAAATTGATTATCCCCTTACCGGGGTGATTCCGCTGCATGAGTCTTCTTGTATATATCTGACTTCATGAATCTGTTGCACTCTCTGTCGAAGGCATTCTTAAATGGTCGAAAAATTACCCCATCAATGGGCATCTAAAAAGACAAATAAAAGGTACTCATAATAACAACTTTTATTTTACAAAAATCTTGTTAATAATATAAAATAAATTAAATACTCGTGGTGTTATAGCAAACTGATTAAACAGCATTATTAAGTAATTCTTGGATTTTTCTTTCTTTCTTTACTAGAATGATATTTCTGCCTGAGTGGCGGCATAACCCCAATGAACAGTTCCACTAAAATACTTTTTTCACCGTAATATATGAACCATTTGTGTGAAGCCTTGAAAAAGAGCTAAAAAGCCACTGTTTTCGCTTTAGAGCATGATGTAGTAAATCTCACCCACATACTATAATATGTATAATTTCACTTATTTATACATTTATTTATTCATTTTGAAATAAATTAGCATCTCTAAAATGCAACAATGATTGACCATAGACCGTAATATACTGGAATCAGTGGCGTAGCCAAGGATGGGGGGAGGGGTCACAACCCCCCACGAGGAATTTTTCGCCATACAAAATGTATATTTTTCACTCCCTTATCACACATACATACATATATGGGAGTTGTAGTAGTCGTAACCCCTCCCCCCACCCAATGAAAAATTTCTGGGTACGCCACTGACTGGAATTCTTACGTTTACTCCTGTAAAAAGAACAGTAAATTCCAGATACAACTATTTTTAATACTCTAACGGAATATAGAGCATGTCAGCAACATTTATAAATCGCTTAGTAATACATGAATATTAAGTTAAAGCACAGACAGAAGGCATTCTAAATTATAAACACTTCTCAAATTTGTTACATATTGTTAAAAACTACTATCGTACCCTTTGCGTACTCCTAGTGTTCGTGTGTCTGGAAATTCCCTTTCCAGTAAGGTTTTTGTCAGAAATTCAGAATTTCGTTACGTATTTACATGATACCTACTATTAAAGCTTATAGTTTGGAGATTTTAAACACATTTGTGAATAATACTTACTCAAATAGTTTTTGATTAACACATTCATCTTTAGGCAGGTGTAAATCAGTATAAAGAACAGTGAAGATCATTGATAAATTCTGCAAAGCAAAATTTAAACGAACATAATTATTTAATAATATAATAAAGAATATATATTTTTTTTGTAATCTTGTACGTTTAGATCATTTAGAAAATGTATGTGAGATGAGATTTAGCAATTCATAGAGAATTTAAGCCTTAATTATCATGTTTGTGTAAGTGGCCAGAAACTAGAACGTTCGTTACGACAAGAAAAAATGTATAATTTCGTCCAATTTTTTTTTTTTTAATGGAAACATTTTTCTTTTTTATGGAAAAGATACTTTTGTGCTCTTTCTAAACATACAAAGCAATAAACTAATAAAAACTAGACACCAAATCGTATTAAATTTTTGTTATATCCTTAATTATTTTAAACACCGTGAACTGTTAGAAGAAAATATTCATATTGCATCGGTTACCATATTCACAAACTTAAGTATTGAATATTTTCTCACCAGACATGCAATCTTAATTCTAGACTTACGTCAATTAAGCTGCAGTGGTGTCTAATCAAAATTCATTGGCACCTAATCTAACCTGCCGTCAAGATACCATCTGTGCTATGAAAAGGAAATGGATTTGCCAGTACAGATGGCAAGAAACAAGCTGTTTGCTCGGCAAGGCCGCACAAGAAAAATGCTACATTTAGTGAAGAATCTGGAAAAGATGTAATAATGTCTTTCATTTGCATTTGTATTGTAAATGTTGCGTTGATTAGAAAACTGAAGTGTGATATAATCCTGAATGTCGGATGCATATTTAAGAGCAGACAGAAAAAATGTGTATAGTCAGTTTCGTATAAGATTAAATTGAAACTATATGAGTAAAGGTTCATACTTTCATAATAGATGATATAAAAAAAGGCCTTTATTGTTTAAATAAACCGTTAATTTAGGGTTTGACTAAGTCTGTTTAACCCTTTGAGGCGCAACCCTTTCCCAAAGCTGAAAAAGGGCATCCGTTGCCATCGTTCAACTTAACTACCAGCAATATGGCGGACGATCGCCACAGATCTAGGCCACAGATCTAGAGACCTTTTTTTGACGACAGCTGGGCTGGTAGTTAAATCGAGCGATGGCAACGGATGCCCTTTTTTTAGCATTGGGCAATCGATCAAGCTGTTCTCGCTTTCCTCCATTTTTCAGCAGATGTCAGTGCTGTTAAAAATAATCGTGACCATTTTTTTATGGGAAATGACGTTCTAAAATGTAAAGGATTCTCGTGGAGCTATTTCACCCGGTACTATTTTTATAGAAATCCAATCTATTCTTCGTGACTGGCAACAGTCAAAACGTCAGTTTGGTGTTCCCAGAGCGGGAACGCTGCGCGTTAAAGGGTTTAAGATTATAGAATATAAAAAATGAGACTCCAATGAATTTTTCCTCTTTTTCTTTTTGCTCTTTTCCCAATAACACAGATGGTTACTTCTTCTGAAAGCAGTTTGATTTTCCTAACTTTGCATGTCTGTTTAATACTTTGAAATATCTTTATAAAGAAAAAGTAGTTGCATATTTTCGGTACAAGTACGTACACTCAAGGAAAAAAATCATCCCAGTTTTTTCTTGAATTCGCTACTCCACTAAATAATATTCAGTGTCACCACAGAGCTCGACAACAAAACGTCAGGGGATATTAGATGTCATTTCTTTTAATTACATCTTTGGTCGGGCTTGAAGAGTTACTTGAGGATACTCTTCCGTTATTACAATCTTTTAACCACAAGATGTTTGACAGCATAAGACAAAGTTTTCTACTAACTATTCCCACTCTTTTAAAATATATCCCTGGCAACTTAAGTATAACTTGATATGTCCACGTGAGCACATTTGAAATCTGTGGTTTTTAGCTTCCCAAAACTACACCAGTTTGATCCAATAATTATAAAAGAGTGGAAGAAGACTTCACTGGTAGTCAACTCCATGACTTATTGTCAAAAACGGATGAGTACTATTTTGTACACCTAAGTTTCAATGGCAGACAAAATACTTAGAGTACTGATTTTTTTCCCCTTTATAAATCTACTAGAGGGAGCTCTGCTAGATTACAGAGCTTGATATAGATTATGTCTATACACAAAATGTACCCTTTAAATGCAAAATTTACTTTCAGTCTGTCCAAGAACAAAATCTATGCATCATGTGTATTATGCTACTAATTGGCCAGGTCCGTTATTATATAGTGTGTTTTCTATCAAAATGACCTAAAACAATAGAAGTCATATGATTACTCTGAAAAAGCGGCTTCCCGCACTTTTTCAATCATAAGAAAAATCCAATGTTTTACATTCTGCTGTATATCTTATTAAAGTACAGTTTTGGTATCTTTTAAACCAATAATGCATAAATATTTAAGCTATCGAGTTAATTTTTAGGCATTTCAGTAACCCAGGAAAATCAATTGCGCAGTTTTTATGCATACCCTAAACTAATTGTTTTACTTTTATTTACACTTAGTACTGAAGTAACTTGTAACTATAGTTACCGCGAAACGAACGTGTAAGAGCAAAGTAATTTTTTTCATCACCGCAGACCCCAATAAACATAGAAAAGAAAGCGCGAAATTTGGAGCATGTATTCTGTGAATAGGCAGCATTTAAAAAATTTTGTCGAACCATAAATATTGTAAAAACGCCAAGAAAGTGTTGTTATTCTACTGTCGAGGTACTAATTGTTCTGGAGACAAGTTACTATTTTAAAGCTATGCATATAAGATAACCGTTCCTTTTAGTGACTTTTAGAATAACAAATAAATAAATGAAGAAATAAATGTATTCTGTCAAGAAAGTTCATTTAAAAAGTCCGCCTAAAGAGATTGTCAAAATTATTTTTGCCGCCAAGTTAGCACAACTGTGCTCTATACTAGGGAGTTTGTGCATACCGTTTCTTCCTACGCTAACGCTAACGCTTTCCGCTATACAGAGTATTTTGACCAACCATGTTTCGCATTTTGCGTGCGCATGCGCTTTATTGTCCAATGTAATTTAACGTTAGCGTTACCGTGAGTGAACCGGGCCTGCACAAACTCCCTATTGACGCGGAGTTTGAGCGTTATCTGTCATTTAATTTGTTTACAGTGCTCGATTTTGTCAGTTCATTTCAAGTGTGTTTTGCGATTTTTGCATTCATAAAACGCATTGTCACTGGTGATGAGACATGGGTTTACGAGTTTGACATGCAAACCAGCCAACAAGCTTCGGAATGGTGCCTTCCAACTGAGACGAAACCGACAAAACCTCGTCAAAGTCGATCAAAAATCAAGGTAATGTTGACTGTTTACTTTGATTATCGCGGTGTTGTGCACTCGAAATGCTTGGTAGAAGGTCAGACATTAAATAAAGAATATTATCTGAGCATTAAGCGGCGATTGAGAGAGAAAATTTGTCGAAAAAGGCCAGATTTGTGGAAAGAAAACTCTTGGATTTTGCACCACGACAACGCACCATCTGACAAGGCTATCATTGTGAACGAATTTCTGACCAAAAACTTAACAATTTTTTTCTTTTTTCACAACTTAAATTACCACTTCGAGGCACCCGTTTTCAGTCGATAGAAGACATAAAAGAGAATTCACTGCGCGAACTGAAGTCGATTCCGAAAAAAGCGTTTAAAAAATGTTTTGATGATTGGATTATTCATTGGCATGAGTGTATTATTTCGAAAGGGGCCTACTTTGAAGGCGATAAAATAAATTTGGATGAATAATAAACATTTTGTGTTTTATTGACCGATTCTCGGAACTTTTTTGACAGAAGGTATATTGACAAGTAATTTATACTCAGTGTTTTAAATCGAAAAATGATCAAATACCTTGACAAGCCAGAAAAGGATTATTTAAGCGACGAAAGCTTTCATCGTTAAAAAAAATTTCGAGAAAAAGAAATCAACGAAAAATTCCATCATTCTACAACATCGGGTAGTATTCATTAGGAACGTAAATTTTGAATTTAAGAATACAACCAACCATTTCTTTTGCACGTTTGAGTCCGTATTTCAGGAACCCAGTTTTGAAACAAGCATTTTTCGAAAACACCACATTGAAAAGGATTCGCTCCTTTGTTATACAATGTGTCAAGAGATTAACAACATTTAATTATCTCTTTGTGAACCGCGGTACGCGTTATTTTCACGCCTATTCATTCTCGCATCACTTATTCACGACCCACTGATTCGCTTCTTCATTCTTGTTTTCCTTCATATGACTCTTATATGGTTACTTTTTCACTAAATAAGTTTACGTAACGTCTCCCTCGTATTTATATAAAGCGACGAAAAATGACTTGTTGATTGGAACAAGGGCTTGTAGGCTCAACACAATTGCCTTTAAACAGCGTCTATATCGACCGAGTCTACCTCTTATATCAATTTATTACCAGGACTCGATTTTCTAAATAGCTTTTCTTTACTCTATGAGCTCCAAAATACCACATCTTTAGGCGAATTTTATCATTTTTTTTTTTTTTTTTCACTTCTCCCCATATTTGCATTGAAAGGGGGGTGGATATCGCTGAATAATTCGGAGGGAGGGTTAGTTTGTTCTCCAGTCATCAAAGCATTGTCAACGCCTCCCCCCTTGCATAGTAGTAGCTCGTATACATCTATGCGGCTTCTCTCACTTTGCCTCTCTTTTATTTTTTCTTTCTCTTTTTTTTTTACATATTTTTCTCTTTTATTTATTTTTTTTTATTCTTTCTCTTGTGTTCTCTCTGTCATTATCTGCTTGTCATTGGGGTGGGGTGGATCTCGTATCCAAACGGTATCCGTATATTGATTGACGCCAAAAGGGTGGGAATATGGCGGTTTAGGGAGAAAATTAATAACACTTTCTCGTCCGTGCGACCGAAGGTATAAATTACCTGGAAACGGAAAAAAGTCGAAGTAGGAGAAAGACTGTAAAAATTAATAATAATGTAATGTGTTTATTGTATTGCGAGGCGATAATTTATAGCGCGGTAACGTGTACAGTCGGTGCTATGCAAGAATGGGTTTGGCTTTTATTTTTTTATTTACTTATTTCGAAACGATGAAGAATGCGAACTGCTAAAACACAAATGGCTGCTTTATAATATCAAAAGTTGTTCATTCTAGTTAGTAATTTTATGAAATTGAACAAATAGGAACACAGTTAAACCAACAAAAAGCAATTTGCTTACATAACGGGAATAAAACTTCAATTAAAGTAATTAAATACTGGATAAAGCTATCAATTTTTGTATTGATATTAATATAAAAAATTTATATCAATATCATGATAATTTTACTTTTATTATGCTATATGGTTGGGTGAAATTGTGTAACGAATTTTCCACTCATTCATGATTTTTCAATTGAGATGAAAATTTGCATGCCATAGTAAGCTGATGATACGTAAATCAATCATAAAAATGTTTCAATTTAAGCAAATTACTATAGATTTGTTCGCTTTGACTCGGGATCCTTCAGTTAATCCTCGGCATTTTCATAATCTTAAAATGTATGTTGACATTCATAAAATTTACCAAAATTTGTATAGAAATCCAAAAGAGAAGTACTACTAACGCTTGAAGACCGCGCACCTCATCAGAGCATTTAAACCAACTACTAAACCCATGTTTAACCTGTTCGCTCTCACCATCAAAAGGGCACAACAGAGAAGGCAGGGACTCAGCGTTGAGCTTGCGCAGTTGCTGGATTCTAGTTGGAAAATTCAAAGTAGCATTCTGGGAAGCAATTGGACAAAGAAGGAGAGTCCCCTGTAGTGCATTTCCAATGATGATAGCGATAAGGTTAAACATGGGTTCAAGATTAAATACGGAAAGGTGACGAATCTGTGAAAATATGATTCGCCCTAATAATCGCCCTCTCTTGAAACTTTTCTGTCTCCACCACTGCATGAAGCAAAAATATGCCACTGACATCTAGAAAAAAATTGGTGGAACTAGAACTTATAAGTCTATGTACGCCCTATATAAATACTAGATCATAGAACGAGGTACTCCTGAACCCACTTATCCAATTTTTAGATCTCTCCTCTGTAAGTTGGTGCTTGAAAATATCTGTAAATCGCTGCCTACACTAACGGGTAGACTCACAAACGGCCATTCTAGTGCACCAAAACTCGAACGATAATTTCTCTTGGCACAAACTAGTCATTCTGCTGTGATAAGCAAAAATACTACGGACAGGAAATTCTTGACCATTTCGTCTGTACCAGTTATGAGTATCCTCTACACGCATGTATCTACGATCTATTCTTCTAGTTGTGGTCAACAGCCATCTATCTATTCGTTCTAGACGAGAGCGGTTTTTTTTTTTCTCCCCGTGCGACAGCAAGTCGATAGGAGCAGTTTCTCCACGCTCACGATCGCAGGCTTATCTGCGAAGACAGTCGCGTGCATGGCCCATTTGTCGCTCGCGCTTCCCTCTTTGGCCCAGTGACTTTTCCTCGGCACGCGACCGTGCGCCGACGGGCACGCGACAGACTCCCAAGACGGGTGACTGCTTCGACTGGAGCTTCCCGGAGCTGTGGTCGTGCGGCCAACCGTGGCCCCGGGTAAGCCCCACCCGGGCGCGCGGAGGAGGCGACAAACTGCCCGTAAAAAAACCTGTGGTCAGCACCGTGTATCACCGTCCCGGTTGCGGTGAGAGTTCAGTTTACTTTTTTTTTTTTTTCTCCTCGAGTCTTGGCGAGTCACTCTCCCCTTGGTGTGGTGGCTATCGACAGGAGATGGCGGTTAACAACATGGAAAATGAACTTGTGCCTGTTGATACAGAGAATGCCCACAAATTGCCCCGCGCAACGTTTATCCGACTCATGAAGGCGTGTCATTCATGAGGCCGCTTCTTACTTATGGCGGCACTTATCAGTCGGAGAAAATCATGAAAACAGAAATGTTGAAACGATGTTTCAACCACTTTGTTACGGAGGTCCACATATGCGGAATTTTATCTTTCCAAAGTTAAAAAATGATTTTTTAATGATTTTGTTGTAGTTACGTGGACGTTCATATACGTTGGGGCTTTAATTTTGAATAAAAGATTTTAACCCTTTAACGCGCAGTGTTCCCGCTCTGGGAACACCAAACTCTGACGTGTTGACTGCTGCCAGTCACGAAGAATAGATTTGACTTCTATCAAAATAGTTGCGGGTGACATAGCTCCACGAGAATCCTTTACTTTTTAGCATTCCCGTAAAAAAATGGTCACGATTATTTTTAACAGCACTGACATCTGCTGAAAAATGGAAGAATGCGAGAACACCTGGATAGATTGCCCAATGCTGAAAAAAGGGCAGCCGTTGCCATCGCACGACTTAACTACCAGCAAGATGACAGACGATCGAAGCGTTCATCGCGTGCCACAGATCTAGAAACGCTTTTTTGACGCAGTTGGCTGTGCTGCACAGCCAACTGCGTCAAAAAAGGGTCTCTAGATCTGTGGCACGCGATGAACGTTTCGATCGTCCGTCATCTTGTAGTTAAGTCGAGCGATGGCAATGGCTGCCCTTTTTTTCAGCATTGGAAAAGGGTTGCGCCTCAAAGGGTTAACGCATGTGTATGTGTAAATCCTACACACCGACGCACAGATTTTATTTTTGTTTGCCGTTACACAAAAGAACATTTGAATGTCATGGAAACTTCCGAAGTCTAATTTGTTACTACCCCCCCCCCCCACACACACACACACCGAAATTCATATTGATGAAAAGAACTTGTAGAACATCATTTACCTTTTAAAGTGTCTTGGCAGTCTTCGCTTATGTGTGATAACTTTTTACTGCAGAAACAGATATTGAGAATTAGTCTTTTGTTCGAAAAATTATTGCTTTCTATTAGTCGTTTTTAAGTGCAATAGGTTTTTAAAAAAAATAATTATGAGATCGTCTTTAATTTGAGATGTGAGATTTTGTCCGGTGCGAAGAAGTTAAAAGAATGCTTTCTCGCTGAAAATGTTACATAAATTTAGTACCAAAGCCAGTAAAAGTAGGATCGCAGAGCATTTAATAATGATTCGTTTTAACAGATACGGCTGTAAAATGGACTCATTTTGCGCTGTTTATTCAGAGCTGCATCAGTGTTTAAGGCGTTTTGTCCCAATTTGACTATTTGAGGCATTTATTCCATAATGCCATTAATCCATAATTCCATAATTCCATTATGGGCTATGAATAGGAAAACCCGCAAAATATGATGAAATGGAAGGGGAATATTCTATATCATTTAAGATATGACAATATACTGTATTTTTTCTAAATAAGTCATTGGGTATTAAAAAAACAGGATTCGAATCATAATGGGGGAAAGAGCACTAAAGAGGAAACTTTATATGAAGACCTGTGTAATTCTTTTCCGGCCTTCATCTCAGTTATTCCTACGTACAAAATCATCTTTATTTCAAAAAGGTAATTTTTACATCACAACACAATATTTGGACAAACACATGCCTCCTAGGGGTAACGGGATTTGAACCCGAACCATACCACTCTCACACAGGCCGGCAGCGACGGGTGCACAGACAACCGCAGCCGATTTGAGTTGCAGCTGAACAAAGATCGCCATCTATACAAAGTGAACCTGGCATCATCTTTTTATGGCATCATCTATGAGTATTTTACTCCATGTTTGGTTCATGACCTCATTTGTTTTTTCTACTGCAGCTATGGTCGCGACCCTAGGTGGATTTTAATGACTCTTTTTGTCATGCCACCTACAGAAGAAGAGAAAGCTGGTTTATATTATTTTTTTTCAATACTACTATTGCTATTTGTTTTATTATTAATTAATCCATTAAATATATGGAGTCGAATGTTCTCTGGTTGTCTGATTGGCAAAAACCAAAATCAAAAGACTTCGTTTATGCACTGAATATTGGAGAATAGCAAATGTTCATATGTTTATATATATTATATAAAAAAATTGCATTAAAAAACAATTGAAGAAATGTTGATTACTAGTACATTTTTTTTTCTGATCCAAATATAATCCGGCAGAATCTGGGTATATCACACTCAGTGCATTGATACAATTATATTATTGAGTAGTGTATGCACTAATAACATAATTAATCACATATAGTTTATATCAGTGATTCTCAACCTTTTAACGTCGAGCCCCCAACAAAGGCTAACTTTCGGTGGCGCACCCCCCCCCTCTCACATTTTTCAGCATACATGCAGTGTCTTTAACAATGAACATTTAGTCGAATTTTCTACAGAATAATGCTATCAGTGAAGTTTGAATGAACATTTTAAGCGAAAATGGATACATTTTTGAGTAAAAATGAGAAGAAATAAGATGATTTTTTAAAAACATGCATCACGGTACTTACTCTTTGGTTTTTCTCGCGCCTCCCTTGGGGGAAGGTGCGCCCCACAGGTTGAGAAAGCTGGTTTATATTATTTTTTTTCAATACTACTGTTGCTATTTGTTTTATTATTAATTAAATACAATTTTATTTTCATATACTAAAAGATTTATTTATTTTAATTAATTTTTCTAAATTTATAGTTCTTTTTCTACTCTTTAGTTATTTAAGACAGTACTTTTTTGCTCATTGGTTAAGTATACAATTTTCTTTAGTATTTTACAATTCCTTCCTAACCCCGTTACTGTTTTTGTTTTGATTCCTCTCTTTTTAACTACATTGTTCAGGCTACAATTTCATCCGGTTGTTTATTTTCTCTCTTTTTACTCCATGGTTCTTGCTGCCTTTGTGTCGCTTAAATTTGTATGCTGGCATCATCTTTTTATGGCATCATCTATGAGTGTTTTACTCCATGTTTAGTTCATGACTTCGTTTGTTTTTTCTACTGCAGCTATGGTCGCGACCCTAGGTGGATTTTAATGACTCTTTTTGTCATGCCAACTACAGAAACCCAGCTATTTTGACTTTTCTTTTAATTAGATTAATTCAAGTGGTGGCGCCTGAAGATTAGAACTTGATTAGTCTAGTTTCCTTTTCACCATCCCTTTGTTTTTTGGGGTTCTTGCAGTTAGGTTTAGGCCCACGAGATCTCACTTGGTAAATTATTCCAACCTTTTTAGCTCTTATAGCTCTATTTTCTATTGCTACATAGGTTTGTGTACAACATTTAAGGCCTATGGTCCGGGTTGTTTTTTTAAATTCTCTTTTCTGTTGGTGGAGTTTTGGTTTTAAGATTGTAATTGGATGGATGGGTCGGGAAGTTTTTCTCACAATAAAAAAAAGAGTAATATGTATAAA
Organism: Cheiracanthium punctorium; assembly: GCA_038373885.1. Lineage (NCBI taxonomy): Eukaryota > Metazoa > Arthropoda > Arachnida > Araneae > Cheiracanthiidae > Cheiracanthium > Cheiracanthium punctorium. Next base: position 337,036 of record JAWZYV010017693.1, on the reverse strand, counting down.
AACAATCTGGATGTGTATATGCATCCATATATATATCTGGAGGGATGAAAAAAAGGGGGGGTTTCCTATATTGTGATTATTCTGTCCTAAATTTTTTTAATTTATTAGATTAATCTTCTGTCATACAATAACTTATTATTCATACTTTGTCACTAATAATAATCATTATATTTTTTAAACAATATGTTATATTTAATTGGCTATTCAATAATTTTAATTTATTATTATTCTATATATATTTAATTATATTAATATACCTGGATACTCTTAATGTATAATAATATTACCTTTCAGTATTTGGCAACACCTATACTTTCTTCTTTCCACTTTTACAATTTTATTATGTGCCAACACCATTTTTCACTTTTTACAATTCTTAACATTGGCAACACATATTACTTGTTTCCACTAAGATTTCCATGTGCTCAAGTCTGGTATGTAGATAATTGCTATTTATATTTTTGATTTCTTTTTTTCCTTTTTATAGTAGGGTAGGGCCCAAAACGTGTGGAGTTAATATCTCTTTTGATATGCCACACAACCGAAACCCTACTATTTTGTTTGCTTTTAATTATAGTCCACTGTTTGTGGTCCCTGAAGATGGTGACAGTGGTTATAATTTCCGTTCCATTCTATTTTCACATTAATTCTTGCACTTTATTTGGCTTAGCTTTTATCATTTTATTTATTTATTTTCTTTTCAAAATGTGGTTTCTAATTCTTGCTTAAAGCTGTTATATTTTTATGCGAGGTATGTCTTATTTGCAGTATGTTTTGTGTTTTACTTATTAGTTATATATATATATATATATATAGAGAGAGAGAGAGAGAGACATGAAGAGGAAGTAGTTAATATTTGCGAAAAATGTTTATTGAGACTCATATCTCAGCCTAGTAATTAATAGAAATTTTAGTCATAAAACATTCGATTATTTTCTCACCAGTAAAACTTTGAAAGATTTCCAGCATGCATTATAGCACTGAAAATTCGAGTAATAAAATAAATTAATTTAATAACTTTATCCGACTTTCATTAACTCAAATATTATTCGTTTTCTGGCACATAACCACTGAATATCCGGCCTTATAGAAGAAACATGCTTTACTTGGAGCCTTCAACCGTACTTACCTATAAAACTACAGACAAAAGTTAATTACTACTTAAATAACAAAAGCCAGTAATTAAAAACCACCCCTATCATTGAAATAAAAATCCGATTGACACCCTAAACCTAAATCATATCACTCCCAAAATGATTTTGTAAGTTCTCAACAGCCCCCCCCCCTTATCATAAAACCTACTCTAGCAATTAAAAATAAACGCCTGTTATCTGTTTTTAACTAATACCCTAATAAAAATCCATTTCTGAAAAGGTCTTTTCCCAAGCAGGAACAAGAAGAAGAAAAAACTGTCCACAGCAAATAAAAACTCGCAAATTAAAAATGGATAATATAAAATGCACCACCGATAGATAACACACGGACATTATCATAAATTCTTAACGCGGTTTAAATTCCTGGCGAGGAGTTATGAGTCCTTCTCCCCCTAACCCCGCCGCCAATAATGGCGTCATAATTCCATAGTTATTGCTTCCCAGATCGGCTCTTTTACTGAGGGTAATTGCTTTTTATTGCGTCATAAGGCGACCGCTAAATTGACTTTATCATAATTATTGTGCCGTTTACAATAATAACGTGCCACGGGGGCCGCGCTATCTAAATTAATGAGAACAGCCTATTGGCGATCGTGTTTTTAAATAACTTACGACCTCCAAGCCAGCAGGAAGCACGCTCTCCTTCTAACGACGTGATTCGCGTTGTATCGAGTTGTTTTATGTGGCATCTGTTAAATACGGGTGTCCCCCTCAAATTAAACAGTTAGGATCTGCAATTCATTATTATTCTTGATAGAATGAACGGAGAATTGAGGAACTGAAATCACAGAAACAGAAACTTTTGAAATATTTCATCAGCAACGTAATTTTGCGCGTATTTACCTTACAAACAGTGCAACTATAAAATCTCACATATTTTCCTTCCTTTTCTTTTTTATTATCCTCCACTTTCTTTTGATTTATCAATCATTTTTTTGTGGGAAATGCTCGAAGTTTATTAACATAATTTGATTAAAACTTTTTATTTATTTTCCAAAAAAAAAAAAAAAAAAATCCATTTTATACCTTATGATAGATCAATTCCTGTTTTACTATCAAAACCTTGGGATGCAGACAATCCCCTTATTTATTTTAATATGAATTTTGAAAAGTATTTAGATATTTTATTCAACATTGCTGGTTTAAAACCGTTTATACCAGTCTTGGGTTCTCTAGCTTTATAATAGAAAAATTTTAACTATTTCGTTGTGAAAGATAAAAGGATTTTGAATAGTTTTAGAGCCAGTTATTCCAACTGACATAACATTTACGATTTTCTTAAATCAAAATCATTTCAAATTCATCGCCCCCTTGTTTCATTCAGAACACAAAATTGCTATTTTTAAAATTTTTCAGATTTTTAAAAATGGAAATAAAAAATTTAAAAATAAATAGAATAAAAAACAAGTTTGGGAATAAAATGGTTAAACCATAAATCAATTCAATTGAATGTTGTATATTTAGTTTTAATAATAATAATCATGTAAATAATGATTAATAAAATTTTTATTAAATAACATATAATCTTTTCAATCCATAAATGTTTTTATCGCTTTATAATTTTAAGCATATATTTTTATAGCACAGAATTTAGCTTGTCCTTTATACGATTCTTCCCTCACAAGAATACTTATGATTGGGTAAAGTTAAAAAGAGTAAAATTCACTAAGAGTTAAGTTATTCACTTCAGGTTCAGAGTAATTCGCTAGAAATCTTTCTGGTACATGCTATAAATAAAATACCATATAAATAGATCCTGCATTTTTTAAAAAGTCACACAGATGATTCTGAAACAAATGTGTAATTATAAATATTATCCAATGTGCAAAATTTATTAATATAATTGTGTTTGTATATTTTTTTTAAATCAAAATGAATAAAAGCATGAATTATCGGTGGGATTCAGTCAGTCGAAGCATCTGTTAAGCATCTTGTTTAATTTTTAAAAGGTAAATTAGTGTATTTTATTAAAAATTGAATGTATAGCGTTAAAAAGTAAGTTTTTTTAGTCATATTAAAAAAAGTGCATGTAAAGTCTATGCTTTGTTTTTTCAACTATTTACCTACTTGTGCAGACTAGCAGATACATTTTAATTTTAATTTTATAGTACTTATTTTTACACTGAAAAGGAACGCTTTTTGTGCCTCAAAAACAGTTTGGGCAACAGAAATATAAAATTTAGTTGCATGAATCCGGTTCAGACGATACAGAGAAGAAGCAATTCTGTGAAAATGATAATTTTTCAGTCTCTAAAAGAGTAAAATGCAACACTTCTTTAATAGGATTTTCTGGAGAAGAGTAAATGTTTTCTTCTATTGAAGTGCGAATTCCCGATTTCTTTCTTATTCCATGATAGAAAACCAAATGTAACTCGCTTTTACGATTAGAAGATGGATGGCATTTCTACTCCTTCTTTTTCCAATACAATTGAAAGGAATTTTTACGGTAGTAAATGATGAAACGATATAGCATGTTTCCTATTCAAAACTGTGTGTATAATACTCATAGGTCTTTTACTGTGAGTCATACGAAAAATTTATCGTGAATTACACTCATTGCGCACTAGGTAGTAACTAAAATGCTTTTATGAATTTCTTCCGTGTGCTTTATTGTACACATTTATGTATTTGTATTAAGCCCATAGTCAAGATAGGGGTTTGGGGGGTTCAACCCCCTCTCCTCCCCCAGACGTGAGATGGGTATCATTTGAAAGTGGGCGCAGATTTTCATTGCAAGATTGAAGCAACGAAAGAAACACTTAACCTGTTCGCTCCCATTGTTGCAATGACGCGACGGCATCGATTCTCCATTCTGCGCAAAACGTTGCTTCCCGACATAGGTCTTTGAATGCCCAGCAGCAGTCCAACGTTTGTGCCGCACAAACGCTGGACTGCATCAAGGGGGAACGAACACATTAGTCAACAAGTCACTAAAATATTTATTTTGAATCATTGTACTTAGAACTTAAATCTACGAGAGTCTTTTAATTCAATTTAATTTTGTTTTGTTTTGATTTGTTTTATTTTATTTTTTATTTTCATAACGATCCCTCTTGGCAGAAATCAATGTATAAATGGCCATCCTACAGAAGTGTTAAGAGCGACCATACAAACTTAGTTATCCGTGTTGTTCTTACTAAGACAGAGAGCGCAGTTTTGTTGGGTGTGTTGCATGGGTATGCCAGGCTGTTTTACCTCCTCGATGCGCCTCTGACTACCACATTGAAACATGAAACTTGAAGCTCCCCGAAATTCTTTCCTGGTCCTGATTTGCACAGAATAATTTCTCTCAAAATGGGCTTTGTTAGTGGTACATCCGATATGAGTTGCCTTTTTTTATTGTATATCAGTATGACCAGTGGCGCACACAGGATTTTCTCTTGGAGGAGTCCAACCCATAAAGCTGTGACACCAACCACCTGAAAAAATGCAGATTTTTCATATTTTTATCGTAATCCCTTTTTACTGTGTTTTTATTTATCCATCTTAACTGCTGAAAATAAGAATTTGATGTCTTCTAATAAATTTAAAAGTCAAAAATTACATGACGATTTAACGAAGGAAAATCGACAACTCTCTTGGGAAGGGTCCGCACCCTTTGGACCCCTCCCTTGTGTGCGCCACTGAGTATGACACGATCCTATAAAACACATATGGTTGAGCATTTTTATAATGTAGGTATGTCATATCACCAAGTGCAGAAAGTTGTAACACGTACAAGTTTTAACACTACAAGTCACACTTGTTTACGATGTCTGCTGCGTACTTCAGGTTAAAACCAAGGATTCAACAGCTTTTATTATAAGTCAGCATTCCACGCCGACCCCTTGAGCTCATTCATCACCAGAGCTTCCAGAACTTCCAACCACAGTGGGGGTCACTTGTTGTTTTGACATCTGGACATTGCGCAACTTAACAGAACAAGGAATCGCTACCTAGCCGTAAAGTTTTACGCTATGTTGCTTTTAATTATGCAAGACATTTCAACGGAAGACTTTTCTAGGCAGTTTTAGAAATGTTAGCACTTTTAAGGGCTAAAAGTTCAAGAATAAATGTTCTGCACTGCGCGAAGATGAACGTAAGAGAAATATCTTCAGAACTAATTTTATTTCATTTTTAGGAATAAACGTATAAGAAATTGTTTTCTAATTTTATATGGAAAACTTAAAAGTTGTCATAGCGTATGACAAGTAAATGCTAGAAATTACTATACATTTATTGTTTTTCAAATCAATAAAGTTTGTAATAATAGTACCAATTCCATAAAAGCTGTCGAAGATTTTTCACAAACTAATGCTACTAGAAATTAAGTTTTTATGAGATATTATATATTATTTTATTTTAGTATACGGTCAGAATTACATTATATTTGAATACTTTGGCAACAAACAAAAAAATATTCAGATTCTTTACTTTTGATAGGAAAAAATTCTTTAAGATTATTTATACTGCTCAACACTTATTGTTTTCATCAGGATTTGAACTACTTAACTGTAAGGATGTTTCATGTTCCATAAAAGCTCATTTTCGGAAATCCTATCCAATTTGATATTTAAGTACAGTTGCGAGATTTGAGCATGCGCATCCCTTCCAATCCAGTTTGATATTTAATTTAAGTATACATACGAGATTTGAGCATGCGGGTGGGGGTGGGATGGCCAGAGAGAGGCCATCCCACCCCCTTCCCCCAGCTCACATGAAAATGTTTATTATAGCGTGATGATTTAAGTTCTGGTATGAAGTAAACGTGGCTCAATACTTAAATATAGTATATTTCTGTAGCAAGATCCCTGACTCCCCCCCCCCTTTCCATACAAACAGTCAAATCATAGATTTGAATATTTTTTTACTGACATCTATTAAAGGGCACGGCAATTTAGCATCAGTTGTCCCTGTCTACCCGTGTCTATATATAATTAGTTACTTGACTTTTTCATAAATTGATACTGTTGAGTTTTTATATACTTGGAAATTAAATTATAAAAAGGAGCTTCGATATCCCCGAAACATTCTTGGCGATTATGCCGCACATACACAAATTTATAATGCTAACAAATTAATTTAATCATTGGCACTAGCAGCTAACTTTGTCGATTGAAAGCTCTGATGAAAGAGAATCTACTACGGACCATTCTTTCTCTCATATACCATTCTTTTTTAGAAGTGATATTTTAAATGAAGTTCCATTTCTCATCATGTTGATATAGATATCAAGAGAGGCAAACGTCAATCATTCCTCTAAAAAAATATTTACTTTATCCAGTCGATTTCTCCATTTCTTAATAAGATTATGGATAATATTCAACACAGCATACAGTTACGAAAAGGTTTTGTCTTAAAACATAGTTTCAAAATACAAAAGATAATAACTGCTTCGATTGACAAAAAAAGAAAAGAAAAGAAAAAAAAAATGAAATGTATGAAAGTGTTGAATTTATCCGCTAACAAGTACTAAACCCTCTCAAAAAAGTATTCGAGTATGAATAAACCTTTCAGTGTTGGTTTCATACATAAAGCATCGTTATTCATTAAAAGTAAATTATGAACATATAATAATAACTTCCCTTTTTTATTTCGAGTTGCTTATTTTCAAAAACTAATCAGGCATTCATAACACTAAAATAGGAATCCAAGCCTATAGTCGAAACTTTTTGAGTGGGTGTACATTGCAAATATAAGATATAATTAAGATTTTTCAACTGTCAAATGTATTGTAAATGACACTAACAGTCGAGAACTGAAGAATTTCTTTTTTAGGTTTTTACTGATAGAAATGATAGAAGTTCTTCAACCTCTTACAGGTGTATTGCACTGTGGCTGAAATTTTTCATTGTCAGAATACCCCGTTGTATTCCCTGCACGTACAATAAAGATGCATTCATTTGAGTTTTTCGAACCACCTTCAACAAGGTCGAGATAGAACTTCCGTAAATCGTATTATATTTTTCACGGGTTGAACAACAATGTCAATTAGAAAACTACTCCACCAGTTACAAATCGTCGTCGCACGAACAGAATGCTAAAAGAATCTATTTCTTACTAATACTCAATTCAGTCTGACCTAGTCCAGCCACGCCCAAGAACCGCCAAGCGGTCTGCACAAAACTCGGAAGAAGTCCCAAGATTAATTGATTCCTGCTTCTAATTCGGTCCGTGGATAGGCGTGGTCGTGTACAACCTATCTTTTTATCGTTATTTATACATATTATTTGGAAGCACCAACTCTAATGCAGATGGTGTCAATTGTAGAGCCCTCGGTCCACCCTCCTGACAGCTGTTGGAAAAGATCCTTCTTGGTGAAATAGGAACTCTCAAGATGGAAAAGACACTGCTACCGGTTGGAGAGTTTTTAATCACCCTTCATAGGAGACTTGAAAGGCAACAGATTGTTTCCATGCGTTGTCTTTACTGTTTCACTGCAGGAGTTCTTATCCGAGTTGTTGATGCCTGAGTTATTATGAGTGGAAATAAGATTACTCATTTCAGTAATTACAATGGAAAGCAGCGAAGTAGTTGTTTACTAAAAGATTTTAATGAAGTTTATGTATCTGTGATGCTTGAAATTCAATTTTGGCATCGAATATAATTTTAATTCTACTTTTGAAACATCTACTATTCTAAGTAGAAAAGTTTCTAGTGCAATATAAGCAAAAATTGCGTTCATAAAAATAAATTTTAAGGGTATAGAAAAAATTAAATTGATTGACTCTCTTCCGTCAATGATTATATAGAGTCAATTTTTGTTTATTTTTCTTTGCTAATTATATACTTTTGAGTGCTACCTTAACGTACATTTTAAGTAAAGCAGATCGTGTTCGAATCAAACTTTGCGTTTAAAAAAAATCCCAGTACCTTGTTCATGTATCTTTATTTTTATTAGTTAAAATTAAATTGGTTTCCAGAGCCGAAGTCGAATACAGAGTTTTTTATGATAGTAGATGACTGTATGTTTTGCCTTTATATATGATCATGACAGTTTAGATAGACAATTTTAATAAAATCGCATTTGAGTTTTGAATTCTCTTTAAAAAAGTGTAGAAGTATTATTCTCTGAATATAGGAAAAGGGAACTAAAACAAAACTCCGTGAACATGCTGAAATGACAGTGAAAACCTTTACTTCTAATGGTATACAAAGAATTCAACATATGTATGAAACAAAGGGAACTATGGAGATTCTTTTCAATGTCTTCAGTGTGTCCATCTTGCTCATATTGTGGGGATGATGATGTGAAAGATGTGCTGCACCCGAAAAATTTACCTGCCACCTCGGACTCCAGCACACGATTCATGAAACCATTTACTACAGGCTTGGTACGCTATCTTGTTGCTGTCACTGGAATAGAAGTTGGCGCTGCAGAATCGTTCTCCGAACTTTGTGTTCTTAGATACTGAATTTCTTGCATCAGGATCGAAGGAAAGATCTGTTAGGGGTTGTCCAGTCTTCTTTTTGGCACTTGTCCAGTCTTGTTAGGCTTGTTGCACCTAAGAGCATTGTGATTTTTCCACAGCAGAATTCCGATGCTCCTCTGAAGACAAAATTGTTGCTGTCTGACTTTCTTACCTCTTGTCTGGGTCTTTTGATGCTTCAAAGTAAGAAAGGACGAAAGTTCATCGAATGTCACATGACTGGCAGAAGTAGACTAACTGTAAGGAGTACAAGGTGTATGTTTCTACTCCTCATGGCTGTGGGAGCGGACTGCTGCAGGTTTTTGCGTCCATTTGTGTACCATCTGGCTGACGGAGTTTAAACTAGTACCAGTAGCGGCATCTACAATACGAATGCTTCTTCTGGTATACGATCTGGTCTGGTACGATCAACGGAGAAAACACCTGACGTCTGAAAACCGTTACATGCATTGGATATTGTTACTGCTTTTCATCAAGCATATCTGGAAGTCTGGAAGTGATTGCAATTAATCTTCTTATCTGGTTTATTTCTCAGCCAGAGCCTAGAAGTTCCATAATAGAGAATCTTTAAGGACGGAATAATGAATAAGCTTGCGGCTGCAAATTAAAAAATTGTCTTTGTTCATGATTTTCTACTGCATTATTATTATTTTCTAACAGAATATATGCATTTTTTATTTATTTGGTTAAAGTTATTTACATAAGCAATAATGTAAAAACTTTGAGTATGACAGGAACTGACCAGGCGTGTCCATCTTTCCCAGAACGGTACTTTTGAATGTATTTCGCCATACATAACAATCTAAAAAAACATATAAAATTTATACTTTGGACGCCCCCCCTTTCTGGCTTAATCTTAACGCGACGCTTTGAACATCCAACTATACTCTCACCTATACCTTACTAAATGCTAATACAGTTTAATAAAATTAATTGAATTCATTTTTTCTCTGCAATTTCATCTTGCCTGGAACAATCCGTTGCTTTTCTGACAACTAGCTCCTGTTGGGATGTTGCTTGTCTTCACTTTTGTCACCACTTTAAAGACATATCTTTCTCCAAATAGAAATTTTGCAAGTGTTCCGATCTTACAAATATAGACCATCATAAGTGCCCATGTTACAAGACCTGACTCACAACAATAATTTCTTCATTAGATTTAAATAATGCTACCTAACATACTTCCTTTGTAAGTCATTTTTGTTACTTCTATTCATTACGTGAATATCAAAATAGAAGTTTTACCTGCACGTTTGCAATCCAATCAATGATAATTAAGTTCCAAACAATTTATGAAATTTTTTAGCATCTCATATATTTAAATTATTTAAGTCTAATTTCTATTTCTATGAGAGCGTTGTAAAAGATGAAATTCTCTAAATAGTAATAATAATTTCTATAGAAAATTTAATACTCTTTGAAACATAAAAAATAATAGAATAAAATAAACACAAAATATAGATTTTTGTTTACATTGATTATACTTAAGTAATAGAGAGATGAAAATAAATATAAAATTATTTTGTCATTCAGCTAAAGTTAATCAAGTAATTTCCCTCTATTTTAAGCTCTAAATTCTAAACTTTATTCACAAATTACAAAACAATAATTAAATATAATATTTGAATAAACAATACTTCTGTATGTAAACACTGCTTAGAATGAAATGGGAGCGCGATTAAAATATTAATACTTTTGCTCGTGCTTGGTCAATTTTTCAATACTTTTTAATTATTAAATTATTAGCACGAATAACCTTATTTTAAATTTGTAAAATAGAATTGATGAAAGCTCAGTTTGTCCAAATCCTAAAAATTTTGCATAGTAAAATTAATTTTAATTCTTCGAAAATAAATTATTTTATATGATGTATTCGAGATCACTTAAACACACTAGTAAGTAAAATCGCATGTTTTAAAAAGTAATAATATAGACAATAAAAAACTTCCTTTCAAAATTTTTTTAAAGCATATAGTTTCCTCTTGCACCTGTTTATCATTTAATACAATAGAAAAACTCTCAATGTCTCAACTAACATCTTATTTCCACAGAGATAGAAAAGGATCGTAACTGATCAGAGCATTTTAGACTTCATCTCCTGAATTTATTAAAGATTAGCGTATGGTTGTCCATAACAATCTTATCTTCATTTCAAGTTTCAACACACTCCAACGACCACTGTCAAGAATCAAGCTTTATCTTTGTTCAACGCAAGTTGTCATCCGAATATCTCTGTTTCTTTTTAAACTTTAAACTAATTAATACACTTAATCTTTAACCAATTTGAGTAAGACTAGTTGGCAGTGTTCAATAGAATACTAAACTTAGTATACAATGCCACCTGTAAAGCTACTGTTGAAATTTTTTAGACCAAGGGAAGGGCTGGCTCTACGCAAGCATAACACATTTTTAAACCTCTTGTGATTTTCCGGGCATGAATGTGGAATCACAAAGGGTTTTATACATTACAATGTTGAAGGACATACTGCAGAGGAAATACAGAATGTTGATAAAGTTTCGATACATTTTTGCTTAAACGGATTTCATTTTGAAATATATATGAAAACTCAACATAATAGAACACTAAATTTGTACAATTCAATACGGTCTCCCTGAATATCTAGGAGCAATTGCAACCGTTCCATTACATCCGGAATACCTTCTATATAAAAATTTGGGCTGCACGATCACCAGACTTAACTCGTCTAGACTTTCTCGTACGGGCTTTCGTCAAATCCAAAGTGTTCCTATGAAGATTCGGAGCACTGAACAACTGAAACAGGTAATCATAGCTGCAGTAGCTGAAATTACACCAAGAACCTTACAGAAAGTGTTTCGGAATGTAGTGGAACGATGACAATTGTGCCTAGACATTCTTGGGGGAAGCACTGAATTGTACTAATTTAGTGTTCTATTATGTTACGTTTTCATGCAAATAATTTATATTTCAGAATGAAACACGTTTAAGAAAAAATGTCTAGAGACGTTACACTGTATTACAAGAGCATATTTCCAATATTGGTCTTACCATCCACAAATAGGCTTTCTTTCGGAAGAAACAAGTGGGTTTTCCTTTTGTTAGAGGGGGGAAAAGTCTTCCAGAGAGGATGAACTTCCCATCCTCTAATCACTTTTCCATCTGTGTCGGGGGATGGAGAGACAATCAATTGATCCTCAATCGACTGGGATACGAATGAGGTTGGAATCGGCGACTTCATAAACATCACTCACAAAAGTGATGATGCCGACGGGGGGTTCTGCTCTCCCCTCTTCTTTGGTAAAAATTAGGAAAATAATAATGATAATATAAAAAAAAAAGTTCCATGTTGCGACAAAAGCCTGTTCCCTCATCTACTCTTCCGAAATGCAGACGGGAGGAATTGAACCAAAAGTGACAATTGATTTTCGATTGAGCCATGGGGGGAAGAAATTGTTGGAAAGGAATGGGTGGGGATTTGTTTGTATAAAAATAAAGATCGGTGGAATTGTATGTAACCAATCGTAACAGCGGGAGGGGTCCAATTTTCAATTTTTATTTTTATATGTTTTTGATCGCAACATCGTTACAGGAGCGTGGAGAAAACAATTTTTTTGCTACTTTGTTTTTCGGATAATTTTTTTCTTTCTTCCCTTCGCTGTTTTTTGATTTCTGTTCCGAGATTTTTCAAGTCCATTAGCACTCCATTAAAGCTATCTGTCAACTGGGCGGCAAAGCGTAGCTAAGGCAGGCTGTGTAACGTTTTATGTCGAAATTTATTTATTTTTTATTTTCTTCTTATTATTATTATTAGTTTGTTTCATTAAGGTTTTGTTTTCTGGCGTCCGCTAAAGCGTTTGTATCTGCGACAGTTGGCTTTGTCAGATCTTGGAGCAAAAATATAATACAAAATCATAAAAGTCTAAAGTGAAATTATTTGTGCGTTAAATTCTTTTATAGTTCAGGAGATGAAGTTTGCTATTTTTGGTTTTTCTTTTATCGTTCCCTTATGTTCAATTAGAAGCGGGAACAGTATTGATCTAAACACACAGTATGCATTTCTACTTATTTTCGTTATCAGTTTCAAAGCTTCCAATATGATGATACGAAAACACCAATCATATAAATGTATTTAACCTATTGTGTACGCATTTACTTTAGAAAAACTAAAGAATATATTAATTTTACAATACCTAAGCACATAGCCTAATAATTTAGATAGACGAACATTCGAGAAGCTTAGTCAATTCAACGGCCATCTCAACAACTACTTACCTAGGAGAAAAGGTACAGTTAAAGTTCGATCAAACTCATACACATAGTACGTAAGTAAAATTTGTATCCGTGTCGTTTTTTTCGAGCTGCGATATTACATGTTATGTTCAATATAATTATCCAGTAGAAATACTTATTTTTACTATGGTATAATTTTTTTTATTTATTTGTTTAGTTTTTTTTTTCTCTATTTATTTTGATGAACAAAAATTTCATCTTTTTTTAAATTACTGGTGAAACATTTTTCTCGAAAAATTAAAATGCTTATTTGAAGCAACTAAATACAATCAACTTCACAAACTAATATTGAAGATCAATGAAAATTACGATTTTTGACATTTTATTTACAGTACTAAATATTTTATTCAATGTTTAATTTTTAAAACGTCACTAAAATTTTATACGGAGGAAGTTTCCGCACAACTAGTCTTCATTAAAAGTTTAATGTACATTAGTGCTTATAAATTTTTGTAATAAAATTTTGATGTTTTCTTTTGATATACAGCGGAAATACAAATGATTCATAAGGTTTAGACTAAGAGGATGAGTAAGAAAGGAGGGGGGTGGTTAAAAGAAGGTTTCATTAAATTGTAGTATGGATTTTTTTTAATTATTATTATTAGAATGTGGCTGTATGAAACAAGTTAAATTAACTTTCTGTTTCTTTAGGTAGTTTTACAAAAATAATTATTTAATGGAAATAAAAAATACGTTTTAATCGTATGTCTAGTATCAATGGAGTTAAAAATATAGATGTGTATTACTTAAAATAATTAAAAAAAACTACTCAAAATAATTTGATAAAATAATTATCTTCAGGTGATTGTCACTGAGGAAGGGCAAAACAGTTTTTGCTCGAAACAGCTGTATGGCTGTTGAAGTAAACTTTAAGGTATTATTTTACAAAGTTTTTTTTTTATTTTATGTTTTAAACACCAGTTATTTTGAATGATTTTATTATGGTATATTTCTCCTTTACTTTAAAACTTTGACTTTAAAATGTGCCATAAACTTGTTTTAGTGACACATAATTTACCGCGTTATTGTAAGAATGAGAACGGATTTCAGTCTGATAATTACGAAGAAGATGGACTCTAAAATGTACTTTGCATTTGCTAAGAGAAAAAAAATAGAATCTCAAGAGTCAATGGCAAAAATAAAGCTGTCGAAGGAAAGAAAGGCTCATTAATGTTTCTAATTTTTTGTAATAAATATGAAAAAAAAGGTCAATTATACTTTGTAAATAGTATTATGTGAACAGAAATAATCTAATCTACTTGGGAAAGTACCTTTAATAATGTAGAGAATCGAGTAGTACGTGTCGTATCGAATTAAGCTAGAATTGAAGTTAAAAAGAAAAAGTATTCAACTAATGTTTTGTAACGACGGATATGTTGGCTTCTACTTCAAAGCTTCTGTTAATATGTATGAAAACGAGTTTTCACACTTCAGATTTCCCCAATATTTTGTATTACTGTGTTTACTCGCGAAATAGTCGTACCCCCGTTTTGAATCAGAAATAATAGCTTTAGAGTTACAATATTATGTGGTAGATTTTCCCCGCGTAGCAGTCGCCATAAAAAATTGGCTAAAAAAGTGCGACTATTACGCGAGTAAACGCGGTATATGTCATGAATTTTGTACCACAAGCTACGGGGTTACTGATTATTCGACAGGCTGTTTGTTCTCTTGTATACTCCCAGAAACCATTATGCATCATTTTCTACGGGTCGGGAGCAATCATCGTCGAAAGCTGCAATAATGATGATCCCTCATCTAGACGTGTTCATATTCGTCCACTAACAGTAAGTTTATCGTGTTCAGAATGTTTGAAGCGTTAAACCAGTACTAGTGGAATTTATCCAGTACCAGTAAAATTTATAAGGTAAGTGTTATTCTATTTATATGATATCAGTGAAAGTACAGTTCCTTATACATGGTTCTGGAGTGTTATTGATTTCAAATCTAAAACAGTGTCATTTTTGCATGTCACTCCCTTACACGATTCAAATACTTGCATGTTACAGCACAGATGAACTGCATCTGCAAACTGTCATGGTCTCCAAATGGTCTCCAAATGCACTCTCCAAGCACTATCTGAGGCAAAGTAAAGTTGGAAGACTGCGACTGCTACTTCCAAAAGGTGTACGTGGAGACTTTTCTGTTCTTTTAACAATCTATTAAGAGAATACTGCAAGTCACGAGTTTTAATCATGGAAATATTTAAAATATGATACGATTCAAATAATAAATTTGGCTTCAAGTGATACATTTTTATCCGCGTACGAAAATTCGTCAACAACTTAAAATGACATATGACTCTTTAAAGCAGATTTGGGTAAATTAAAATTTTCAAAAATGCACTCTGGTATCTCTAGTAAATCTTACAAGAGTTTCAGTATATTTGTTTATTTATTTTTGTTTTATTTTTACTTTTTTTATTTTATTTTATTTACCGTGTTTACTTGCGCAATAGTCGCACATTTTCCCCTATTTTTCATGGTGAAAGTCTAGGTGCAACTATTATGCGAGGACGACTATTACGCGAGTAAACACGGTATTTTTTTCTTTTACTTTATAGATATATATTTTTATTTTTTATTTTATTTTATTTATTCATTTTGTAAACATCGACTTGTACAAGTGCTTACTTCTACTACGTCAATAACTATACAGTAGGGGGGGGGATGTAGGAGCGTATGTAATAACTGAAACTATTAAAACAGCAAACGAATGCGCAGTATAATCAGTCGATTTTATCCCGATAAGAATTACTTGTTTGAGACAAAATTTTGGATATGCGTAAAAATTTTCCATTTCGAGAAGTTTTTAAGCGTTATGCGAACGTATCCGCGCAATATCTGACCCCATAGATTTTAAACCTCATTTGCAACGATACGGCAGGCATTACCGCGGTCCGCTGGCGACCTGCGCAAAGCAGCGTAGAGGGTCATTTCCTCTCGAACTTTTCCTCCCTTCCTCTTTTGATGTCCGATGCTTGCGGACCGTAGAGAGGAAGGGATGCGGGGGGAGAGAGGCACGTGCCGCGGCACCCCGCCCAGAATTTTGGGCGAACCGTGAATTACCTTGCACACAAGTCAGTGGCCTCGTACGTACGTTCATTCATAAAAATCCATTCCCCCAGAGCATTTAGTTTTGGTTTTTTAACCGAACAATTTCACCCCTTCCCCCAACCCACCAACCATCCTGGCTTCTTAAGTGAGATGAGGGAACGCGTTGCCCATAGTAATGATGATATAGTTTTTTCTAGGCGTAGCTCGTTGAAGGAAAGGGTTTCTTTGCTTTTAATTGAAATCATTTGAAAGCTGGCCGTATCTCGGAGGGGCATCTTAATGAATTGCCAGGAAACCGATTTCGAACAGGGACGAGGTAATAAGTCTTCCAAATGAGATGTTATTCTAGGAAGGATAAAAAATTAGTGTTTTTTTTTTCCTTCCTAAGAGTTACACTGCCCACTTAACAGTCTTACTGATATATATTTTTAAATATTAACTGAAGTAATACCGGGTGATCAGAAAGCCCGCAAAAACTTCAATGATTCATTAAAAAAAGAACAATTAATGATGGAAAATTGCGGTTTGCACGAATAGGTTTAGAGAGTGATTTGATTTTTTTTTAATAACAAGAAAGGTTATAGTTCCAAATGTTACCGATAGGTGGAGCTGACATGCACAGTGGGAAGCGAGTTTCCAGTAAAAACAAAATCTGAAATCTCTTAATCCTTTCCATGCAAACTGCAACTTTGTATCACAGTTTGTTCTTTTTTAATGAATTTTCACGAGCTTTAGTCCATCCTCATTAAAAAAGAAAAAATAACGATACAAAATGCAGTTTTCATATGTAAGATTAGAGAGATTTCGGATTTTTTAAATTGGAAACTTGCTTCCCACTGTGCACGTCAGCGCCGCCAATCGGTTACATTTGGAACTACAACTTTTCTTGTCATTAACAAAACACCCAATTATTAACAAAGCAACAGATCACCTCTACACCAATTTGTGCAAACAGCAATTTTCTATCATTATTTGTTCTCTTTTAATGATTTTTAAGAGTTTTTAAGGGCTTTTTGATCACCGTGTAGTACCTCGTAATGTTACACAACAACATACAACAAGCATTATAGCAGAGACTGTAACGTTCGTGGTATAAGATGTTCAAAAAAAGACTGTGGCATAGTGATGTAAAAATGTAATTATGTAATTTAAGTTGTTGTCATTAGTCCTTTTACTTTTAAACATGCAGTAACTTTTAAATAAAGTAGTAGGAATATAAGTAAAAATACTTAAACACAATTATAGATTTTGAAACAATGCCTCAATGAATTGAATACATTAAATTAATTAATATTGAAAAAATCCACAGTTAATATTATTAAAGTTTAGTTAGTAGTAAAAAAATCCTCAGTAAGAATTTTTAAATGTTCAGTTTTAAATAAATAGCACGAGCATTATGGTATTTACTATAATGGTCGTCACATACAGTTTTTTACTTTTAAACCGTATGGTTTGGCTCTTTTAAAGTTTAAATTATGTAAACATTTTCTAAAATTCTCTAAAGTTTTCTTTAACCACTTAACTGATCAATTTTTCATCAATGCATACATATTTTTCATTGAATTTAATTTTTATTCTTTTATGCCAGAAATGTTGCCAAAATAGTCGTTTGTTTTCCTGCATAGAATCAAAAATCGTACCTAATAGAATGAGAAGATGGAATCTTCTGAAAAATTTCATTTAATACTTTTACATAATTTTTAATTGCATGATTTCGAACACACACACACTCATACACACACAAAAACAAAAACAAAAAAAAAAACTTTAACGTGTTCTTCATGCAAGTATATACTCTATACAGTGAAATAACAGGTTTTAACAGCGAAAGCTTTACTCACACTTAAAATAAATTTCGGTGTTAACCTTTTGCAAAGTATTTAGATGCCTTTTCTCTATATTTCTTTCTTTACTTCTTCTTCTTCTTCTTTTTTTTTTCTTTTATGTGCACTATTAGAAGCATGGGATAGTACAAAATCTTACGTTCCAATCTAGATCATAAGTATGGCGCCTACCTTACTATTCTCCTTTCATTTTTCAAACCTTTTAGACCAACAAACACCGCAGGTATCAGTTTCTTTTCTGAACGATCAACTATTTCTATAAAATATATGTCTTGACTGTGGGTTCAGGTGTTTCACTTTCTATTTCCCATTTTTGATGTAAAATCAAGTATAAAGAAGCTGCTAGACCTTGCAGATTATTTGGTTTCCTATTTTAAGATTTTTAGTAAGAAATATCTTTTTAAAAGTTCATCTGATTTTTTCTTATATTTACATTTACCCCGTGTTTTTATATATACCCCAG
This sequence comes from Cheiracanthium punctorium, assembly GCA_038373885.1. Taxonomy (NCBI): domain Eukaryota; kingdom Metazoa; phylum Arthropoda; class Arachnida; order Araneae; family Cheiracanthiidae; genus Cheiracanthium; species Cheiracanthium punctorium. Next base: position 318,840 of record JAWZYV010017693.1, on the reverse strand, counting down.
AGATAAAAGGATAATTATAAACGTTATTTACTTCCCCCTTTAGGTTATTGGGCCAATAACAGGATTTATGGACCAATCCCTGATTCGGCCGGGCACTTGAGGCTTATGCTCAGGACCCACATGCAGAAATAGTCCGAAAAATTGAGCTTGCTGTATATAAGGGCACAAAATTTGAAAAGTGCCCTGGAGAAAGAAATGTTATAGTCAGACAATGGTAAAAACCAACAACAGTATAAAGTTTTGTTAAGTTGGTGAAATAAAGTTTTGACCATTCTACAACCAGTTACAACTATCCCGTTTATTCGATTAAAATGTAGTAGAACACCTTTATAAGTTGCTTGATCATGAAATAAAGTTCGTAAGGATTGAAAGCTCATTTTTTATTCGAAAAAGTATTTACTTCTGAGTTTCGACCTAAACGCAGTCTTAAAAAATTTCTAAACGGAAAAGAAAAAGTTTAATTTGAAAAGTCGAAATAATTGTTAGCTCTTTCACGTTTGCAGGACCTTTGAATTTATAAAGTATTTATTGCAAAATTTAAACTATAAGACATTCTTTAAAAATTTGTATTTAAAGAATTTTTACGTAACAACAACAACAACAACAACAACAAAGGCGTAAAAGTAAAACAGTTACATCTCCTTGTAAATATTTTTATGACCTTCGTTAGAAAACACCAGAGAATGTAGAATAGCCTTTACTTGAGCTTTCATGTTGAAAATTTTGGCATTTTCCACAAGAACAAATTTTAATTTTGCACTGCCAATACTTTTGATGCACGCGACTTCCAATACTTCCTCTAAAACTTACATCCACTTTACACAGCTAATCATGGGTTTCTCCTTCCTTGTCAACCAGGAGATACTTTAACGATTCGATATCTTTCGCTTAGTGGTTAAAAATATATAAGTTCTTCGTAAAAATATCATTTTCTATAGTACCTAGAAAAGTGTCAAGACCTTTAAATTCAACATCTCTCAATGTCACACAAATACTCCCATTTTGCATCATTACTTTATTAGAGTCATTTTTGTTTCCCTTGATAAGTTCCTTACTTCATCATAAATATGACATCTTAAATGATTGCCTGCCTTCTTAACGGTGATCCATTGACTGCATGGAAAATACAGGATAATTAGATCACAAATGAATATTGCAAATTTCAAAGGCTGTATTTACAAAAGTACTGAAGATGCATGTACTTCGTGCGAAAAGGAATAAAAATGAACACTATAATGTTACTAATAGTGTAAATTTATAAATGTTCGGTGTGTCCGAAACCAGAAATACGAGCGCTATCCTTTCTGTGGTAGAATTATAGTCCCACACTTTTGTCATCATTGGTGTTAGAGGTTCGATGTCTGCAGTTATTCACGATCTGAGTTCAGTGATGTAAAAAAAAAAACTGTAAAAAAGAGTCTCTCAAACTGATAGGGGAAAAAAAAAAGCTATCAGACAAGAAGCCACTTTATTTATTTCGTTTTACAGAAGTTTTCAGCATTTCTTTTTTTTCCGAATACGAAAGATTTCTATAAAATAATCTGAGAATATGTAAAATTTACGGAAAACTACTGTAAAACATATGGAAATAAATTGGCGTCCTGGCTGACAGTTTTTTTTTTTTTTTTTCTGTAAATTTGAGACTTTTTTTTTTCCTTCAATGTGGAGGCGGAGAAAAATGTTTTTACGGCGAAAAACAAATCTTTCATCTAGCCCCATAGAAAATAACCGAAAGTTAAGTACAGGGGCTTGTTGTGTCCCTCTAATGAAAAGCATCGTCGAAATCGGTTATGCACAAATATATAGGAATATATTAATAAAACTTCATGACTTTTCATACAAAGGAATGCGTGAAATGGAACGCTATCTTGTATTGTTTAGAAGGTAGACTTTCAAATTTGCGGTATATATTTGTATAATCACACTGTATAATATTGATATAATTAAAATTAGATAAAATAACAACCCAAATATTCCTCATATTAACTTTACACCATTTACAATTACTGATCAAATATGATTGTAGAGACAATTGTAAACATTAATGCAACATTAATAGTAAGAATTGTAATGGTAAACATTAATTGTAAAATTTCTGCAACAAATATTTGCAGAAACAAAAATAAATGATTTTCCTTTTAAAAGCAACATAATAAACAATAGTAAAGTATAAATATGACTTTCTTTTCAATCACAATGTAAAAATATCGAAAACTTGGGATAGTAAAACTCCAGAAAATGAACTTTCAGGCAACATATAGTAAACCTGATGACATGATTGTAATCTGTTGCGTCCAAAATTGCGGGATCCTTAAGGTCCGTCATCCACTGTTGCCATCTTTCATTGTTTAAAAACATCTCGTATTTCGAAATTTCCTGCAATGTCTAATTTAGATTCTTTACAGTTAACCTACTTGACCTCATGCAGTTTAAAATTCAATTAAATCTCATAAGAAAAGAAAATCAAACTAGAGGAAATTCTGCCGCAATGTAAAAAAAAAAAATCTGTCAAATTTACGAAAAAAAAAGAAAAACTATCAGCCAGGACGCCATAGTTTATTTCCGTATGTTTCCCGTATATGTAACAATACCGAAGAAGTCTTTCGTAATTATTTACAGACTCTCAGTTTATTTTACAGAAATCATCCGTATACGGAATATTTCTGTACAATAAACTAAGAATCTCTAAAAAATTACGGAAGATTTCTGTAAAACGTACGGAAATAAACAAGCGTCCTGGCTGACAGGTTTTTCGGCAAATTTGACAGACTTTTTTACAGTGCGTGAAGCAACCCCCCCCTCCTCTTCTTCAAGTAGCAATGTAATCTTCTAATTATAAATTTATGGGCCTCAAAGACGCATTAATTTTTTATATTATAAGAGCAAATCCTTTTCGCTCACATGACACTTTTATGCACTTAGTTACAACAGCACGCATACAAGTATGGCGGCACGTAAAACCCTTCGATCACGCACATGAAAATTCTGAAACCAGACATTCAAAGTCTCTCGGTACCCAAACGTTGTAATTAAACGTTTTGAAATATGATTTATTACTTATATTCGTGGTTTGTTGCAGGTTATCCTGTGCACTTTTCATTAATGGAGCAACAAATACTTTCAAATACTTTCAATAGCTGATAAGTAAAAAGCAACTATATTTGTGATTTTAAATCTCTTTTTTTTTCCTCGCCTTGACCCTTTGAGGCGCAACCCTTTCCCAATGCTGAAAAAAGGGCAGCCGTTGCCATCGCTCGAACTTAACTACCAGCAAGATGGCGAACGATCTGCCGCACAGCAAGCTGTCGTAAAAAAAGGGTCTCTAAATCTGTGGCACGTGATGAACGTTTCGATCGTCCGCCATCTTGCTGGTAGTTAAGTGAAGCGATGGCAACGGCTGCCCTTTTTTCAGCATTGGCTATCTATCATTCAACATTGGCATACTATCCAGCTGATCTCGCATTCTTCCATTTTTCAGCAGATGTCAGTGCTGTTAAAAATAATCGTGACTATTTTTTTACGGGAAATTACGTGCTAAAAGGTAAAGGATTCTCGTGGAGCTATGTCACCCGCAACTATTTTTATAGAAATCAAAACTATTCTTCGTAACTGGCAACAGTCAAAACGTCAGAGTTTGGTGTTCCCAAAGCGGGAACACTGCGCGTTAAAGGGTTAAGTAGTGCTACTTGTCGAAGTTACCGTAAGTGACGGATTAATATGCCTTGCAGACTTTCAAGACAATGATTTTTCAACTAATAGAGAAGACGAGACGAGACAGAGGTTTGCATCACTTCATCACTGCAATATAGGGATTTTGTGAGACGAGACGGGCCTGCATTTCATCTCGCGTCCATCCCTGTAATTTTTTTTTTTTTTTTTTTTTTTTTTTTGCATTGTCGGAGCATAAAGAATAGAATCAGCATACTGCCAGAGATATAGAAAGCACAGTAATAGATTCTCTGTATCGCTGAAAAAACGACAGGATTCAAATTGTTAAAAGAATATATACATATACATACATACATACATACATACATACATACATATATATATATATATATATATATTATATATATATATATATATATATATATATATATATATATATATATACTATAGTATATGTAACACTAACAAGTAAAACACAAAACATACTACAAATAAGACATATCTCGCATTTTACATGTACAGATTGATGTACAGAAAAAAAAACCCTTATACAGTTGTCGTTTTTTCCTTTTTCAGAAAATTCAATCCTATTTTAAATTGAGTAACCACCTACTTATGAAGCAAAATTTCCCTTCACTTTCAGATTTTTTTTTCACGGGACTTTAACGGAATGGAGCCGTTGACAGTACCGTTTTTACACCGTTGACAGTTTATCAGTAACAATTCACTACCTATGATATGAAATTCTCTACTTATACACTCTCCAAATTTGCCTAATTCATGGCAGCGCTTCATGCTCGAATACTGAGATAAGTGCTCAGGTACCTGAAATGATAAATTTTCCAGCCTAGGCTTTTAAAAAACAGAGTCCGAATTCTCTTTCAGTTTGTGTTTCTAGACTCAATAGTCTAGAAAATGGAAAGGAAATTAATGAACACGCACTTAAAATACAGTTTTGATAGAACGTTTATATTATTATGAACTTCTTATCTAAAACCCATTTTTCTGCAGAAAAAATGGGTTTCAGATATCAGTAGGATAATTTTCCAGAACCAATTTTAAGAAATGCAGCATCAGTTATTAAAATAGTCAAAAATGTAGTTAAGGTTAACTCTTGTAGTAAAATTTCGCCCAATATAAAGTGAATATGCTTATGCTTTGTGGTTACAGTGACAGTGAATACATTAGTAACGAGATATACCGAAAAATGATAAGATATGCTTGATTGACTTTTGGCGCGCAGAAATATTTGATCTTAAAATTGCAGAAAACACAAAATTGAATGATTTTCAAGGTCATCTATTGCTTATACCAGACGTGTTTAGATATGAAATTAAATGGAAAGGGAGAATTAAGTATATCAGAAACAATATCAACTCACAGATCTACACGCTTAATTCAAAGGAGCGAAAAAAACGATCAAAGAGGGAGTGAAAGGAAAAATTGTCGATTTCTACCTTTTAACATCGAAACACAGCAGTATTAACGCAAAAATGCTCTTTAAGTACTGTTTTTCAAGAAATCCACTTCTGGCTTTCTGTTTACCAAAATACTGATAGCGTCCGCTCCGAATACTTTGCTCCGCTCAGTGATCGAAAAGCACTCTTAAAGGAGAACTTTCAAGTACGGAAAGGAGCAAAAATTCGCTCCGACTGATCGAATTTCACTCGTTTGAATTAAGCGTTTATCATAATTTATTCAAGTTTCATATAACGCGCTTCGATACTCTGTGCTGAAGCACATATTTTTATGCAGCAGATTTTTTATCCAAAATATGTTAATATGAACAAATAGACAAGTAATGAACATACTGACATGAACCTAATCAGTGATCTATGGCAACTCATTCAAGTTTATATATAATGCGGTTCGGTACTTTTTTGCTGAACTCTGAGAACACACTTGTTCATTTTATTTCCATTTCACGAAAAACTTGTCCAAAACGTGTCTACAGCTACTCCATGTTATCACCTAAACATCATTTTAAATGTAACTTTGGGAAAATCTATAAATGCGCCTCTAACTTGACAGGAAATGGAAATTAAAAAATCCCAATTATGTTTCTAACGGTAAAAGCCATCTTGAGCTGGATGTTCAGAACTTGCCCTTAAGATATCATTATGGAAGCCGTACTGTGTCATCGGGAGAAATTAAAGACTTATTATGAGATAAGTGTGGTCATGTCAATATTCCCATAGCTTGTCTATTCGTCTTAATGGATATATTCTGGACAAGTTTGTGCTGTATGAAAACATGTGTTTTAGCAGAAAGTATCGATCCGCATTATCTAAAACTTGAATAAGCCACCATAGATCTATGAATTGTTTTTGTTTTATTTATCATTTCTCAGCTAATTTCATTTCACACCTCGCCACTCTTGGCATAAGCAGATGCCTTTCAAAATAATGCAATTTTGCGTTTTCTGCAATTTTAAGGTCAAATATTTCTGCACGTTTAAAGTCAACCACACATACCCCCTTTTTCAGTATTTCTCATTATTATGCATTCACTGAAATATACACTGTTGTGGTTCACTTTTGGCACAAGAAGGTTTGACTGTCAAAGTTCCTGAAAATTTTGATTTTCGAATGATGATTAGACTTTAATCCATAAATCTTTACAGAGTTTGAAGTAGTAGAACACCACAATTGCCAATGTCATGGTTCACACCAGGCACAAAAGTATCATATCATGTAAATTGGTGTGTTTTTCTTAAAATAATGGACGACATTCTATTTCGACCCCCCAAAACTACAGGATTTTTTTTTTTCAAAAATGAAAAAAAAAAAAAGATTCTAATAAATTTACATGAAGAATATATCCTGAAGATTTCAACAAAATCAAAAATGTCATCTATCCGAGCCTGCCAGAGTCTTAAAAAGCTGGCTCTTAAAGGTTTAAAAAAGGATATTATGAAAGAAATTTCAAAAAATCGCTTGACCCTTCTACATTTAAAGCCTTCTTTTTAAACCTCTCGAACTTTCATGTTGATGTTTTGTTATTTGATAGAAATTTCGGTTTGCATGAAACAATTTCAACATATCTTGGATAGATATACAGGGTATTTCTAAAATCTATTAAAAACGAAAAGGAATACCCCCCCTTTTTATTTGGAGACCGTTTTATTTCAGAGTAGACCAAAATAGGCATGTTTTGTCATGGAAAGGAGGTGTTTAAGGTGGTAGCACGTGAAGGGATGTCAATAATGGACAATTGAGGAAGAAAGGTCAAGTTAGAAAAAACAAAAATTTAAATCATGGAACTGCGTGTGCAATGGTCGAAAAACAGTTCCAGCTCGTCTGATTCAATTCAGGCTGAAACATAACTTCTGATATCCTGCCACAGTGAGGTAGAGTTGCATAGTACTAGATTCACACCATAACATACCATTCGATCCTTTCTTTCTCTTTGAATATCGGTTTATTTCTATTTTTTTATGGCTTCCCTTTTCATTCAATTCCTACTATTAAGTTCACACTTGCCCTATATTTATATATCTTGTTCAAATTTTTAATCGTTAATAAAATACTTTTTATTCATCCGCTCGAGTTCATATACATTTTTTAAAACTTGCAGTGGATGATACTTGATGTTAATACAGTTTTTTCAAATATTGATTCATTAATCAAATTTAATTAATTAATTTTAGATCCTGTTGCGTGGGATTAAAAATGAATGAAAACAATAAACTAAACAAACACACTGGATTAACGGTACCTATCCTTGCTTCACAAACGGCCATGATTCAATGAATTAATGAATGACTGAATTAATTATTTAATTAAATTTAATAAAAAGTAAATAAAATAAAATATTTCTTGGTTGATCTAAGTAGGAATTGACTTTAAATTTTTTTTTTTATTAGTCGTTTCTAAGAGATATTATATAAATGCCCTGCATAAATAAAATGTATACAATACATATACATGAGGTGGTTATAATTAAACTTCCCCTATAAACAGGGTTCTACAATGATCGGATTCTAACCAAATGTGAACGGATTCTAACTAAATTTGTTGTATAGACTATACATGAAACGTACGGAAGGAATTTTTTTTTAAAAAGCCCAAAAACTGTCCATTAGGTGGCTTTTTGCGCGAAAAAACACAAAATTGAACGCTGTGATAAAGACGAGTGATTCAAAATACACAAGGAATTTCAATATTTCTTTGATTGCTTTTGCGCATTTACTAACGAATTTGGGTTATTTTTTGAACTCAATTCACCATGCAAAGCGCCACCTAGTAGACATTTTTCGAACTGAACTTTTCAAAAATCTACCTTGAGAGTATCTTGCATACAGTCCATTTGCCAAATTGGGTGCCAATCGGCTCGTCCGTTTCAACGGTAAAATGCTGTTTACTCTGGGGAAGTTTAACCCTTTGAGGCGCAACCCTTTACCAAAATGCTGAAAAAAAAAAGGCAGCCGTTGCCATCGCTCGACTTAACTACGTCGAGCGATGGCAACGGCTGCCCTTTTTTCAGCATTGGGCAATCTATCCAGCTGTTCTCTCATTCTTCCATTTTTCAGCAGATGTCAGTGCTGTTAGAAATAATCGTGGCAAATTTTTTACGGGAAATGACGTGCTAAAAAGTAAAGGACTCTCGTGGAGCTATGTCACCCGCAACTATTTTTATAGAAATCAAATCTATTCTTCGTGACTGGCAAACGTCAGAGTTTGGTGTTCCCAGAGCGGGAACACTGCGCGTTAGAGATGAGTTCGGGCTCATTTTTTGAAGCCCGAGCCCGCCCGAGCCCGAAGACTTTTAATCCGAGCCCGCCCGAGCCCGAACAATATTGTTAAAGTTGGAGCCCGAGCCCGCCCGAGCCCGAAATTTCAGCTAAAGACAAATAAAATTAACTACTTCATTAATAAGATACAATAAATTTTGCAGCTTCACACACCTTCTAATCCCCCGTGCCGATATTTTAAAAAATAAGTACGTCTATTTATCCCATGAATCACTTTTTAAAATCTGTTTCAAGGATAATGTTCAACAAAGGAGAAATTTTTCACGAGCCCGAGCCCGCCCGAGCCCGAACGCAATCGTGAATTACAGAGCCCGAGCCCGAGTCGGGCCCAGGCTCGGGCTCGGGCTTTCGGGCTCGGGCTGAGCCCGTCTCATCTCTACTGCGCGTTAAAAGGTTAAAAATCTGCCTTGAGAGCATCTTGTGTACAGTCCATTCGCCAAATTGGGTTTCAATCGGCTCAAATTGGGTTTCGCCAAATTGGGTTTCAACTGCACAATGCTGTTTACTCAGGGGAAGTTTAATTATGTAATCATCCAGTATAAGTATCGAAAGGATGTGCATGTGAGGGTAAAAATAAAACGGAGAATTTGTGTATGAATGCCAGGACCGTTCGCGCAATTGCAGCGAAGCCGGAGTTACAAAGTATTAGTAAGTAGCACGAAGGAGGAAAAACTATGTTACTGCGTCTCTAAAGTTTACACACGTACAGCTAGCTCTCAAGATCTAGATTCGTCTTCCACTTTTTCCTGGCCAAAAAACAATAGAATAAAAAAAAAAAAAAAAAAAAAACCCAGCAACAAAAACAAAGCCACGATGTTTCTCCGCAAACGTCATCCACTCTTCCCCCAAAACCTGTGATTAAAATGCCCGCAGAAGGATGGAACTTTTTCCACAAACTTGTGTTTTACTGTCGGCTGTAATTGCAGGCCTCGTATCCGTTCCACCGTGTGTGGCAGTTGAAGAGCAGCGCGGAGGTCAATTATAGCTTTGAAGCCAATTTCCTGGCAACGTCGAAACAACGTTGCGCGGACGCCCACCTCCCTTAAATAGTTTTGCGGCATTTTTCTTATTCTTCTCATATGGGTTTTTGCGACTTCAGTGTCATTCTTTTTTTCTTTTCCTCTGTGCTATTTTGATTAAGGAGGGCCCCGTTTGTTTCTGATAACTTAATTGTTATGGGAAGGGTTGTCGTTTCATCTCGCAGGCGGATGACAGCCCTGAGTTCGGAATACTTCTTACCCCTGCATTTACATAATACGAGTCTTGCGATGAGACTGTGTATCTGGTTTTCATCCTCTCTCCCTCTACCCTTCACTTTCTTCAACAAGAGTATTTCTTTAACCCTTTGTGGCGCAACCCTTTCCCAACGCTGAAAAAAGGGCAGCCGTTGCCATCGCTCGATTTAACTACCAGCAAGATGGCGGACGATCGAAACGTTCATCGCGTGCCGGCTGTGCCGGCACAGCCAGCTGTCGTCAAAAAAGGGTCTCTAGATCTGTGGCACGCGATGAACGTTTCGATCGTCCGCCATCTTGCTGGTAGTTAAGTCGAGCGATGGCAACGGCTGCCCTTTTTTCAGTATTGGGAAAGGGTTGCGCGTGCCTCAAAGGGTTAAAAAGAACTCCGTCCTAGTCACTCCACCTTTGGTAATAGCCCTAAGTATTTTGCCTTAACAAAAGAACTACAATTTTCCCTATCTGTAAAAAATAATTAAATAAATAAATCTTTACTCTGCATTTGTATACATAGTACGTCAGATCATCATCACATTCCTTAATACTTTCTTTTTGTTCAGGGTAAAATGTAAGGAAGTAGTTAAAACATTTTGAATTTAAATAGCACTGCTAAATCCCCCAGAATAGACTTTTTTCGCAAACATATATCTTTTCTGCTCTTCAACTAAAAAAAACAGATAGTATTTTAGCTTGCACAGTGAAGCGCATTAAATGAAATTTTATGCAGTGGAGTAATTACTAGTATTATTATCGGGATCATATATGCAATCACAAACGATTGAATAACCGCACACGTGCACAAGTGTAGATAACATTATCATATCGCACAAGCCTATATTTTGGAAGAAAAAATCAATTTTATATGCCCTAGTGACGCTACGGATAGTCAGTATATAAACGAACTCTCACTCAAACGAAAGCGACACTTGGAATTAACAATTTCATCATCCTAATAATCTTCATATTAGATTGTAAGTGATTAAATATATCTAATCACTTCGGAAGAAGTCTTGAAGTGTGCGTTTAATTTCTTAGCCAAGTTTCATAATCAATGGGCTCTCCTCCGACACTTTCATTAAATAAACTCTGGGACACTCATCAGGAGCCATACCCAGAAGTTATATTTAAGATTAACAAAATAGCAGGATTTCAGTTATGTGGCATATCAAAAGAGATAGTCTCTCCACTTATATGGGCCCCGATCCTGTTATATAGAAAAACATGGAGATGGGGTAGCAAGATTGTTGTACGAATGTTGCCAAAATATAGGAATGAAATACCGGTATTGCCAGAATATGAGAGGGTAATAGTGAAGTTAAGATTATAAAAGTGATACCAGATTCAGAATCGAAATATTATTTCATATAATTAACAAACAGAAATATTAACAAAATAAAGATTAATAAAATTAATAATACTTAATTTGTAGTTGGTATAGCTAATTAAAGTTAAATAAAATTATAAGAGAGAGTATATATATTTAAAACTATAAGGAAAATATGTATTAGCTGAATAAACGCAAATAATTTATTTCCTAGAAAATTGAAACTAATAACGGAACAGAATATTTAAAAACTAAAACTAAATGATGTATATATGTAAATAGATACACACACTCTGATAGACAAATAGATAGATGTCACCCTAAAACTTTGAGAACAAAGCAAAAACATAGTAATCTCTTCCGTGATTATTTAGAAGAAGAAATTTTAGACTTTTACATCAAAATAAAATAAAATCAGATGATAAAAAAGGGAGCATTGTCCAGAAATGTTTGGTAGCACTCAAAGCAATCAACCGGAGAACAACAAACTGGGACGTATTCCTCCCGAGTTAATCAAAATAAAAGGTAGAAGAAATTCCGAAGACCATTAATGATTTTTGGACAAGTAATGAAAAAAAAAGTTAGAAAATACCGAGTGTTTTTTCAGAGATAAAGAAAGATAGCAAATTTAGCTAACGGTTTTCTATTCTGAGGGTATAAAAATGGTGCAATTAAACAACTTTTTAGGAAATGAAATTAAAATACTTGTTTCTGATGATATTCTAAATCTGTTATAAAATTTTACAATTTAGATTAAAGCAATTTTTTTTATTAAATACTTATTTGATGGTTTAAAAATGTCTTACACGTCATTGTCACCAACCAAACCTAGTTACCCTCTTTCCGAATGAACTACTTACATTCAATTGAAAAAAAAAAAAAGTTATTTTTTACAAAAATACCATCAAATTTCCTTTTATAATCATGACAGTAGATTTATGATTCTTTCACTCGTATTATAATTTAAATGCATACATTTTTATTAAACTCTTTTCTGTTGCAAACTTAAAATATCTTCGAATAATATTTTATACTCTTTAGCCATTTATTCTGGATAATACTTTTAGGATATTTAATTTTCTCTTAAACTTATATAAAAGTTTTTGTTGATATTACTACTAGCAAGAAAATTATCGCATGCAATCATTATAATGGCCCTTTTATCACAGTTATAAATAGAAAATACCTCTATGTAATTATAAATAAATAAAAATATTAAAATGTTACTTATAACAATATTTCACCATTCTAAGTCAAACAAAACAATGTTATAATATTAAAAATAAAGCACGGTGAGGCTGAATATTGCAATGCAATCCAAGCAGAGTGCTCCAGTAATACAAACTGAGTATTTAGGGTCAATTTCTGGCTGAAGAAGCGTGGGGGGGGGGGCTTTTGAAGGTGCACGTGACCCAAATAAATGTCGCGTGACTTCAGCTTGATAAGGGATTTCCGTCACGTAGTGTTATGCGTAGGGGTACATCGAGGGCTCTGAAGAATGTAAATTGGTTTTTGGAGGGTTCAGAGGCAAACAATAATACAAAAGTGAGAACTCGTAATCCGAATGCTGAAAAATTAAAGAACAAAGAATGAAAATCGAATTTATGCTTCCTATTCTTTTTATTTTCCCATATATGTAGAGAAAAAGGGTTGCCGCTAATTTTAATACAGGAAAGATCAGCAAACTTAAAATATAAAATGGTTTTATTATAAGAAGGCTTTCAGTTCTCATGGTAGCTTTGCGATAGATAACAGCATGCATATAAAATAAAACAAATGTGCACTGTTGCTGGTTATAACACTTTAATGCGTGGTAAAGGCAGTGAATTATGAATTTTTTACAGTTTTAAAAAATATATATATTTGTTTGGGATGTAGGGACGAAATGAGATCAGGGTCTTGGAGGGTGGCTAAAAGGTATAATTTCTTTTTAAAAATGCTTGTTTATTAACATCCAATCAAGAAAAATACGAAATTTCAGAGAGGGGGGGGTTGGTCCCCAGGACTCCATGGCCCACCCACTAGATACGTCTGCAGACGGAATTATTTACACCCGCCGAATTAGTCAATATTTTAACTCAGACCCTAACTCTGCGAATTAGCACCAGTAACGGATGTATAACGGATAATTAGTAACGGATGGTAACAATAATTTCTAATAAAATATACGTATATGCAACAAAATGAATGAAGGAATGAATAAATAAATAAAACTTGAAATTTCAACACTTGATTTTCTACTAACGATATTTCGGCCTTCAAGAGCATGTATTCTTGATGTGAAACCGCGACGTAAGACAGTTAAAATCTCACTTGAAATTTAAAAGAGAATTGATGCTTCTAAAGATTCTTAATCGTGGCTTAGTATTTAAAACACCATTAAGATAATGCTCCCTTTGTTTCATACTCACATATTTTCGTTTCACAAGTCTAAGAACTCTAAAAATGACTTTCAGTTTTTGCTTGATTCAGTCAAGCAACAACTCAAGGAAAACAAGGAACTTAAGGAAATAAGGAATTATTTTATATTTTAAGTATTGTTGGAAAACATTTTATCTTTTAAGTATTGTTGTTTTCAGGAAAACAACAATACAGTTTTGTAACAAAGTAGTTTTTGCTTGATTCAGTCAAGCAAAACAATCAAGTAAATCAGTTTTTGCTTCGTTGCTGAATGTAAAACTTCACTGGCAATAATGGAGTCTGTTACTACGGTAACTGTAGTGTTAAAAATAGATTGTGAAATAATTTATTTGTTTTAAGTGGATATAGATGAAATGCAATTAATACCTTACGATTCGAGAGAAAACGCCTCTTCGTCTAATAATTCTTATAGCAATGATTAATCTAAAAACAATAGATCGGATAATACACTCTCGTCAAGTCGCCAAAACGGTCGCCAAGATTCCCGCCAAGGTCAAGGGGTCACATATACTTTACTCATTTTATTTGCAGCATTGCCTGTACAACTCCCCTTCCAGCAACACGCATCGGTGTGGGGAAAACAACAATACAGTTTCGTAACAAATTCCTTCTTAATTTTAGTAAAATCTGCTGGGTTAATTTAACGCACAGCATTTTCACTGTTTCCTTCAAATTTCGTTGACTTTCTGCATTGTTTTCCCTCCCAATATTATTGTGATATATCGACGCTTAATTTTCACTTTGTATTTGAAAATCCCTAGCAGTGCTTTGCACGAACTTTCCTGTATTTAGAGGTTGAGACTTACATTTAACGATGTGTTCCAATTTTTCTTTCGGAGAACAAAAGAAACGAAAAAAATCAAATTTTGGTTTGTTTCCATTCATCATTTCAAGACAAGTCCATAATTAAAGTTTTCTGAAAAAAAAAAATTATTGCTCAACTTCAATTTTAGGCAGTAGTTTCCGAACGCAGATTGCAATCTGTTCGACAACTTTCCAAGTTGCTAGCAGCAAATTAAATTTATTGACCAAAAACACCGCGTAAAAAAAAGAAATAAAAAAAAAAGCTGTGGAAAAACAAAAAGAGTATATCGTTCACCCGCCCATCGCACCCCATATATCGATACCGTAACTCGGCGGTATACTTAACCTCCGTGTCCGATAAAAAGGGGGTGTGTTCTAATCAAAGCCAGGGAATTGTCTCAACAGCGGTAAACGACTTTTTAAACAGATCGAAGTGTGTGTGTGTCTCCCCCCGGCGTATTTATTATTTATTTCGCCCTGGCTTGTCATTAGTCACGGGGCGCTGCAGAGTAATGAAAATCCGGGGCGCAGTGTTTAATCATCAAGCTTTGGGCCCCGAAAAGTGCGAATACGGCAGGCGGGCGCGGAAAAATCGATGCTGGATTTAGCAAAATGTGTTGTCATTCTTGCTGTGAGTGAGGGACAGCTTGAAATCTGTGGAAGGTGAGTGCTTGGTGGTGCCTTGGACGCCATCCGTGACCACGAAATACGCACTATAAAACGGGTTTAACCCTTTGAGGCGCAATCCTTTCCCAATGCTGAAAAAAGGGCAGCCGTTGCCATCGCTCGACTTAACTACCAGCAAGATGGCGGACGATCGAAACGTTCATCGCGTGCCACAGATCTAGAGACCCTTTTTTGACGCAGCTGGCTGTGTCGTACAGCCAGCTGCGGGTTCAAGTATAACTGGGCCAGCTCAAGTATAACTGGGCTTTCCTTTAACACAACTGCATCAAATAGTGGATGGATAAATGGAACATGTGTAAGGCTAGAAACACTTTTGGAAAAGATATTATTTTACCTCGCTTGTCGACAATATGTGGTAGAGTTAATTGAGTCTGCAGTGTGTGGAAGCCTATTTTCGGACAATGAGCCCAGATAATTTAGATTTTAAAGAGCTTCAGTCTCAATGGGAAACTGTTTCAAACAATTTAGATAATTTTAAAAAGATTTAAATTAGTGACAGGAAGCTAAAATCTTTAAAAGAGGAAGCCATCACATTCTTAAAACTTGTTTTGAGCTATAAGAAATAGCTCCTTCTTCGTGAAGACTATAAGGAATTCGCGGAAAGTCTTACTTACAATATTAGGTGAAATTCCACCTCGAGGAATTCAGTGGCAGAAGCGTGGAGCTTTCCATAAAGCAAGATGGATGTCAACAGTAATTTATGGGGCAAAAATGTACGCTTTTAATAAGCAATTGGGTTATGATCCAAAAAGAAGTTGAAAGACTGCGTAAAATGTGCCTTTTTAATTCTCTTTTTTATATTAAATGCTGGTTGATTGCTCCAAAAGCTGTAGATTCTCCTGTGAATGACTTCATGCTTTGGCATAGTTTGAACAGCTACAAAACTATCGATCCTGAGGTTCCTCAGGTTGCTCTGGCAGCCTTAAATCGACACTTGTGCTATTTGGCAGAGGAGACAATACCATTTTCTCTCTTTTCAAAAAAGATTTCTGAAACCGAGAAGAAAAAATCGCCTCTTCATTGTTAAAATTCAAGAATGAATCGATAACGTTACCAAAGGGCATTCCTGTATTCTCAAATTTAAATTTACAAACATAATTATTTCAGCTAGTACGGCACAGTTCATGGCTACTTTTTGAAATATTTAAGCAGAATGGATCCTGATGAAATGATGATTGAAAAGTGTCCATTGACATGGCAAGAAGATGCGGACTATAATGAAATAAAATTATTTGTAAAAAACTTAAAAGTCGCCAACGATGTAGCAGAACGCGGAGTCAAGCTGGTGCAGGATTTTTCTCAAAAAATTACGAAGGATGAAGAACAGAGGCAGTGTTTGCTACAGTCGCGTCGGTTGAACAATCTCGCAAATCAGCACCAACCTTCACTAAATCCTGTTTAAAACATTTGTAAAATTTTAAGTGCTAAGTGCACTTATATAAATTACTTGAATTTTTAATCAGTTTAAAATTTAGCCGCATTCGTAAAATGCATATTTTGTGGGAGTTTTTTTCAGGTAGTATTTTTCAGGTAGTATTTATAGGTAGTATTTTGTTACTGCCGACCGAGTTGTATGGTGGGTAAAGCACCGTACTCCGGTTTCGGGTTCAACTCCCGGCGGCCGGGGTTCGATCCCTGACTGGGCGTGGTTGTCTATGTGTCCGTCTCTTCATAGAAGGTAACGTGGACGCCCACTGGGTGCCCTCATAATAAAATGGCCACACCTTCGTGTAGTTATGGCAAAGGCTTGTGGCCAGTGCCTGCCCATTTGAAAAAAAAATTGTTACTAAGCCAAAGTAGTACATAACAATGTTCTAATACTTTCAGTGTGAATTATAATATCAATATAGATTTGTAATCAGAACGAGAAAAGAGTTCAATAATGTGAAGGGAGTTGATTTTTCCACTTTCATTCTTGAATAAGTAATTTCTGCTGTGATTACATTTTATATGAATTTTATTTATACGCAAATTCGTACTTCTTGAAAGACTTAAGAACTCATAAAAACTTAATTCAAATGCAAGGCAAATGTTGAAAAAAAAAACCCAATAAACCGAAAATGACGCATTTTCTCAAAATAATTCAATCTTTATGCGCTTACAGGGAAACTCAAACGTTGGCCTAGAGACTTCAAATTTCACATATTGTAATTTTACACCAAAAGGAACCAGAAATTCCCCGGGGAGCAAACATTTTCAGACATTCATATTTTCCGAGACACCCTAGCATCCCATATTAGGAATTGCTAAAATTATCTTAAACTAGCTGAAGTACCCGTTCTTCGCACGGGAATGAATGGACTTTTTGATATTACGATTTGTGGTGATTACTATTCATTGTAATAAAGAGATATAGCAAAATGGATATCGCATTATATTGTGTTCAATAACCATGCATACCGAATTTCAAGGCAATCGTTTGTACGGCGCAGAAGGCCATGCGGCGTAGCGCAATCTAGTGGCGTGTTTTAGCAAAACGGATACGGCGAAAATATTCTTCGTTTTCAGATATCGATGAATACGAAATTTCAGGACGATCGGCTGGACAGCCCTGAAGTTCATGTGTTGACGCGACATCTAACGCGAAACTCTTTCCCGTGTTCAAATATCTATGTATACCTATTTTCATAGCGATCGGTTACACAGTCAAGAAGTGATACACTGCAGCGCCATCTAGTGGTTAATTAAAGTAATGATTTGCTACAGTGTCGTCAAGTGGCGAGTTATAGCAAAATGGATAACGCCAAAATAGTCTCATTGTTCAAATAGCTATGTATACTGATTTTCATAGTGACCGTTTGAATGGTCAAGAATTTGGCCTGCTGCAGCCTCATCTAGTGGCGAGTTAAAATAATATGCATTGCAGTGCCTTCTAGTGGTGAGTAACATCAAAAGGAACACAATTAGAATATATTCTTCGTGCTGAAATGTGTAAGTATAAGAAATTTTATGCCGACCGGTCGAACGGTATAGAAGTTGATGCGTTGCAGCACCATTTAGCGGCAAGTTACAGCAAAATGGATACTGAAATATATTCTCCGTGTTCTAATATCCGCGTGTACCAAATTTCATCGAAATCGGTTGGACGATATTCGCATAGTAAGCGGCTAAACGGAATAGAATTTGACGTTCTGCTGCACCACCTGGTGGCAAGTTAGAGGAAAACGGATAGCATAAAAAGCTTCTCCATGATAAAAGACTTAGGTGAACCAAATTTCATGGTGCAACGGTGCTCAACGGTGCTGGAGTTTTTCAACCTCATACACACATACCAACATTCATTTTTATCTATATCCAGTGTCATTATATATCCCAGTCTCAAATAAAATCCAGTTTCAAATCTAAGCCTCACCAAAGTGCCAACATACGCCATTTTGCAAGCGTTTTTTCAGGAAATCATTCGAAGCATTGACTTAGCAGCAATCAATATGGGAAATGGTTCGACCGCGAAAAAGTAAAGCAAGCCTTTATTTGAAAAGTGGAATCCCTTAATACAGCCGAATTTTTTAAAATTATCAACTATAACGTGTTTTATTCATCGTTACTCCGATGTACTGAATGAGAAGATTTCAATTTTCTGAAATTTGGCGGAATTCCCCCAACTTAAATCAATGTACTCATTTGGCGAGAATTCTGGAGATAGATCGCTTGAAATCCCTTAACAACTGCATTATTTCTTCACGGATCATTAAAATTTAACGCTGTATTCTAATAAAACCTTTGCCCTTGTTTTCAAAAATCTATTTGCTTAAGCTCTCAATAAATTGCGTCAAGCCGAAATCTGTGCAAACCGCTAGAACTCACTTTCTCAAAATCGGCATTTGAGCCATTTTATTTTTTCGCCAAACTAAAAATTTACCTATTAGCCTCGGAAATCTTCAATTCTTATTGTTTTGCGTATAAAACATTTTATTCCTGCTCCGATTTCCCATGCACACGATATTATAATTTAAAAAAAAATAACCTTACGAATATGAACTAACCAAAAAAAAAATCATTATTATTCTTTTATTTTTACTTTGAGAATTTAAAACATTTTATTCGGCAAAATCGCCACACATGGCAACCACGATCCTTATTTCACACTTTTTTCACTACAGGGGTTACAATTACGGAAAGCTTTTTGCGTGGAGAGCACAAAAAATCTCTTAAATTCCGGGAACGGGTGGACTTTTAAAGTTTTAAAGTGGACTACGATTTATTCTATATTATTTTACATATCTGTGCTAAATTTCAGGCCGATGGGTCCATTTTTGTGGATTTGTATACGAATCAAATCCACAAACAAACAAACAAACAAACAGAATTTCATTTTTATTTATAAGATTTCTATGGTTCTGTTGTAAATGAATTTTAGAATTTTCCACGCGTTGTCTAAGAAAGTGTGGTGCACAACATAATTCGGTCGAATTTATCTTTCGATATCCGAAAGTAAATTCGAAATAAGTGAAAACTATTTAAAATTTTTAGTTTAACTTCAGTTAAAAGAACAAATCTTTAATATTTTTTCCAAGTTATTTCTCTTGCCATGTGGAGGAAAAGAACGTTTTATGGCCTGAGAAAATGCATTATTCTTACTGCACTTTTAGTCAAACTGCAAGACGTAACAGTAGAATGAAAAGCATTTGCGAGCAATTATAATATCGGATTTTTTAACAATATTTTTGGATATTTTTAAATTACGAAAAAGCCTTTATGAAAATTAAAAAAATTTAAATGAATTTAAAATTGCGACATTTCTGATGTATATAATAAATGTTTTACATACTTATTTTATGAGAGTAGACAGTTCAAAATTAAAAATGATATCATATTTTTTACCCATCTAGGCCCTTAGCTCATAATGTCTTAGAGTGTGTAAAAATGCTTTATTTTAAAGTCTGGTCCAAAAATTTAAATCTCAAAGTATAATTTTGCTTTAAATTAAGAATAATTGGCTCATAACTGCTAAAGATACAGATCTCAAGTAAAGTTTAAAAAATTAAATGGTGTTTTAAATTAATCACCCTTGCGGTAAAAAGAAAGGAAAAGAATTGATGAAACTTAGTTATGAAACTATAGTTAGAATGATAATAATTGAATATTTTGTAAGTTATTCACGGAAAGGAAAATAAACTTTTAAAACACAACATTTCACTACCATTCCTTATTCATTCATTGATAATTTCTTCTAACCAATTTAAATGAATTTGAAGAACGGCACAGGATTGCACTGAGTTACCTCGACAAACTTTCTGATCCCCACAAATTGGAACATCGTTGTTACTATCTATATACATAGTCTGGCGCAGTATGTCCTTTTTGGACCTTGTGCCATTAAACACAACTAACCAACCAACCAGCCCCAAAAATTGACGAGTTACCCAATTTTAACTGCAAACACTTTTGGCTTATTTTATGATGCTATAAGTTTAATGCTCCTAATTAATCTTAACAAGAAAGATAAATCATGAAAAATAATGCATACACTATGAAACACTCTCGAACTTTAACACGGATTTATTTTGTTTCAGTCAATTCCATTGTAACTCATAGTAATGAACACTAACAATAAATAAAAATCATTAATTTAAAAAAAGAATCATTAAATGTTATTTCAAACATGGCTGAGTTTTGCTTTGAATGTTTTGTTTTCATCAAAAGAGACACTTAAAGTAATCATCAATTTAGGTATGTAATCAGCAAAAGATATTCGTGAATGTTGACCAAAGCATTTTGAGCGAAAAATGCGTATTTCCCTGCAGAAAGTATCAATACAAATATTATATTCATTCACCAACAATAATCTCTTTATATTGTTGAAGTATGGGCTACATTTCTTAAATGTGCTTAAAAATGAATGAGATTAATTTGGATTACATTCAGTTTAAAACGGAATTTATAATTATCAGTTACAGTTTGGTAATTCTTTTTAAATAAAAATTAAGGGATCCATGATCTAAAACATCGATATTTGTTTAGAGTGCTTATTAATCTGGAAAAAATACAACATTTGTAATGATGTTTTCTTGAGTAGCGTTTGTTTATTTCGTTATGATCCGTAACATTTTTTAAAATAAATTCACGAACATCCTGTATACCAAATTATTTTAAACGAAAATCAGTTCCGCGAATTATTGCAATTCATTATCTCAAATTTATCTTAATTCTTTTGAAAGTAGCCTTAACTTGTTTTTATATTAAATAGTTTAAAAACTCCACAAGGCTTAACCTCATAATATTTAAATTAATGGTTATGTGACATTACGTCATCGAATAAAAAAAATACGTGTTTATACATACATAAATACTTCAGTACTTAAAAACATTACTAAATAGATTAAATATGTGAACTAGTTTAAAACATACTACTTGCTGAACATCATTTTTCTTTTGAAAGGACATAAAATTGAATTGTTGTGTACTGGAAATCGATTTAAATTGTGTGTGTTTAGTATAACAATGGAATAAATTTTCATTAAAGAACAAAACATATAAGCAAGTTCAATATTTGCAAAATATTTAATCATTCGATCTCATTGAAACGCCCAATATGAAATATAAAAGATTTCATGACCATTCATGGTGGAGGTAGGTAGAGCCCTGCGTTTTCAACTATTCAAGTCAGTCCTCATTTATACCGCTTTAGTTGTCTAAAGCAGAAAGCCAATAGGGCTGTAATACTACAACAACAACAACGATGACGACTGTACGTCTATTAAGTCTGGGGATCGATTGATTTCTGTACATAAAAATTGGTTGTGAGACACGTTGAATGCGATCCGGCTAAAGAATAGCGCAATATTACATTATGGATTTCATTAAATACTAAATAATGTTCAAACGTAATTTCGAAGCAATTACGTTCTACATTGTTGTAAACATCTTTCATGTCAGGCAATACTCTTTTTTTAATCTTTTGCTTCTTCTGCTTTTTTTAATAGCTTTTTTTCCTTTTTTTAATATCTTTTCTGTTTTGTTTGACATCGTCAGAGTGAGGGAAATTTATTTGTAAACGATCGTCTAAAACAGTCGTCTACAGTTAAACTCAGGAAGACGATGAAAGAAAAAAAGTGATTAAAACATTTGTACTGCACGGTACATATTTTAATTATTATTAATTTAGATTTTCCTCTAATAGTACAACTTTAGACCAGTAAGAGTAGCTATAAAGGAAAACTTCGATGACACGTAGCTCAATTTCGCATTTTCTCTCTCTAAATTCAAGATAATCTTTAAAAAAAAAGGTTTTTTTTTAATCGCCATTTTCTTTTTCTTTTTCTTTTTTAAATGTGACTGGGATGAGGATAGTAATGGAAGGGTTTCCAAAAAACATTGACTTAGACTTTTATTCCTTAAATATTGATCACAGACGTATACAATAAGCAACAAAGTTACGTAGAAAAAGGTACAGACTTTTAAGCTATCGATTAAAATTTTCAAGAGATTAAATCTAAAAAAATAAGAAATTTTAATTTTTATACGTCAACCCGTACAAAAAATTTCCCTTTAGTTAAATGCGCCCCCATTTTTATGTACAAAATTTCAGCCTTTAACATAAAAAAGTTAAAAGATATGTTTAAGCAAAATCTGTAGTAAGGAACTATAACCCTGAAACGAGATTTCCCCATACTGTTTTCTCTTCGAGAGTCATTGAAAGTGGTCTAAGTCAGTCTGCATATATTGATTTTCATATCTCTGAACTTTTTAAGGTGAAAGGCTTACTTTGTAGGAGTAGCAATTTGTTGTATATGTTTAGGGTCAATATTTAAAGAATAAGAACCTGGGCCAGTATTTTTGAGACACCTGTATATAACGAGATGGAACTACTTGTTCTACCTGCACATTATTCTCAAATTATTAATATTGAAATAATTTTTTTTTAAATAATAACAACCATGCTTTTGTTTCTAAACTAATATGTATTCTACAAATCCTATGACGAATCACTCATTGGTCACGAATTTATCTTTGCAATATTTTGATTCAAAAAATAACATTTGTGTTGCTTCACAAATACTGCCAATTAGCAACTTCATAAATACTGAGATTCTCTGCACTGGTTTATGCGTTCACTTATACGTATAAATAATTATTATGCGTTCAAAAATAGGTAATTCTCGTCAGGTAATCATAACCACGTTTTATAATTTTTTAAAAGATACACCAGGAATCTAACAAGATATACTATAAAATAACTTATGGCAGCACCCCTTTCTTTAAGTAAAATAATGCTTAATTAAAAATAATGCTAATTTTTTAATCAAAATGTATAATATTTAAAGAAAAACTATTAAAATTACATTAAATATAATGCAAATTTTTCAGCATAAAATGAAATGTATAATTGTTCTCCGGTGTAATTTAAAGTTAATTATGAAACTACAATTTTAAAAATAGATTTTCTTAAAATCCTTTAAAGAGAACATTATTTGTATATATTTTATCTGCTTCACGGCCTTTCACTTGAAACTGAAATTAACTTTGTGCGTAAGGGACTCAAAAATTTTAAGAATGTCTCTTCAAACGTTATACAATAATACTGTAATAAATAGTAAACCTATGCTAAGAATGAAACTTTTCAAAGAAATTCTTAAACATAAGAATTACATTGCGAAATTTCCTGAAATGTGATATATTTAGGAGAAATATTGCATATTTCATATATTTTTCTGAAAGTTTCATAACTGGCATATATTTAATGTTTCTTACCGTGTATAGTGCAGCTTCTGAAGAGACGTTACAAAAAGTAATTGTTGCCCCTCACGCGATTTACTAGATTTAGAATATATTCGTAAATCACCGTGATTTTTCAGAGCTACTGTCAGTAAAAATTCTGTTGTACAAGCAAAAATGATGTAAAATTCTTAGGTAAAAATTAAAAATATTGTTTGTCAAGTAAAATGACTTTAATATGAGTATAGTAAGGTTACTTTAAAGAAATAAAATAAATATTGAGTATTGAGTATCATAAAAACAATCCTAAGAAAAAAAAATTTATGAAGTTTAAACTGCTAACAGCAAGAATTAGTAAAATGAAAAAATGTATATGTAACATTGCTAACTGTTGATCTAAGCTCATTCAACTTCTTAATTCTATAATCCAGTCACAATTTCATTTTTTGATTGAGAAAATATTGCAGTTTACTTTTTAATGAATACAGATTTCAATTTTAAAAATTTGTATTTTTTTTAATGGATCATTTATACTTTATGATTACGCATTTAAACATAATTTCAGCTTTTTACAGCAATAAATTTTATTCTAGAAACTCACTTTTAAAATGAAATATGCGATAACCCGAACTTTGGGTGCTGTTTACAGTATTCTTTTGAAACAGCTGACATAAATACAGCAAAAAAAGCATCAAGCATCAATCTCCTATTCAATAAATATTTACACTTTTTTTACTGAAATCACTGCTAATAAGTAGTGTTAAGTATTATATAGCAGCGAGTGCAATAGGTGGACTACGGCAGAAGCATTCTAACACTCAAGCTTGTAATCAACGAGCACAGAAGTGAAATCATTACCGTTTTGTATTTACGACGAGACGACGGGAGTGAATAGGGTAACTGTGCTTTAAGCAAACAACATGTGCAGCTACGATTGTGATGAGCCCCAATGGTAAACGGCTGAAGTGTGAAGGTCAAGCATTCGGGTCTACCGCGCGTCTGTCAATATAACGTCTGGAGTTTTGGTCGGTTTTCTCCAGATGTAGCGTGAATAAGCATCAGAACTCCTTAAAAAGCCGCCCGATTAAAAGCACCCCCGCCCTCCCCCAAAAGCAGATGCCTCTTGTGCGGGCTTATCATAACATATTGTGATGGAAAGTGTTTTAAATTTATGCATTCAACATGATTGATCTTTCTTATTTTAAAATATGAATCCCACAGTTTTACATCCAAAATCATAGGTTAACCCTTTGATGCGCAACCTTTTCCCAATGCTGAAAAAAGGGCAGCCGTTGTCATCGCACGACTTAACTACCAGCAAGATGGCGGACGATCGAAACGTTCATCGCGTGCCACAGATCTAGAGACCCTTTTTTTGACGACAGCTGGGCTGGTAGTTAAATCGAGCGATGGCAACGGCTGCCCTTTTTTCAGCATTGGGCAATCTATCCAGCAGTTCTCGCATTCTTCCATTTTTCAGCAGATGTCAGTGCTGTTAAAAATAATTGTGACCATTTTTTACGGGAAATGGCGTGCTAAAAAGTAAAGGATTCTCGTGGAGCTATGTCACCCGCAACTATTTTTATAGAAATCAAATCTATTCTTCGTGACTGGCAACATCCAAAACGTCAGAGTTTGGTGTTCCGAGAGCAGGAACACTGCGCGTTAAAGGGTTAAAGAAAACAAGTACTATCAGCAACTGAAAAACAAATTTAATAAAGAAAAGAAAAAAAAAACACCTCGAAACTAACTAAAGGAGAGGAAACAAGTTGCGAGGCACATTCCACGGAAAACTCCACTTTTTATAGCTAATCACAAAGCACTTGTCGTGAATGCATAATGCTTCAAACTGTTGAATGCATCCTGACACATGAAAGCAAATAGAACATTAGAAGCCTGGGTATTATTTTTTCCTTCTGCATTGTATTTATAAATCAGCCTCGCCTCCTATCCATTAATAGCAACAGTTATGATATTCAGTATCTAACAAGCGAGACCGCAACAATGACTCCCGCTAATCAAATATCGAACATCTTCATTGTTATGGGGGCGCTATTATCGGAAAGTTCCCGCCAAACAAAAAACACTTATTTCGGTACCAGACAAGAACCACCCCCCCCCCAAAACGGTTCCCAATCGTTCTCTATTTTCTCCAAATAAAATTACCGTTCTTTAAGAAAAGAAAGGAATAAAATATATATATATATCCAAGTAAAATCACCAGGGATAAAAAAAAATAAATTATATACGTATATTAATAATAATAAAATGAAAGAACACTTTTTTTTTAGGGTCTTTCCCCCGCAACAGTTTGTCAAGCATTGTTCGGTGTGTTGATAGAGCGTCCAAATTACAAGGTATCGTTTCGACTTTTCACTTTGCATTTTTCTTTTTGTTTTTTCTGCCCAATATCTTTTTCTAGTTCTTTTGCTGCGTTTTGTAACGACCCATTCACTTTCTCTAACAGTTGGGGCATAGTCAAACAAATCAACGGCTTCCTTTTGCGGGGGGGGGGGGGGCTCGGTTGGCCGGCCATCTGTGACGTCACCAGCGAAACGGGATCGTTCCGCCATCTGTCGATCGGATTGAAAAGGTAATTCGATTAAAAGAGCCGCCGCCGTGACCCTTTGAGTTAAAAAGTCTTATATCCGTTATCTTCTCGCTTTCTTCGGAGAGAATAAGGGGATCGGGGGCGGGGGCAAGATATAATTAAATTACTTTTGAATCGAATCCGAATTTATTCCATAAAAATTATTCCTGTTAATTTTACAGTTTATTAACCCTCTCGTCACCCTGAACCTCATACGAGGCTCCTACTTCAAATAGCAATATTTAGAGAGAAAAGAATTGAATTTAGTAATTTTTTCTTTCAGTGATATCAATATCATTAATTCATGTAGAAAGTATATGAGGCTCTTAACTAGATGCATAAATCGTGCCTAGATTGCAGTACTAGTCAAGTTAGATCATTTTTTAAAGTTTTCGCTTCATTGTTTCAGGAGAAAAATTAAGAAAATATTTACGCTGCTTTTTTACCGTTTTCTTTTCTTTTTAAGGTAAGTATAGTTTTTTTCTTATTCCTCAACCTTTACCTAATATGTGCATCCTTTTAAATTAATTTTAGCATAACAAAATGCTCCGAAAATGCAGAAATTAATATTAGAAAAATCTATTATTAATCGGCAGAAAAAAAATATTTTTGAATGATTTATAATAGTATTTCAGATGCATTAATTGCTGGACAGATTTTTTTTCTCTGATTTTTCATAATTCGGTGACGAGAGGGTTAAGTTCTTCGTGCGATATCGCCATTCTATTAAAAGCTACTATCCACAATGCGATAGTAGTCGAACCAGTGGCGTATGTAGATTATGTATTGCCAGTAGCGTATATAAGTTTACATTTCGGGTAGGGGGGGGGTTATCCGGTATTTCAAATCTTATTGTTACTAGATTATATATATATATGCTTTAAAATAGCTGTTTTTTACAGTTTCGGAAGGGGGCTCGGCACTCCCCTTAAATGAGTTCCTGATCAGTGGCGTATGCAGACTTCCTTCAGGGGGCGGTTATAGACATAACTTTGTGTTAAAATGCGTAATATTTAAGCTAAAAATTCAAATTTTATGGACATTTTGTTAAAAACTTTTTGACATGGGATGGGGAGGGCTTGAACCTCCTTGTATACGCCACTACTTCTGAGTATCGCCCATGTGAACATGGACGCCAATATGATTATTTGTATGGGGGGGGGGACAAGTCAAGGATTCTGCCCCAGGAATATACCATATTTTAGTGTTAAATCATTTCGATATTACACCAGCACATAAATCATAACGATAATATATGGCAGTTGCGAGGCATAGCCCATCCGTTCCCATAGGACATGCCCGTGAGGATAAAAAAATACCATCTTCCCTTAGTATAGAAATACAGAGTGTATCACAATTCCCTCTCGGGTTTGGAAGACTTATAAAAAAATATGTATTATCAATACTGCGACAAAGTTGACTTTATTAAACTGAGAAAGAAATGTTACAAGTTTTATTTCGCAAAAGTCAAATGTGTGACCCTTTCGTGACAGTGGTGCACGTCTTAATGCAATTTTGTCGAGGGTAGGATAATTAGTTTGTCTATAAGGGGCGGTTAGTTAGAATATTGATATATACATCCATTTTATGGAAGTAAAATAGGATCTTTTACATTGCTTTCTTTCTTCTCAATTGGGGTGGTAGCCTCTCTGCCCCCCCTCCTATTATCCGTCCTTATTTCGTGATGCTGATGATTCGACGGACTAACTGCCCCCCCCCCCCCTATCCCCGACAAAATTGTATTAATCCGTCGCTCTCACGAAAGGTTCACATATTGAACTTTTTGTGAAATGAAACCATTCTTTCTCCAATAAAGTCAAGTTTGTTGCTGTATTGGTAATATATATATTTTTATAAGCCTTCCAAACTCGGGTGGGAATTGTGATACACCTTATATATATATATGGAGGATCAGAAAGGCGTAAAAAAAAAAATTTCCAAAGAGGTTTGAATCATTAGGATAAAGCAGTAACCAAGGCAAGAATCAATGACACAACTTCTTTTTTTTCGACTTTTCAAACCTTGTTTGGATAAATAAACTACAATCATACATCTGGCTTTTCGGATT
Source organism: Cheiracanthium punctorium (assembly GCA_038373885.1). Classification (NCBI taxonomy): domain Eukaryota; kingdom Metazoa; phylum Arthropoda; class Arachnida; order Araneae; family Cheiracanthiidae; genus Cheiracanthium; species Cheiracanthium punctorium. The sequence continues at coordinate 290,634 of JAWZYV010017693.1, read as the reverse complement.
TTTGAGAAGTTTTATTCTTGTGTAATGAAATATGGAAAAAAAAACTTATTCATGGAATTTTAACCTATTGAGAGATACTTTTCCTTGCGTAGATTTATTTATTTACCACTCAAAATTCTTTCAGCTTTGAAATATTTAAAGTAGATGCTACTACTGAAAGCACATTGTGGACATTAACAAAATCGGTCTCTGAGACGGAGGGAGTAATTTTGAAGAGGATCTGACACATATGTATGCTAGATCCGAAAGAAATAAAAATTCTAAAATCCGATCAGCCGACCAAATTATTATTATTATTATTATTATTAATTTCAGCGTCTAGAAGTAGACGGGAATATTTAGCTATTGGTGTACGCATCCTCATTCTATGAATTTTTAGCGCTCAGTTGAAACATCGTTTATGCATGACTTGAAAATGCTCAGAGACACTTTTGTGAAAAACGGTAGACAATATAGTAGGACTTTAGCTCACGTTTAGATAAAAATATTATTTTTCATCTGTTTGATTTTTTTATCAAATAAAAAAATAAAGTAGGATGCTGTGGTTACACGACTTACGTCGCTGTATGAAATTTCATCATTATTAATTACTGTGATAAATTTTGTATAATGTTATAATATGAGTTACATTTAGGATATGAAGAATATTCTTTTGTAAATCAAAAAAAAATATATATATATATTTAACGCATGTGCACTTAAAAATTATTTTTTTCTGCAAGCTCATGCCTCTTTCTATAGTTATTCATTATTTAAAATTTTAGTATAATGTTCCTTAGTTGTTTTAGTAAATTTCCTTTGTGTTTATCGAAATTTAAGCTAAAAAATAAATGAAAAATATTCCATAAAATTTTTGATTTTTAAAAAGAAATGTTTAATACCTTCTGTATCCACAAAAGTACAGACTTTGTTTACAAGCAAAATACATTTTAACGGCTACAATTTTATTTATTTATTTATTATTTTGTGATTAGGGTGGTCTTTTCCCTCCTTTTTTAATTTTTTGTTAGTTCCCGAATTTCAAAACTTAAATAAATAATTTATAGACTAAGGAAGATCAAACATATTCTTTCTATATGCCTTAAGTTTAGGAGCAAATTTTCTCTCATGATTCGTATATGGTCCTCGTGTGAAAATGCATTCTTACATGCACTTCAATATCAGGCTGTTGGAAATATATTTTTTTTTAAATTAAATGTGTCAAATTGAATATTTATATGAACGTTTTAGTTTTCTTTTGGGAGCATTCCCAAGATTTTTGTATTTGATATTAAAAATTAAGGAGATTGGCATACATTCATTTATATATATAGAGAGAGAGCAGTTTTGTTTAATTGGTGTGGGGAATTTCATGTAAGGAAAAGCATGGGATTGCGACAAGACAACCAAGCCAGCAGGTTGAGAGCTCAGTGGTAGATTATATGTAATCTGTACTCGTTAGACTCACCAAAAGTGTTTATAATTTGCTTCAGAAGGTTTATAGGATCGTATTTCTCATCTTTGGCAAATTCATAAAGTACCAGAATTGTGATATAACCTACCTTTAATAATATTTTGATACTTGTTTATTCAAGAAGTGGGCTACCAGATTAAATTTTAAAATACCACAAATGAATACTCAGATAGCATAAAATTAGCGTTCGTTGCATAAGTACAGTTTGACTGTTTTTCACGTTTTTCAACTGAACCACACAAACTCTTTTCAGAGAGAACACTGGCATTTAGCCAGTTCAGTGTTCAGCTTTCAGAACGAAAACAAAATACTAACACTGACATTTGAATAAAAAATGAACTCTAATAGAGAAAAATAAAGAGGCGGCATAAACAGAAAAAATTGTTTGGTTGTATGTATTTATACTAAGAACACGCGATTATGTTTGTACAGATCAAGACATCCGACTACAGAAGCGTAGCCAGGAAAGTATTTCTGGGGAGGATATGAAATAAACCGTGAGTAACTAACCCTTTAGCGCGCACTGTTCCCGCTCTGGGAACACCAAACTTTGACGTTTTGACTGTTGCCAGTCACGAAGAATAGAGTTGATTTCTATAAAAATAGTTGCGGGTGACATAGCTCCCTGAGAATCCTTTACTTTTTAGCACGTCATTTCCCGTAAAAAAAATGTCACGATTCTTTTTAACAGCACTGACATCTGCTGAGAAATGGAAGAATGCGAGAACAGCTGGATAGATTGCCCAATGCTGAAAAAAGGGCAGCCGTTGCCATTGCTCGACTTAACTATCAGCAAGATGGCGGACGATCGAAACGTTCATCGCGTGCCACAGATCTAGAGAACCTTTTTTGACGCAGCTGGCTGTGGAAAGGGTTTCGCCTTAAAGGATTAAACGGAATTTCTGCGCGACTATAGAGCTTATGTTCAGTAATAAAGATATAGTATCGCAATATTACCCCCCCTCCCACGGCTACGCTCCTGTTCGACTTCTACTTTTAACTCTCATCTTTCTCAGTTCCATAAACCTTACTCAGAAGCTCAAAAAATATGAACCCTCATTTAACATTTAAGCTTAACAATTAACAGAAGGAACGAAAAAGGATATAGGCAAAAGGTGAACATCACCACAAATGTGACTTTTTTCCTATTCTATTTTGTACCGAAACGTGAATAACCTCTCTTTCTCATAACCATTACCTCAGTAAGCAACCTTTCGGGAAAAAAAAATCAAAAAAAATCAAGGTCTCAATCACCCACACGGCCTTATTTAAATTTGGGTGGATTCGCGATCTCGCCTGGAAAACTCTGAATTCGAAACAAAGATTTTCGGCGGCGAAGATTTCGTATGTATTCTGATCGCGTGCTGAGCATGGGTTCGACCAGGATTTGCTTTCTGCAATTCAAGAGGACACGGCCGTTGTTTCTGAGCTGTAAATTTAGGCTGTGTCATACCGGGTCCATGTCGGGTTCAAAATTTTTGGAGGAGAAACTTCTCGTCTCGTTGAATATTTCAGTTTGCCGTTGAGGTCATGGAAGTGCTTGCTTCTTTGCCGGGACCGCGGATTTCAAATACTGCACGTGTTTTGGTTGCTGACGAAAGGTGTAAGGTTGTCGATCTACATTTTGGTGTCACAGATGCACACTGTTTTTGGCATCGCTTCTGCAAGCTGCTTTAATCGCTGACTTTTGAGTCGAGGTCATTCACGTCAAAATTATCTTATCAGAAAGATGGCAGCCTCAAGAAACAAACTCACAGACATTAATATTTAACGCGCAGTGTTCCCGCTCTGGGAACACCAAACTCTGACGTTTTGACTGTTGCCAGTCACGAAGAATAGATTGGATTTCTGTAAAAATAGTTGCGGGTGACATATCTCCACGAAAATCCTTTACTTTTTAGCACGTCATTTCCCGTAAAAAAAGTTGTCACGATTATTTTTAACAGCACTGACATCTGCTGAAAAATGGAAGAATGCGAGAACAGCTGGATAGATTGCTCAATGCTGAAAAAACGGGCAGCCGTTGCCGTCGCTCGACTTAACTACCGGCAAGATGGCGGACGATCTAAACGTTCATCGCGTGCCACAGATCTAGAGACCCTTTTTTGACCCCCTGGCTGTGCGGCAGAGCCAGCTGTCGTCAAAAAAGGGTCTCTAGATCTGTGGCACGCGATGAACGTTTCGATCGTACGCCATCTGTCTGAGAGTTAAGTCGAGCGATGGCAGCGGCTACCCTTTTTTCAGCATTGGGAAAGGGTTGCGCCTCAAAGGGTTAAGAGCATAAGTAATCGGGAATATCTCCAGACTTTGAACTCTTTGAGTCGTTTCTGTTTCGAGAAGGACACGTAAAAATAATGCTTGTAACTGTTGCACCTTAAGGGTATTCTAGCTGAGGAGCGATCGTCGTCACAGGACTTTTGAACAGCTTTAAAAACAAACTAATGATGTTAAACACTCGAAAAAAATTAATAATGCTTCTTCACTAAATGCACTATGGACTAATACTAAGAGTAAAGCTGCATGTCTCATGCAACTTTCAGAAAAAATTCACGAGTACAAAAATTCCCTTTAAAAATGGACCGAGCAATTACCTTTTTGTGGAAATATTGCCGAATTCCGCCTGTTTAGCATATTTTCCTGAGTGTTTCATAACTTATATAAGTTCATTGCTTGTAACAGTTCCCTGCACAACTTGTAAGGAGACATTCTACATTTTTCCTAGTCTCTATCACATTTTTTTAAATATTAATCTGTTCAAAAAGTCTCACCATGGCACAGTGGTTATGTCAATGAAAATGGAAGACGGCCGAAATGTGAAGTTCCCGGGTTCGGGTCGCGGCTGTCGATCTAACGATCTGGAGTTTTATTAGATTTCCTCCAGATATAACGTGAATACGCATTAGAACCCCTTAGAAAGTCTTCCTACCAAGGTACCCCAATCCTTGGCAGATCGCTCTAGTGCAGTGTTGTCATAATCACACAAACAAACAATTGATCTGTTCAAAAATTCCATGACTGCCAAACAGAACAGCCTAAAGCAAGCGGGAACCTTGGCACTGCATCTTACGTTGAAATTTCCTACATATAATTTTTTTCTTGTCATCGATAATTTTTTTTTTTGCGCTGTTTTTATCACAATAAAATCAGCTGGATGGTATTTGAAGTTGAATTTGAATGTCACAGGTTGGTCGGCGCAGCTGACCTTCAAGCCTTTAGCGGCAATCTGCGGAATTTATTGGAAAAAGAAAGATAGAAAAAAAAGACACACAAAAACAAGGATTTTTACAAAATATAGCTGGGAAGGCCGGGCGCAGGGAATTCCCTCGCAGGGACCTGTGTCATAAAGTGTCCCCACTTAAGGTACAAGGCATCTTCATGTTACGCGTGCGGGACAAGAGGCCCTACATTGATGTTTCCGTCTGTTTGAGAGATGACCTCCGTGACTGGGCCACTGCTATGCTGTTAGTTGGTTAGTTGGACTATATTTGTTAACAGAGAACAGATTTTGCCCATTTTCCTTGTGGACACTTTGCTGCGAAGGACGCTTAGAGTCCATGCCTGAGCATGTTCTTGCGGTGGTCTGCGCAGGTGATTAGATTTTGTGATTCCGCAATCAAAGAGAAAATGCTCTGCTGTTCCTGCTGCACAGCAGATGCAGAGATCATCTTCCCGGAGATTGAATCGATGGAGATAGGCAGGTAAGGGCCCGTGTCCTGGAATGGTACAGCTGGGTGGTACAAAAGATCGACTCTATCAGGTCATGAGCTACAAATGAAGAAGGACGGACTTTTTTCACTACCTGAAACAATTGTTTTGATAAGAGCCTTGATTATGCGTGTTATTGTACAAAGTTTTTAATTAATTTGAGCTTTTAATACCAGTTTTTTGTTGAGTGCTTTTGTACAAAAGAAGCACGGTACTGCATGTTTTAAGAAATACTTCATAGATAAACACGTTTTACATTGGCAAGTATTGGCAGATATTCGATTCAATACAACAGTACAGTATGGTGAAAAAAGCTTCGAATGATGTCAGAAGCTTTGTGTGACAATTTCCGTCTTTATTTTCACAGTTTATTACACCTTTCTTAAGATATTAATGTGCCACTTTCACTCCACTTTAACGGCAGCGTGATAGGTCAAATGCCCAAAACGCTGAGCTAATGGAATCTCAAAATGCATAAAAATTATACGTCATTTTCATTTTGAAGTAGTTTAAATAGAGAAATAACATACAGTGTGTCAAATTGATGTCCAACTGGCTCTGCATAGACCTATTAATTATATCAGTGAATTGTACGACCACGTATGCATCTCCAATACCATAAAATCCTTCCATTTTTTTATGATATTAATTTTTAACGCTAAACACAAGTCAGTTATTATACATTTATGATGATGTTTACACACTCGATGTTTCTATTTTTCAAGACCTGCGTACCTTCTTTCTATCCCAGCGCCAGCTACATTCACCATTCGCAACTAACTGCATTAGCACGCAGTGTTCTGCATGGATAAGATTATACTATAGTTATTATTATTTTACTACTTGAGCATAATCTCGGTATGTGTATACCGAGAAAATTTAATGCTTATCATGTTTGGTAAAGAAAAAACTCACACGCACTAAAACTCTCACGCATACATCTACATGAATGCGTGAGAGTCAAGTTTCACAAGCAGAATCCTTTCTCTAACACATAGATTCATTTACGCACGTGACTTTCAGCACTAAATTGCGTAAAAGTCTGAGAAATCATAAATAAAGACTAATTCTCAAAATTGAGACTACTACTAATATTTATGATATACAGTGAGTCAACTATTAGAAAATATGACATGTTAGTTCCATCAAATCTGTTACACACTAAAATTTAGTTTGCACTCTCTGCTAACTATTTTGTTTAGGGGTTGATTCTTATTAAAATTCACTGAAGAATTAATTTTTTCTCTTAAAAGGTGATGCTAGCTTATATGGGCATGTGGAGACAAAGCCCATCCAATAATTTGCCATGCCAACTAACCTAATTCACATATGAGATGTTATAGTATTTCACTTCAAATGCAAAATTAATTATCGTGTTCCATTTTTTTCAATTCTTGCAACGAAATTTAGAGTTTATTTTAATGGAAACACATTTAGTTTTCATTTACAGCGAGATACTTTGTATGGCTCATGTATTTCAAGACTGATTACGACAGTGCATGTTTTTTTATAAATATCATTGTCAGTATTGAGATAATCCTGTTAAATACTTTTTTAAACTGTTTTTAAGTAGTTAATCTTTAATCGTAATCTGTATTAGGGGCACTTTTAGAGAATTTAGAAAAAGCATAGTTTCAATAAAATTTCAGATTTGTAAAACATAGTTATTTATTAATTTAATTTTATTTTTTATTTGCAATTTGAATAAAAACTTCCGTCGCCAACACATACCTCGCTACTTATCGGAAAATGTTTAGCCCACCCAGGGTTTTTCAAATGATGATGCACGTAGGTAGAAGTGTTTTATAAAAAAGTTTTTGTAAGAAGAAAATTAATAAACGTCTTTCCTTTTGTTCATTAGAAATCTGTTCCAGGCCTTTTAAGTAACCTAGAGGCTTGAAGTATTTAATTGAGGATAACACAGACTGAGATAGGGAAAGAAAAATAAAAAAAAGAAAGAAATTTTCTCTCACCCTGAAGCACTTAAGTCGAATGATTCGACAGTTACTCATCAATAAAGCAGAAAGCCAATTTGATTCTATTATCATATATATTCAATCTCTGAAAAAACATCAAACCAGGCTGTTAAAATGCAGTTATAGCTGGAGCGACCAAGATCATCGCAAACGGGCCACTTAATATGTCATTAATTTATCATTAGAATCTTTTTAACCCCCTTATGTTTATTATTTTTTCTCGTTTCCTAGTTTCTTTTTTTCAGATGAGTGATAACTTTAACGAGAGCTAATATATAATCGACTTACGGGGGTTTATCAGCAGCAAATATCACTTCTCTCATGGCGTATTTTATGTGTAGTAACTGTAATTTAATTGCGCAGGCCGCCAATTTTCCGAATGAGCCGATCGCACGCGAAGTTGTGGCTCAAAGCAAATGAGAAGGAGAGTTCCGAGTAACAATCATAGATATTTTGAATTTTTCCCCGAAGTTCTGAAGGCAAAACGTTTATTTTTATGTCGCGTCCAGGAATAATAGGGTTGAGTTACTTAGGACCACGAGCAAAAAAAAACAACTCTGTAGGCCTTGTGAAAATTAGCTTTACAGTCACGGAAAAGTAAAAAGTATACTTTGTACTCTCAACCCAGCGTATATACAAGCTCCTGGTCACTATCACCGGAGCGTATATACACGATGTAATTAATATATCAACTTATGATTTTAAAGACTTATTCAATAGTAAACCACTAGACGACTTATACAATGTAATATTGAATCTATTTATACATAGTAATAATAATATAGCCCTGCCTTCTTACATAGATACTATGTATTTCAAAAATCTTTTAAAGTTCATAGTCTATAATAACTACATTCTGCATAATAATAAATTATATAAGCAAGTTATAGGAATACCACAAGGTGGTTCTAATTCCCGTTATCTAGCAACCTATATTTATATAATTATGAAAAAAATTACAATAATCCTTCTCTTATAATATATAGGTACATAGATGACGTAATAACAATAACTACTGACAATACTTATAGTGATACTGACCATCTACCAATAGCTTACCATTCAGCCCTAGAATTAATAAAAAATCCTAATGATAATATAATAATAAATTTTTTAGACTTACAAATTAGAATTAATGATGATAAGAGTCTATCCTTTAATCTTAATATATATATAAAATGCTAATGTTCGTTTGTAAAGACAGGGTTTTCTCTATCACCACCAACTCGAATTAACTTCCCGTTGGGATGGTAAATATCCCTTGCTCTCACGGTGAAAGTAAGGGAGTTTGGTCGCGGTGGGTGGAAGTGGGTGGTTGTGGGTGGCGAAAATGTGGAAAAATATATATCTGTCCTTTACTAACACATGAGAACTTCTGAATTCAACTCCAATAAAATATTAAAATTTAATGTTTATCGTCTGTTGCCATATCAGTAGGAAAACTGAATCTCGAGCAATTATCGTCTTCGAACCATTTTACCTGAAACAAATTCAAGTTATTTTGACAAGTGAAAAAAAAAATTATTTGAATATTCTAGAGTGTTCTGGTACTAGCAATTTGGATGTGTTATCTATATATATATATATATATAAATGAATGTTTGTGGGTGTGTATGACGTTGAAATACCCCAAAACCGTTTGAGCAATCACCATGAAATTTGGTACACTTAAGTCTTTTCTCACGGAGAAGGTTTTTATGCTATCCATTTTCCCCTATCTCGCCGCTAGGTGGTGCTGCAGAACGTCGAATTCTATTCAACCGCCTGCTATGAAAATACCGTTTGACCTATCTTGACGAAAATTGTACGTATGGATATTTGAACACGGAGAATATTTTTACACTATCCGTTTTGCCATGACTTGCTGCTAGATGGCGCTGCAGAGCGTTGAATTCTATTCCGTTCGACCGCTTGCTATGAAAATACCGTTTAAACCATTTTTATGAAAATTGGTACACATGGATATTTGAACACAAGAGAACAAAGAATATTTTTACACAGATAATATTTTTTACACTATCCTTTTTCCCCCAACTCGCTGCTAGGTGGCGCAGCAGAACGTCGAACGTCGAATTCTATTCAACCGTTTGCTATGAAAATGCCATTTAACTTACTCTGACGAAAATTGTTACGTTTAGATATTTGAACACGGAGAATATTTTTACACTATACATTTTGCTATAACATGCCGCAAGATGGCGCTGCAGAGTGTCGAATTCTATTCCGTTCGACCACCTGCTATGAAAATACCGTTCAACCGGTTTTGATGAAAATTGGTACACACAGATATTTGAAGACGTAGAATATTTTTACATTATCCCTTTTGTTGTAACTTGCTGCTAGATGGCGCTGCAAAACGTCGATTTCTATTCCGTTCGACCGCTTGCTATGAAAATACCATTCAACCGATTTTGATGAAAATTGGTACACACGGGTATTTGAAGATGTAGAGTATTTTTACACTATCCATTTTGCTGTAATTTGCCGCTAGATGGTGCTGCGGAACGTCGAATTATATTTCGTTTAAGCGCTTGCTGTCAAAATACCGGTCAACCGAATTTGATCACAATTGGTACACATGGATATATGAACATGGAGAATACTTTTACGCTATCTGTTTGACTATAACTTGCCACAAGATGGCGCTGCAGCGCATCAACTTCAATACCGTTCGACTAATCGCCATAAAAATTTTTATACGTACACATTTGAACGAGCAGAATATATTCTAACTATTCATTTAGCTGTTACACACTACTAGATGGCACTGCAGCGCATTATTACTTTAACTCGCCATTAGATGGCAATGCAACGCACTAACTTCTTGACCGGACAATTGACCGCTATGAAAATTGATATACATAGATTCTTGAACATGGAGAATATTTTCGTGTTATCCATTTTGCTATAAATAGCTACTTCATTGTGCTGTAGCACATCATTACCTTAACTCGCCAATAGATGGCGCAGCAGCATATAAAGACTGTTCAACTGATCCCTATCAAAATTGGTATAGATAGATATTTGAACACAGAGAATATTTTGGCGTTATCCATTTTGCTATAACTTGCCACTAGATGTCACTTCAAACCAATAACTTCAGGACCGTTCGACCGATCACCATGGAAATTCGTAAACATGCATGTTTGAACGAAAAGAATATTTTCGCGGAATGCGTTTAGCTATAACTCGCCTTCTCTACCGTCCAACCGTTTGCTATGAAAATACCGTTCAACTGATTTCTGAAAATTTGTACACACAGATATTTGAGCACGGAGAATAATTTTACGCTATCTAATTTGCTATGACTTAACTCTAGATGCCGATGCAGCGCACCAACTTCAAAGCCGTTCGACCGATCACCTTAAAAATTGGTATACATACACATTTGAACGGAGAGAATATTTTTTTAGTATTCATTTGGCTGTACTCACAACTTGAAGGCACTGCAGCCAGGGGCTGATTTCCGGGAGAGCATTCGGGGCAAGCGCCCGGGCCCCCAATAAAAAGGGGCCCCCGAAATTCTTCTTTAAGTTTCAAAATTTGTAAATTTTGAAAAAAATTTTGAAAGAGGGTCCCCTTGAAGTTTTTGCCCAGAGCCCTCAACTCGGCAAATCTGCCCTTGTGTGCAGCACTTTATTATTTTAACTTGCTACTAGATAGCACTTCAGCAATCAACTTCTTGATCGTTCTACTAACCGCTCTGAAAATTGGTATACATACACATTTGAACACGGAAAATATTTTCGCGTTATCCATTTTTCTTAACTCGCCCTTTGATGGCGCTTTAGCGTATTATTACTTTTAATTTGCCTCTAGATGGCGATGTAGCATATCTTGACCGTTAAACTGTTTCTATGGAAATAGGTACACATAGGTATTTGAACATGAAAATATTTTGATGCTACCCATTTTGCAAAAACTTCGACAGTTGATGGCGCTGCGCCGAATCATCTTCTTCACATTTGAAACAATCGCCATGAAATTCTTTATGCATAATTATTGAACACAGATAATATTTATGCGATATCAATTTTGCTATATCTATTTATTATGATAAATATTAATTACAACAAACCGTAATATAAAAAGAATCCATTCATTCCCGTGCGAAGAACGGGGCATTCAGCTAGTATATTTAATAAAAGAAATGACTTTAATTTTCAGGTTAATGCTTTCAGTCATCTCACTTCATGTATGCACACTTCTGTATTTAGAAATATTATCTCTAATCATAAATACAGAATAGAGTCACTATGTACCAATAGTCTTAAGGCCAGTAACTTAACTGACCTATATAAAACTGCTCTAAAATATAATTATCCAAGTAAATTTCTAACTTTAATTTTATATCCTTTATGTAATTAAAAAGACTGTATGTCCTAATCAGAATATTGGTTGGTGAGGATGGGGTTGGTTGTTGGTTCTTTCTGTATATATATATAAAAACATAAAATATGTATCTATATATTTTATACAAAAAAAATTGTATAAATAAGAATAGTTGATTACTGGTACTTTTTCCTTTTTATGTGAGTCTGTAACTAAAAAAGCCATACAGAGTACTGTTCTACCTTAGTATTTTACAATATTATTAGCATAAATAGCAATTATTAAATGTGCAATATTAATATAATTATTATCATTATCATTACTATTATAATTAATTTCTACAGTTTTTCTCCTTTTCCACAACTTCACCTAAGTACTTCTTAGCTACTGCAGCTTGTACTACGTTAAACATAGGTTAGCTATACTAGTGTTATATTTATTTTATTACTTATTCATTTAATTATTACTTTTTTATTTTCCTTTCCTTTCCATACTTCCAGATTATTAATAATAACATTTTTTCCCCCACTCCATGGCATTACTTGTCTAATGATGGCATTAAGTCTTCTCTGATGGCAACATGCACTAATACTGCCTCCATAACTGAGCTTCGATCTTCTTGTCTGATCCACTTCCTCGTTGTTAATTTCTAATAGCTACGGTCGCGCCCCCAAGTTACAAAAGGACCCTAATTTTGGTCAGCTAACTTGCAGAAACCTAGCTATTATTGTTTTTTCGATTAAATTGAAATGTGTGTGCGGTGGCGCCTGATGATAGAGCACACCATTTCAATTATCCTTTCCATATCCGACTATTGTGGATACATGTGATTAGGCTTAAAAGCCCAGCTGGTCTGATTTGGCGCTTTATATCCAATTTATCCACTCTTTCATTGCCTTAAAAGGCTATATTTAAACACTTTATTCGGTATAAGCTCGTTAATTGGCACCATGTGCTATCTGCTTTTTTATTTATATTTTTTTCACTTTATCAATGGATTATCTTGGGATTTCACTTTACGTATGTTAGCTATTATATATATATGTATACACGTCAAATCTTCTAGTTGCCGCCAGTGGCGTAGCAGAAAAAAAAAATTTAATTGAGGGGAGAGCGGTAGGTAATGCCGTAAGGAAAAATCTTGAAATCCGGAAATAGCAAGCTTGAAAAAGACACTTTTTAAGGTACATTGGAGCTCCTTATTCAGAGTCATAATTAGAACTGGGCGCCCCGGGCTGAGTATCTGAGCCCTCAGCTTAGGAAATGGTGTACATGAGTGAAATGTGGATCATAATTCGATTAACAGTGGTTCTAGAAAAAAGCAGTTAAGATGAGGCTCCATTATTTGTTGCCACTGAGTCCCCTAATTCAGTGGTCCCCATCCTCCAACCCCCCGGTCCGTGAATCAAATGGTACTGGGCCCCCTCAAGGAACATTAAATTATTTTCATTTTATTTACTGTCGGGTATTTCTGTCGGGTTTGTGCTGATTTACACATTTGTAACTGAAGAAATCTTGTTACTATTTCAAATTAGTTTATTGTTTAGTAAATATTTCAAGATTCAGAATTAAAATTGCAGTCATAAAATTGAAAATGAATTCCCTTTCCTGAAAGAAAAAAAAAACTAATAAAGCAATAAAATGAGTATTTTTAATTGAACAATAATTAATCGAAACGTCATTTATACATAAAAATTATAATAACATATACAATATCGAATATTATAAATTTCAAATAACTGGAAAGCATCAATAATAAAACACGTTATCTTCTCAGCTGGCAGCGGTAAAATTATCAAACGCTGAACGGTCCGAGGAGGGAATAAAAAGATTGGGGAGCATTGCCCTGATCAATTGTTAAGAATATGTCTCTATTATGGGATATTTTCACTGCGCAAAAAGAACTTCTATTCTATTCCATATTTACATTAGTAAAAGAAAGTTATGCATAAAATATCTCTTTCTAACTAAAAATTAGAAGATGAAAGATATAGAACCCTTTTTTATTTTGTGAGCTCGGTTCCCACTGACAAGAATAAGGTCTTTTTTGAAAAATTTAGGTGGGGTTCGGACCCCCTCCCCCCCCAAAAAAAAATACCACTCCCTCGCTACCCCACAGGTGACTGTCACCAGGGGGCGTATGCGTACGGTCAACATTCTTGGTCGCTGGTATTATAAATATAATGAAAGGAAATTTGGTGATAAAGGCCTTTTTGTATTTTATTATGATGCAAATGGGTTAAAAAATTGATAGAAACAAATTTTAATGGTAGTAGGAAAGGAACTTCAGTCACTTGCTAACTTATAACTAGACAGATTATAAGAAAAACCGTAACGTAGATCGGCTGTTTGTTCAAAAAATCATATATTCTTAACAGAATAATATTTTTGCGAGTTATTTCAAATTGCTCTATAAAATAAGCTCCGTTTCAATATGAAAAGCAGACCCACTCAGTGAAATAAATATTGAAATCCACAGTGTAAAGCAATTGCTGTATTTTCAATAAGAAATGAATCTGTGGAACATGTTTTCATTCATTGACGAAGCGGAAGATTATTATTTTCAGAAAGTCCACTTTGGAAACGTAAATAGCAAATCTTTTAAAGAACAAATTTTTGTATTTTATTAACTATAACGTATTTTAATCTTATTAAAAACCTACACGCGTTGAAATTGTTTATTACATTTTTTTAAACCTTAGCTCAATATAGATTTTAATTACTTTTATGTAAAACCATTTTGCTTTACGTTAATTAATAAAAGAGACTTTTTTAAATAGGGAAATATACTTTTTACTATAAAGTACACTATATTTGTATAAACATTATCATTTTTTATTCTATCCATTTAAAAGTTCTCATACATTTCCTTTCTTCGCCCACAGGTTACATAAAATCTGGAGCCTAAGTAATCAGTTATGATACCGTAGAGTCCGGTGGTTTATGTAGTCTGCATCAACTGGAAAGGCAATACATGAATTTTAAATATAGATAGCGTAGAAATTATATCAAGAACAAATAATACTTTGGTTTAAGCACGTTCGACATCTTAACATAAACTTATCACTTTCGATTGCCCTTCATCGCAAGTGTCTCTTTACCCGAAATCATTGCTTTTCTACAGTTGGTACAAATTAAAGCAATGACACGCTTTCAGTGAAATTCTAGAGGCTTTGGAGTCAGAAGTACACTAACTTGCAACAGTTTGCTATGCTTATCGAAGATGCTTCCATTTCTAAGTAAGTAATATTGTTCAAGTAAATGTGGACGTCTTTATGTGCTTCAATGAGAAAACTTATTTACTACTTGATGTATTTGAATATATGCTCTTAAATTTAAAGGCTTACGAACTTTATGGAAAACAGATGCTTTTATCTAGTTGATCAGGGCTAGCTTAAACTCAATAAGCGCTAAACTTATTGGCAATGAATCAAAAGAAGCCATATTCTGCTTTTTTACTGCGAAGAGTAGATGCTGCGATAAAACAATTCTGGTGACTAATCATCCCAGAGATAGAAATCACACGGATCCATATCTGGTAAATAAGGTGGTCGAAGGTGGTTTAAACTCTCAGTAACTAGAAGTGAAAATGTGCAATTTATCTCGATATAATAGATAAACTAAATAAACATTCCTGAAAAGGCGTGAATTAAAAATGCCGATGAAGTTGTTCACAAAGCAGAATCATTTGACTTTATAATCAAAATTATTTTTTTTAGTCTTTAATTAGTATATTTATTGATAGTTATGTCATACACAAACCGAAATGCTAAAAAAAACTCAATAAGCGCTATATTCAGCATTATATACAAAAATATAATGCTGAATTCTATATAATTGCTTTGGGAACAGTCCATCAAGCAGACATTCCAAGGATTATTTGGACACAATTTTTGGAGCAAAAATAATGTTTAAAATAATTATTAGGGTCATTCTCATATAATATTAAATTTTATGTCCCGAGCTAAAAAATGTCAGTTAAGCATCTCAGTTATAGATGTTTAAAATTTGTTCCAACAATTCTTTACAAGCACTACACATGGCACTAATTTAAATATTTAAAAAATGTAAAATTTCAATATTTCCAAAAAATAAATTTGTAAATGTCATTAGGAAGGTGTGTCCCCAGCTCCAGACTTTATTGTTTGAATCTTTATTTTAAAGAATTTAAAAAAAAAAACTTTAAAAGGAAAATAACAATTATGTTGGTAATTTTATCTCTCTGTTGTCAGTATATGGGGAGCTTTAGGCATTTTGATTGAAAACCCCATTAATGATGCTTATTTAAGGTTTGTCCCTAGAGGTAACTTGTCATTACCAAGGTGTGTAATATTTCTTCTATAATTGTCCACTAAAATACAATGCCATAGCTATTGAACTGTTAAAACAACAGGACCAAACGTTCTTACTAGCAGACTATGTCTTAAGTAAACAAATATTATTTCATTTTGTTGTTTTTTCCCAAATTTACAGCGAATATATCTATTATGTGTCATACCAAGTTCATTATTATTGAAATGCGTAATTAATAATGATTGTAGGATTCATAAAGAACTTTGGGACTACTTTTTCAAAGTAAAATATTGCGTTAGCTTTTATTTGTTATAATCTAGCCTTAAATAAGCTTAACTTTGAAATATGTCATTACCTAGGTTGTCATTACCAAAGCTTTCTGAAAACATGAAGATTACTTTTAAGGGCAGAGTTTTAAAGTAAGGGATAGTTTTTGACTTTTTTAAGAAAGGCATGAATATTCCTTAGTTGATATTGTGAGCATTTTATTAGATGGACTAATTGAGGCTTGTATAATTAAGTTATTATTACGTTCACAAATGTCATTGCCATATTCCTGTCTCTCATTACCATGTTTCAATGAAAACATTGAATATTTAATTAAAACCAATAACGTAGCCATGTAATTTTCACTCGTTTGGGAAGTTTAAAGGGAAGAGAGCTCAAAAATTAAGACTTTTTCTTTTCTGTGTGTGTGTGTGTGTGCGTGCGCACGCGCGCGCGCGCGTGACTAATTTCGGAAATCTGAAACTCTAATCTCCACCCCTTGGCTACCCCACCGATTAAAGCTATAATTAAGGAAAACGATCTCTGCTGATAATTTTCTCCATGATAGCAGACATAAATAATTGCATTAACATAAAGAAATTGAGAATTAAAACAATTTTTTTAAAATCAAAATTTCGCGTTTCCTGAGAATGACCCATTAATCCCGTGCTCGATAATATCATACAGGATAAACTAGCAGTGACCTTTTTTTCACATTAAAACAACTTACCATTTTTAAAGGCATGACGTTTTTACGAATTTGTTGGCAATGACCACAAATAGACATAGGTAATTTTCAATGTGTGTGTGGGGGGGGGGTAGTTTAATAATATGCATAAATATTGTGTGGCAATCCAGGTACGGCAATGGATGTTATAGGACGATGGAAAAAAATGTACGCATTTTTTAACTTGTTCGGAAATTGTTAACCCTTTAACGCGCGGTAGTTGCGCCGTTAACCTCCTTATTTCAGCGCTTTCACTTTTAGTCAAGAAAAAAAAATATTGTTATATAGTCCCAATGTTGAAAAAGTGCAGCCGTCGCCATCGATTCATTTAACTACCAAGAACATGGCGACAGATGTGCGATTCGAGCGGCCGCCATGTTGTTAGTAGTTAAATGGATCGATGACAGCGGGTGCACTTTTTCAGCCTATCCAGTTGGTCTTCTGTATTGATGTGGAAATGCTTGAGCTTCAAAGGGTTAAAACCAGAAGACTGATTTCGCCAAAGAAATAACGTTTGCTTCTTTACGACTCGTAACGGAATGTAAATGCCCAAGCGATATCCCGGGCTAGCGGCGATTCGATATGCAGCTCCAGCGACATATAAGCATTTTACGAAAGGAATCTGAAATGAAACCAGTAAACAAGAAGTTTCCTCCTGATAAACAGCATATTGGTGAGCAACGGGGCAAGGCCGGGCGGCACTTCGTTTTTTCGTTTATGGGTGGGCGTCCATACACCTTGACCCCGAGTGTGGGTGGGGTTGCTGGTTTCTCATCACAACACGCCAAAAGAGAAGCACTTTTTTAATTTTGCTAATTTAAATTTCATTTCTGAAGCATTAGTCATAACTTGGTTTCGCTTGGTTTTCTTCCGCTGTGGTCAAATTAATGCTGGAAGAGATTTTTCTTTCGGAGTGCGTTGCGTTCAGGATTAAGTAGTGTTGCGGATTTTTAATTGCGTTGCGTCTGAGAACAGAGCTGAAGGAAGCAAATGTGCAATTTTAAGTACTTCAGTAAGTTAAATATCATGTAATGAAATCATGACTGGTGAATATGGAATGGAGTTTCAACCATCTATCTGTTTCTTCTATTAGAACTGGAGTGATGACGAAAAGCGCACCATTTCTTTCTTGTGCAGCGAGTGAGGTAGAACCATTTTTATCTAACATTAGAAACAATAAAAAAAATTGTTAAGGTCAAAATAAAAATAAAAATTGTTCACAACACACGTACATTTAAAAATATATAACTCAGCGTATGCGTTGCTCAAATGTATAAGTTTAATGTTGCCTGTCTACAATTCTGCTTCCTTCGCTTGATTTTGAACTTCTCGTAATTCTTTATGCTGGCCGTTATCACTTCAGCTTTGATAGCAGATCTAAATGGTTTTAAGTCAGGTATTAATATCTTGCGGCCAGTTAACACTAGCGTGAATTTGAAGGAATCTGAAGTGTATGCAATCTAAGATTTTCTTTTCTAGAAAAAATTAAAAAGGTAGCTTCAACAAACTTAACTTATCCATTGAAAAAGTAAATCTTATAATTTTGCCGTAAGCCAGCGTTTCTCAACCTGTGGGGCGCGACCCCTAAGGGGGGCGCGAGAAAAACCAAAGAGCAAGTAGTGATGCATGCTTTTTAAAAAATCATCTTATTTATTTCTCATTTTTACTGAAAAATATATCCATTTTCGCTTAAAATGTTTATTCAAACTTTCTGATAACATTATTTTGTAGAAAATGTGACTAAATGTTCATTGTTAAAGATTAAAAAACTGAATGTGTGCTGAAAAATGTGAGAGGGGGGGCGACGTTAAAAGGTTGAGAACCGCTGCAGTAAGCAAAGTATCAAGTTTTGTAGGGAATAAATTTGCACATTGTCTATTAAGCATTTGCTTCGTTTAATGAATGAATAAATAAATAAAAAGTAGAAGAAAAGATAATAAGAACACATAAATATCCGACTAAGGATTTCGGTCAGTGCAATAAAAGTTTTGGGATCTGTCTGCATTTCGCTCTAAAATAACTACTCCATATTAGCGGCTTTACATTTCAGTTTTTCACTAAAACATACTATGAACACTGCAAGAGTTTTATTCGATTAAAAGCTACATTCAACGGAGAAATCCAAAGTGATGAAAGCATTTAATATTTGTCGTGCACTTAAATATTTCGGAAAACAATTAAACCAACAGAGCTCTAACCGCCGAAATCAATTGTTATGGAAAATATCTCCGTTATAAAAATCCAGTAAATACAAATGATATATTTAAACTCCGCGTGAACAAATTAAATTTCCATGCATAAACCATTTCGATGGTTTTGATGAGTCTCTTTCGCCGTGAGAAATTTTGACATAAATTTCACACAAACTTTCCTCGCAGTATTTCTGCGGAATATTTTAATATTAAGCGATAAAATCGAGAGAAATAGGAAATGATAATGAAGTTTTATTTTCTTTCTTTTAATGGCTATGATGAAATATCAGACTTGATGTTGTCATAGAAATGTGTAGGTATACTGCAATTTCAAACTCCACCGCAGCTTTAAGGTTTAAGTTTTTTTTTATGGAAAATAATGATTTAAAATAATATATTTTTACTTAAATATGTAAATTTGGTTTAAGTATTCAAAACAAATCTACGAAAACACCTGAAAAATGCACTCTAATTTAGAGCCCATATCAACTGTAGTTTTTGCTTTTTAAGGCCAATTGTTTACACAAAGGAAATGGGATTAAGTAATGGGAAGTGCTGAAAGGGGACCAATAATAGAAGAATAATTGGCTGTCATTCATGTTACATACAGACATCAGACGATTACTTAACATTTGTAATCGAGCTGAAGAATTGTTATTGGTTATATGGTTATGATTGCTTTCAGTTTTTGAAAGATTGTGATTAGTTTACGTTAAGTTTGGTAAATGGAAGTAATCTTGATCTTAGATCAGTCAAATTGGTATTTTTGAAAACTGTGAAATAATGTAGTTTTATAAAAGTATTTCTTGCGATTGCAACTTACCGTAATCGAAGAAATAATACAAAAGTAGATGTTTATAGATATTCAACTAATATTGGTATGTAAAGTCTCTTGAATGCGTTTAGGCTTTCTAAAGTTTATTGGATTAATGAACCATCATCCCCGTTAAGATACTGAGGAAGGTCTTTAAATATGATGATAAAAGATACAGGCTGTAAAATTTGTTTTCAGAGCATCACCGAATAGGCCAGAATTTTTCAATAATAATATTGAGGTCCAGTCTTAGGGCTGCAAACGGAATACGACTTCATCTTTTTTAAACCAAGCCTAATTCAATAAATTGAAAAGTCGTCTTTTAATTCAAGGTATTGTCCCTGTACACTGCGCCTGGTTGGCTGAAATGTCTGCACAGTCACTCCGAGTTCCTCAGCCCTCTGGAATGATGACAGAAATCTATTGCTGAATTCGCAAAAGTTTTTTTTTTTTTTTTCAAACGGCGCGCCTTAACCGTGCCTTGGAGGCATTGGCCGTACTAAGGCCAAAGTTGTTGGTCACTTTATTATGGGGGCACCTAGTAGGTGGACCAACGTTGCCCCCTATGAAGGGACGGACACAACGACATCCAGGCACAGTCGGGGATCGAACCTCGACCGTTGGGAGTTGAACCCAAAATCGTAGTACGGTGCTTTACCCACCATACAATTTCCTAAAGTGTGTTGTTTCTCAAATCTACCTTTATGGTTTATAGCTGAGAGAAGACATTCTACTAAAATGAGTGCTATAATAATATGAAAGGTATAATTTACGAAAATGCAATAAAAAGGATGCAAATTTGTAATGAGTGGGAGCAAGCGTTTACTTTCTTTAAAATGGTCAACTAAATATCCACCCAATAGAGAACGCATGTGATTGCATGCCCGGCTCATATTCAAACTGACTTGACCATAGCAGATCTCCAAGCTGCTAAAGGATACCCAAATAAGCAATAATAGAGGATTAAATGTTTTCCAAACTCGAATTTCAGCAACTGTTTGACTTTTTCCTGGTGACAAAAAATCGTTATCGTTAATAATTAGATCGTTAAATAATGGATTCACCAGTCTGCACGCATGTCAATATTGAAGGCTTGCTGTTTTGAAATGAATTAAAATGCTCAAAAATTGGTTATTACTGATGTATAATGGTTGAATCTTGTTTAATTTCACCAAAGAATTCACTGGGGATTTTTTTAAAAGTTTATAAATCGTATACATTTCTCTTCCTATTTAAAAAGTTTGATTTCACATACTTGCATCAATAATTTAAAACACAAACAGACATTTTCAAAGCATATTTTACAACTTCACATTTTAAAAGTGTTATTTTCAACACCGTATAGAAGCTTTTCGACAGAGAAAAATACCAAAGATGAAATGAAAGTTAGATATGAAATTTCCAGCACAGGCATAAATATGTTCCGCCTTTAGTAATACACCCTTTCTATTTTCAGATTCACTCGGAACTCCAGCCTGCATAAAGCCGCTTCCGAAAGCGAGCATTTCCGTGAAAAATGCATTAACAATAGGAGTAAAGTGCACAACCCTCCTCGATACAAACCTAAGATATGTCACAATATTTTCTCGCCAAAGCTTTAAATGAAATGTTTGTCACACATACTTCGCAAGCGTTGATGAAATATTTGTTTCGCACCTTTTTAAATTGTTTAGCCTGGTTTTAAATCGGAAATGAGATAAAATAGCTTCTTTTCATTTCGGTAAAAGTATTGCTACGCGTTGATGTTCATCTTTTAGACGGTGTAGAGGGTAACATGGCAAAGTTTAAAAGGATAAAAGTAGTTTAAAAAATAATTTGTATTTAATTCATTGTTCATATAATTCTTATTTGAAATAATTATTTTCATTCCAAATAATTTACAATGGAAATGTTTTTGACCTCGAAGTTTTGATTTGATATTCAAAAGAATTCAAGATAAATTTTCAGAAAAAGAAGATGTACGTATAGGAAAGAACTTTTCAAAATTAAAATAGGATACTTTTCCGTTTTGATAACCACCACACGTCGTGAAGTCCACCAAGTTAAATTATTTGCACCTGTTGCCATTAAATTAAACGAAGTAATAAATGAAACATAAAAATTAGATAGAGATTGTCATCCTTGGCACATTATCATATTTCAACGACATATATAAAGAGTAAAATAGGTGAAATACAAATCTAAATTGAAGGCACGAAATTTACAATGTCTATAAAAATTTTTAAAAACAATTCATCGTGGATATTGCTTTTGCCACATAAATTCTAGTACATCGAACTATAGATGGTCACGTGCAATGCCACGCTTGTGTTTATTCCGCCATTTTGCGCTACCCACATTCGCTCTGCTGATTTTGTATAACATTCTGTAACTGGGTCTACTAAATTATATCGATGACTGACGGTTAGATGTTTAAACCCAACATCCTTCAATTCTTGTCTTATATAGTCTCTCCAGCTACTCGAAAAAACTGTACTTCCATCTATGACGTTATTTTCAATAACATCCAAAAGTGATTTTGCAGAACTATCGGGTAAAGAGAGAGAACATTAGAGAAAATATCATTTGTTTCCCGGCATAAACCGCTAAATACACATTGTGGAGGAAGAACACGACCGACGTTGCTTTTCCTTCTTGTAAAAAGGTTTTCATCAACCTCAACAGTTTTGTTCCGAGGGAAAAACAGTGAGGAATTACTTTCTTCGCACACATCTGCGATGCGAAGACAAGCGAATGGAAGATCAACAAAATTAAGATCCATGAAAAGAAGATAAGATTAAAAGATTAATTAAATCCTAATCAAACCTTAAAAGATCAATGTTTTTTTTTTTTACACATTCTATAACAGTAGATACTTCCATACCAAAGAACTCTGCAAATTTAGAGATGAAGTCATGGTCAAATGGTACTATGAATCGTAAGCGCAGGTAATATCTGATTTACAGCTCATTTTCAGCTTTTACACCGAACTGTGTATTCCGATCTCTACATTTTGTAAAACTTCTAAAATTACTGTAAAATAGCGTTTTCCTGTCTATAGGATCGAAATGCATAGCAAAATGTGTTGTAGATGTGAGACACAAGCGCTTACAAAGTAGACTTCCAATTAATTGGAATTTTATGTTGAATTCATGTAGTTTCAACAGTAACGATTCATTTTATTTTCACGGAAGTCCTAACATATTAAATTATTTCACAAGTACCTTGATTGATTGAGGTTCTTGGCAAGTATTCAAACAGATACTCTCTCACAAGAAGAAAGAATAACCTGTGTTTCTTGGAAGTCAATGATAAAAGAAATGAAAAGGTGCACAAGGTGTATCATCGAGGGTACGAAAAATAACCATGAACGAGAAAAAAATACCGTAGTTCTTTCGAACAGATTCAGGCAAACTCACAGCTTGCAAGTAGAGAAACATGCTGTACAGCCACCATCAACATCTGGCGACACAGTCCAGAGTAAGTGATGGAAGTGAGATGAAAAATTGGCCGGTCTCGTATCATAAAATCCCTGCGAAGTAAGATAAAAACTTCTGTCTCGCCTCGCATAACAACTGTAAACCTCTCTCTCGTGTCGTCTTGCATCCATCCTTAGTGCAGAACAAAAGACGTCTAATAGCAATCCTTGATGCTGGCCTTTTTACATTTATTCGATCGATACTTGAAGATACGATTGGTAGCTGAAGCACCTCTTCATATGTTTTACCACCAAGTTTCCAACAAAACAATGGCTATTTTTCCTTAAGAGAATGCATCACTTCCAATATCCATGGAAGTAAATTGTTAGTGTTTTAATGGAACCTAAGCATTTTTGAAACATCTAGGCTTGAGTGTTCTAAATATTAAGTATATTTGACACAAAATGATAACTCTCACATTAAAAAGCATTTTAAAAACATTGATTACTGATGATATTACTCATACATCAATTTAAACTGAAGTATTCGACAATGCATTGGGTATTTAGTCGAAATTCCGTTGGATCTTAAATAATGTTAAGTTTCTTTATTTGTCATTAAAAGAAAATTTACAGACCTACAGCAATTAACTTTTGTCGTAAGAATTGCTAATTTTGCATGTTTTACATGTAAAACAAGAGTTTTAGTATAATCGTTATCAGAAAATCATTCCTAAAGTATGAAATAATATCTGATAAAGTTAGTGTACACCTCAGTAATTTTATCTGAAATACCTATACCTCATCTTATCCAAATTTCTCGATAAACTCAATATTGCAGGGATAATTTTTCCATTCTTTAATTAAAAATTATTAACGTCGATGCTTTATTAATTTATATTTGAAAGAATCTCAAAATTAAAAAGCATTATAAATAATAAAAATTAAACATTCTTCCAACAAACTCATTCTTTTTACCAGGCTTAACTATTTTCTTCGCCACTTATACGGCTCCATTAGAAAGAAGTTTTATCGAAGTAAACTATGTTAGAAACTCATTGCAAACTATTAGAAGCGCAATTTACTCTGGTAGTTTTAACTAGGTCACACTAACTATATTCTAAAAATCAAAACTCTTCAATAGTTTGGCTAGACACTAAATATTTAAAGAAATTCTTAATGAGTTGATTTTACTAAGAGATCATTCAAATTAAGTGCTACCAAATTTAATTTCAAAGGCTAGATTTTTGCATGTATAATATTTATTTTTATTTTTCAAGAGTTGGAATGATCTTTATAAAAATTGTTTATAAAAAATCAAATAAATAAAGTGTTCTGTGTTGATGTTGGTTTCCTTTTTCCATTCAGATTTATTTTCCACTTATAAAACGATAAGAAATTATTTAGGCAATAAATTATTTAGGTAATAAATTAATTATGGAACATTAAATTTTGTTTTATTATTCGGTAAAGCTAATTAAATTCCAATGGATCAAATCACGAAAAGTGGGGAACAGTTTATTCAGACTGCGTATAATTTTCATGAGAATTCATAAAAAAGTTCGTTGACTAGAACTATCGTTAATCTTACAAAATGAATGATTCAGCAGAAACGTATCGTACATCTTCAGTTTTCATTTGCAAAAAACCACACCTTATCGATTAATACGCATCCTGGTACAAAATCGGGAATTCATTTAAAGAAAACCATTATTAATAGTTATCAATGTCGTTTTTTAAACTCGATACAGTAATTTAATTGCTGAAAAATCAATTACACCATAATATTTTTAGAATATCTAATTTTATACTGCGATCGGCGTTTATTTTGGTCAGTGGTTTATCCGGCGAGCCGTTTATTCCGGTAAAAATCGGCATGAACAGAACGTATCGTACATCTTCAGTTTTCATTTGCAAAAAACCACACCTTATCGATAAATACGCATCCTGGTACAAAATCGGGAATTCATTTAAAGAAAACCATTATTAGTAGTTATCAATGTCGTTTTTTAAACTCGATACAGTAATTTAATTGCTGAAAAATCAATTACACCATAATATTTTTAGAATATCTAATTTTATACTGCGATCGGCGTTTATTTTGGTCAGTGGTTTATCCGGCGAGCCGTTTATTCCGGTAAAAATCGGCATGAACAGAACGTATCGTACATCTTCAGTTTTCATTTGCAAAAAACCACACCTTATCGATAAATACGCATCCTGGTACAAAATCGGGAATTCATTTAAAGAAAACCATTATTAGTAGTTATCAATGTCGTTTTTTAAACTCGATACAGTAATTTAATTGCTGAAAAATCAATTACACCATAATATTTTTAGAATATCTAATTTTATACTGCGATCGGCGTTTATTTTGGTCAGTGGTTTATCCGGCGAGCCGTTTATTCCGGTAAAAATCGGCATGAACAGAACGTATCGTACATCTTCAGTTTTCATTTGCAAAAAACCACACCTTATCGATAAATACGCATCCTGGTACAAAATCGGGAATTCATTTAAAGAAAACCATTATTAGTAGTTATCAATGTCGTTTTTTAAACTCGATACAGTAATTTAATTGCTGAAAAATCAATTACACCATAATATTTTTAGAATATCTAATTTTATACTGCGATCAGCGTTTATTTTGCTCAGTGGTTTATCCGGCGAGCCGTTTATTCCGGTAAAAATCGGCATGAACAGAACGAAATGACCAAATTGCACTGGTTTACCGCCGGTTACCTCGGTGGTGAGTTTCGGCGCTTTATCCGGTCAGGTAATCGGTACCTAATCTTTGGAGATTAGGTAAAATTTCGAATTAATTAGCTTTTAGAGCGAAGTAAAAGATTAGTCAAAGATGACTCATATTTTTGTGAAGGTTTTACGGTGATTCAATAAAACAATTGCTAATACACTTAACAAAATTTTAATCCTATACCCGAAACCAATGAGACACCTGATCACGACGACGATGTGCTGTGCTTACGTACCCGTGTCAAAAGAGTAGATTTGCTGAACATTATAGGCACTTTAAGTAGTGCATTTGAGGAGAACAGCGTGAATCATCGTCTCTTTTCAACGTTGAGTGAAATTCAATATAAGCTACACGAGGCTTATACTCCTAAAACAGCATTTACTTTCGGATCCCCTCCCCCCTCAAAGAAGTTGTAATTGTAGTTTTTTTTAAATAAATGTACCTATATATTATTTTCACTTATTCATTTCATTTTTTATATAAATGTGTGCATACGTTAAACTATTAACTAATACAGTTAATGTATTTTGACTTAATTTTCTGATTTTTTCCTTAAATTTTCTCACTTTCACTTTGGCTCCCGCCGTTTATGTCGGATTTCGGTTATTCTGATCAATCTCAATCCGTACCACTGTGACCGGAATAAGCGGAGACCACTGTACTTTCAACGCACTGGGAAATTCATAATGCAATAAACACTGTTAAAACCTCCTGGTACAGAAACTAACGCTTTTTATAAAACTAATTTGAAGGGTGGTGTTTCTTACAACTTACGGTTAACCTTCAGTATAATAAAGCTATTATAGAACTTCCAACAGTGACCTAAAACATAGGCCTTTCAGTAATACTTTAAAATTTTTGGAGTTTCGAAACAGGTTTAGCTCAGAGAACATCAAATAGAAACTAGTGGGGGTGTTCTCGAAAGTTCCCAACAGAGGACTTATTTGTATTTTTTCACAGCCAACCTCCCGATTAAGGGTGTAGTTCGAAGAAACAAAATCTCCCTCAAGGTCTAGGTACACAAATTAAAATAAACTAATTGTCTCAGGAAGTCGAAAAAATTCAGGATAATTCTTTATAAGCTGTATTACCCACCGTAATAAGTGAAACAACGGTGCTTTTTACGAGACTCTCAGAAAAAATTCTTTAACATGGAACTGCACAGCACAAAATTTTCGAAAAGTTACATCCTACTAAATTTTCGATTTTTAAGAATTTTTTGAAAGTTTCGCAACTGATACGATTTCATTGCTTATTGCAGTGCATAGTAAAGCTTGTAAAGAGGCATTCTAAAACTTTTGAAGTGCAAGACATAATTAGTTTATTTGTATTTATGTACCAAAATCACATGCTTTTTTCGAACTACAACGTTAACACTTTAACGCGCAGTGTTCCCGCTATGGGAACACCAAACTCTGCCGTTTTGACTGTTGCTAGTCACGAAGAATAGATTTGATTTCTATAAAAATAGTTGCGGGTGATATAGCTCCACGAGAATCCTTTACTTTTGAGCACGTCATTTCCCGTGAAAAAATGGTCACGATTATTTTTAACAGCACTGACATCTGCAGAAAAATGGAAGAATGCGAGAACAGCTGGATAGATTGCCCAATGCTGAAAAAAGAGAAGACGTTGCCACCGCTCGACTTAACTACCAGAAAGATGGCGGACGATCGAAACGTTCATCGCGTGCCACAGATCTAGAGACTCTTTTTTGACGGCAACTGGCTGTGCCGCACAGACTCGAAAAAATTTAAACTGTCTCTTTACAAGTTACACTGTGAACTGACATTGACAATGACCTAATAGGATTTACGAAACTGTCAGAAGAAAATGCTAAACGGAATTTTGCAATATTTTCCTAAACAGGTAACTCCTTTTTCTGAAGGCAATTCTTGTGCTTATGATTTTTTTCTGAAATTGGCACGAGACATATAGCTTTACTCTTAATGTCAGTCCATACTGCATAGGGTGAAGAAGCATTATTGATTTTTTTTTCGAGTGTTTAACATAATTAGTTTGTTTTTAACCCTTTGAGGCGCAACCCTTTCCCAATGCTGAAAAAAGGGCAGCCGTTGCCATCGCTCGACTTAACTACCAGCAAGATGGCAGACGATCGAAACGTTCATCGCGTGCCACAGATCTAGAGACCCTTTTTTGAGGACAGCTGGCTGTGCGGCACAGCCAGTTGTCCTCAAAAAAAGAGTGCAAGATGGCAACGGCTGCCCTTTTTTCAGCATCGCGAAACGGTTGCGCCTCAAAGGGTTAAGCCGCGCAACCATTATATATTTTTACAGCTGGTATAGTAAGGCTTACTTGTGAAAAAAATTTATTGATTATATGCAGTAGTTTTTGTTTGGTACCCTTTCAAATATGGAAAGTAAAAGCAACATTTTATGCATTTTTTACTTTTTTTTTACAATCAAAATGGTAAAAATACTGTTCAAGCAAGATATGGAATATCCGATGTGTATGGAGAAATACATATTGACAGAACGGCAGTGCCGAAATTGATTTTCGAAGTGATGACCTGCAGTTTTGATGTTAAAGATGCACCACGCTCTGGAAGGCCAGTTGAAGCTGACAAGACACAATAAAGGCACTAAATGATGCAAACGGGAGAATAACAACTGTCGCGATTGTTGAGAGATTAAATTTGTCGAATTCCGCCGTTCATGATCACTTGAAACGCCTAGGTTTAACCTGAAAGCTTGACGTATGGGTTACTCGTGTTCTTATAAAACGAAATTACTTTCTAAGCAATCCAATAAAATTGATATTCTCATATAATGTAAAACATTCCAATGACTTTTTCAAATAGGATATTTTCAGTTGTTGAATAAAAACTTTACGTTTCGAAAAACTAAGATTTCGTTTTGAAAGACTAGAGACATATATGACTGCCAGCAAAGGATTTGCATAATCAAATTTTTACATAATCAAAATAGGAAATGTTGTACAATTATTGCTTGCACTGAATTAAAACCGATGCAATTTGAATAAGAGTTTTCAAGTGCGGATTTCTTTCAGTGAAGAACATGTTAAACCCCTTTTCTGTTTTGCCCGTATGCCGTACGGGCGCGACTATCGGGCTTTTACTGATTTGACCGTACGCCGTACTGACAATCTGATTTCTATTTGGCTTTCACTGTTCCGCCCGTATCTTTTCTATTTTTAGTAACAAATTACTCGTGTAGATGTTTTGTAAGAAAATAATTGAATTGTAATCGAAAATAAAGTAATTGTACTATTTTACTTGTAAATGTGACTTCCTTGTTTGGCGTTCATGTAGGAAAAAAAAAAAAAAAAACTTGCAGGGAAAATAGATTATTTTCATTAAAGAAAAAAAGTTGTAATAAATGCTTAAAAATATTAGAAATGTTAATTTTAATAACTTATCTTTACTTAAAAATGTAAAATGAACAAAAAAATGCAAAAAAAGTGACATTTTTGGGACCGAATTCTGGAAAAAAAATGAAACTATTAAGGGGTTAATACCATTTTACTTGAATCACGTCGATGTTCTACAGATATTACTATGAAATGGCACACATTACACGTATGCAAAATTCGTTGATGCATAGTATGAAAATGTTCTGACAGAACGTGTTCTGAATGTTCTTTGAACCTTATTGTGCCTATTTGGTGGGTTAGGATATATCCATTGTCTGTAGTTAGTCAACTATCTCATTTAGCTGATATTATATGTTTCTGCGTGCTTGAGAGACGTTTATGGCTTAAGTCTGTTGAAGAAAATTTTTTGTTTCTTGTATTTATTACACACAAAGCAAATCCGATGTTATTACTTAGTGCAATAGATTAGCTAAAAAGCCTGCTTTCATTAGAGCCTTTGAGATTTGTTTGTAGTCAAAACAATTTTGAGTAATCTTGATCAGCCACTACTGCCTCGCACAAACAAGGTTCCGAAATGTCGCACAGAACATAAGCCTTTTTTAATTTTACTTCGCCGATCTGAAACTCCTTTAATGCCGCCACTTCTTTCTACTCAGAATTAAAATAGCAGTACATTTGAAGTTAACTTCATTAATTTTAAAAGTATTATTGAAGAGAAATTCTTAAATTTTCATTATGTTTAATCCAGACCCAGTAAATCTCTGCCAGGTTCCATTTAAGAGATTTTCAAAGTCGACTGTTGCACGCGAATCGAATTTTCGCAAAATACATTTTTTTTTTCGATGCCCTTTTCGAATCGATAATGAATTAAGTACATTCAAGGACTGTTATTTAAATCTCAGACTTAAAATCGGCTTATCGAACAATAATCACCTTTCTTTAGGTATATTTTCCGAGACTTGTCATACGTCTAACAGAAGGCTCCGGCGCAGCATAGGACGAAAGTTCCGAATGCTCTAATCAGCACTAGCTTAATGAGATAAAACTAATTAGCCTCCGAACGTTCTGTTAAAGCCCCTTTCCAGTAGCTTAAATGAATTCTTTAGTTCCTCTTGTGTTTATTCTCTTTTACAGTGAATACGAATTATCAAGAAAGTATGCACGCGCGCTGAGTACCTACCTTCCACTATCTCTGCCCGGATTTTTTCGATGCTTAGATTTTCAAGTCTGGACTTAATGAATAGTGAAATTTTATTAACTCATTGGCAATAATAGACACGAGTATGGGAATTAGGGGCTTGTGTGGGGTGATGAGGGGGGAAGAGGGAGGGAAAAAAGGGAGAAGTTAAAACGGAATTTGTAATTGGGTTTTCCAGTCGGAACGGAGGCAAGGCGAAAGAATTGGAGAACTTAATGAGTTGGTAGTTTTCCTGGCATTGTCTTCAGCTTTGGTTAATAGAAGATTACATTTCGAAAGACTAGAGACATATGACTGCCAGCAAAGGATTTACTTTGCATTCGCTATCTGGGAATAAATTTAAAATCATTAACTGCCTAAGAATAGTACTTATTATTAAGACTGAGTAAATATAAGTATTGTGCTTTAACAGATTTAATGCATTAAATAGCTCAAAGGCGCTAAACTGTCTTGTTAATTGGTTAAAATTTTTCTCTATTTAATTTTAGATTATTTTCTGCAATATAGTACCAAGTTTTAAGCTGCAAAAATATTTTAATAAATTGTTTCATGCCCTTTACTCTATTAAAACTTTAAAAAAAAGGATCACCAAGGCTTCATATAATGATCTGCTAATGACACACATGCACATAATACAATGTTTTTAGAGTAAACCCCAATACAGCGAACCTATAAGAATGATGTCTCTTACAAATTCCGATTGCTTTGTTTACATGGTAACAAGATCACCATAAATTTTTATATAACAACCATTTGTATCGGTTCTGTTATGAGGGTTTGATTTGTACACGCTGTATGGAAATATCGTAATATATATATAAGATATCGGACAAAAATTTCGGTTAAAACTCTTTTTATTCGGTCAGTGGGCACGGTGATCTGCTTCCTACTTCTCTTCAGTTAACTAAAAAAGAACGATGCATACTAGGGAAGCAAAGGTAATGAATATCAAATCAGATAAACAAATTAGAAGTATGAAAATGTTCTTGCAACCAGTCTATCTCGCTTATTAGATGTCGTTCAAACAAACAATAATTTTAAGGAGGTGGTAGAATGCAATACAGCATTATTCTTTTGTGAAAAAAAAAAAAAAAATACTATTTCAACACGATCCGAAAGAAACTTGACTGCGGTCCGCCATTTGGTGACCACTGTTCCAGACCGACCTTCTATAGTAAAGGGATGAACAACTAGGAGAAATAAAGGTTTAGGCATTTTCGTGTGACGGTGTAAGTTTATGTTTGCAGATATAGACCTCATCGGACCTCCCTGACCCTGTAAGTCTCCAGATTAGATCTTCCAGTAAGTTCGAAATTGAACTTTTGGCGAAAATAATTTTTCACCGAGGAGGTGAAGAATAACCATGGAAGAAATTTCCTAAAATGTCAAAGAAGAAAACTGGTAAATCATTAAAATAAGCATTAAAAGTCATTTATTGCAACTAAATTCTTTTGTTACTAATAGTTACAAGCGAAGGCTAGTAGGCCTACCAAAGCAACAAATTGTTTATTCTGTACATTGAGTTTCTGAGACTTCATTTTCTTCAATAGAAAAAAAGGATACAAGATAATCCATGCGGTTTCTTTTTTTCTTTAATGTATTGTACTTATTTTAATTGCCTTTAAACGCTGTTTCATTCGACTTTTTTTTTCGTTCTTGAGTGTTTGATTGTTTGGATGTTCTAGAGCAGTAATTTGTTAATTAAAACTTTACAGTCTTATTTCTTGAATAATCTGTTGAAATAAATCGTTTTACAATAGACATATCGAATAAGAAATAAAAGAATAGTAAAATTAAGATCTTGTAAACATCAGTAAATTTTCAATAAGTAACCACTCCCTCTTCTATGCACTTTTCTCTCGTCATCACTGAATAAAAAACACAAACTTTATGTTTGAAAAAAAAAATTACGACATAATTTAGGGAAGAAGTTGGAACTGTTAGTGAGATACATGTAGTTGTATGTAATTCTTTTCCCTCATGATTTGAAAAACAATGACTATTTATTGTCCCCTACTAAGATAAATGATCTAATAGCATTTTCAGCAAAGTTTTCAAAAATCATCCTGTAAATTTTTTACCGTTTAATTTTTCACTATAAAATAATCATTTTCTAAATAAATTTGAGGAAAAGGGGCATTCCTTGTAGACTTTAACTCCAAACCTCAGAAAAACTGTATTTTCCAGCTTTTATGCAGTTGCACGATTGCCTGTACCCTTTACATTTTATGAAACCTATAAACCTACAATTTAAATTTATCTTTTCTTTTTTTAGTTAGAAAATGCATATTTTTGATCAGTAGGATTGGATTTTATTTAGCCATTAGTCATTTATTCATCAGCTAAAAAGACTAGTTTGTTTATAAAGTACCGAAACAGCAACAGGAAGATTTATTTTATTATTACTCATGCAAAACGCTTATTTGGCCTGAGTACCTAGCATAACATCACCACAGATTATTTATGAACTATCTACAGCATTAGAAGATGCAGTGCTAAGAGACCTCAATGCATCTTAGAAAGAGCTTCTTGTAAATCGGATTTTATTTTTATTTTTCATTTCTTTCCACAACTAAATCTTAAAAAAATCTCATAAAAGACTCTGTCTATTAAAAATTAACTATAGTTCTTTATATTTATATACTTTTATGAATAAACAGAGCACACATATTTAATGGACTGATTAATTTTTCTACAGCTAAATGTATGAAAGGGATTTGACATAATTTAACTTGCATGTTAGTTCTCAAGCATTTTAACGTCTTGAGCAATTCAGCACAAATAATTTTTAGAATATAATTAATTTTACATCTGGCATGAACAATTTAAGTAAGCCGGCATACCTTCAGCTGCTAGCAATTTAATTTGGCTCCGGAACAGACTGGATAATGCCAACTTAAGAGTCTAAGTTATGAACCAGAAAAGCAAAATTTTAAAAGCTGAGCTAGTTCATTTTCCATCTCCTTGAAACACATTATAAACTACTTAATGCGACGAAAATGCAGCCCCCCACTTAAATCGAAATCAATCGATTTTCGAAAGCGAAAATCTCTCGCAGATAGGAGTCTTCTTTCAGCTTTACATCCTCATATTCCAGAACATTCCATAATGCCTGAATGGCATTACAGGACCCGGACACTTAATTTAATCGATTCTAATTACTATAAGTATGGCTCAAATTTTTCCTGGAGGATTTTTAAAAGAGAGAGGTGGGGAGGGAACCTGCTAATTGACGACTGTCTTAATTGCGCTCCGGCTATCTTGTTATTGGTATGCAATTTTCGAATTCGAACTCTGGAAAGATGATGAGATTCTGAAACAATTAGGGGGCAGCTCGTTCATCGATTTAAGATCCTCGTCTCTAGTGTGAACATATCTTGCTGTTAATATCTTCTCCTCAAGCAGTTGCCGAGATTTTTGTCGCTGAAGCCGATGCCGAGTTTAAATTAATTTTCGGGCGATAACGCTGGATTGTCGTTGGAGTTGAAAGCAATTAATTCAGAAGGTGCGAAAAACAAAATCTCATTACGGGATTGAATCATTTGTGAAAAATTGGATTATTTTGGCAATTATGGAAGCTATATGAAAACGCAGATTGATTAATAATACGAGTTGTAATTATTTATGATTTTGCCTTAAGGAAATCTTCATTTTTTATGTTCCTCTTAACCCCACTTTTATATCACCTACCATTTAAGTTTCTGAATTACGCATTTCATTTCCTTCATCTTTCTGAATTGTCAAAGACCTTTAAATATATATATATATATATATATATATATATTTAAAGGATACAGAGTAACGCAGTTGCCATCATACGATTTCACTGGAAAATGATCGTTTTTGCAAGTATTGTAATTGGCAGCACAGACTGCCCACAGCAAAATCCATTGCTCCCTCCCCAGAAAAAATGTCACACCCATGGATGGTCTCAATAGTATTAATCGTAGATACGAAAGAATAACAATTTAAAACACTAAACTTGACGAGGAATCTACGGAAAACACTTAAAGAGTTGTAATGATTTACTGATTTTTTCAAATTTTTGTTCGTTTTAAAAATTATTGTTAACTAACCAGATTAAATGTCACTTAAATCATAACTAAAATTCAACGATCTTTGTTTTCTAAACAAATAACGATATATGCAAGTAGAAAGTGCATGATAATATAGACTGTGACAGGAAGGGGCTAGAGGCCATCAGCCCACCGAAATATATTGTTTAAGGGTAAGATTTTGATTTGTTTCGCATTTTGTTTAAGCCAAATAAGCTGTTCTTCCAAATTAATTACTCAAAATAAATTGTTAGAGAATTACTTTTTGCTCTATTCCATTTTAATTTAGGTCAATTAATCTCTTTTTTAAGTTCGTCCCTCCCGAAAAGTATTTTTGTATGCACCACTCAATGTAGATGGCATGTATAGTTTCTTACTGAAATTTTTAAGTACAATTAAATTTAAAAAGCCGATCTTTTAAGTGCTACATTTCCTCCAAATCACCAAACCTTTCAAAGATGATGCATTATCAAGTATTAAATGAACATTTTAAATCTCCAAAGCATTATGAGATGAATTTGCATGACATATTATCTAGTACTATAGCTCTAATAAATATTTAAATGTTTAAGAAAGCTCATTTATTAGATTAGTGGATACTTTTTTTATACTCTTAGGAAACGTTTTGCTCATATTTTTATTTTAATTATCAGCTGCTAACAAATAGGAGTGCAACAGCTACAGGAGATTTATAAATTATTCTGGCGTGCAAGAATTATCATAAATATGTTCAAATTCAGGCAGTCTTTGCATCAGGCAGAACTGAAATGAGAATTTAAAAATTTAATTTAATGCGAAACATTTTCATTTGATTTTATCATTGTTGCCTTCTAACACTTCAAAAGAAAATTAGCCTCATAGATTCAGGTAAACACATTTTAGTCTTGAACATTTTTACAGCCTTAAGGAAAATAAATTGTTCTTGTTTAGATCAATACCACTGCTAAATCACTTTGTCACAACAAAACAGAAATAATTCATAAAATTACTTGAAATTCTTCCATCTAATAAAGTACAATACAACTACCTTTCAATTTCATCGTCATTTTATGGCAATTAAAATTAGTGTTCATTAATTACACGATGTTGTTTTCAACGGATATTTTAGCTCAACTTAATTTCATACAGCTAATACTAAAATCTTTCCGTTTCCTTCATTTTCTGAAACTATTCTTTTGAAAATAAATTATTATATAGATTTAACATAACATACAGGAAATTTTAATTAGAGTTAAGTTATAAAAAATTATTCAAATTCTAAACTTCGCTCACATTAATCAAGACAAAACGTAAACTGACACGTTATTAGATATTAAAGCAAGAATCATATTTAATTTTTAAGCCTTAAAATCTTTATAGAGCGAAAAATGCATTCTCTCCGTGCGCTACTGTAATGGGTTTTAGTAAATATTTCAATGTTTTAGAAAACTAATTTTCTTTTTCTGTTAGTCAATACAATCGAGTCCTTTTCTTTTTTTTTTTCTCTCTGTGTCTCTCGCGCTCGCAAAATTCTTTCCCAGTCACCGATTTTTCGATTAGCTCTACGGCCGCTCAAATTGCCGCACGGTCATCTTTACATTAGTGATTAATTTTCTAATTATATATCAGAAAGATGAGAAATTTTCAAACAATTACGAAAGCGTTTTATCGATTTAAGATTTCTCTTCTTGTAAGAAATGAAAAATCAGCAGGCGACGACGATTGTCGAGATTGTTGCCATAGGAATGAAAGCGACGCTAAATTAACTTTCAACGATGATAATGGAAGGTAATTGAAATGGCCAAGGATAATTAATTCACAACACCGAAAAATAATAATTTAGCTCGTGCATCAAATTGAAAATAATAGGTTATTTCATTAGTTTGTTCAGTTCGGATGCGAAATATTGGATAAATTGCTTGCCAAAACGAGGCTGATGAAATGAGTCACCAATTTTTACTAACTGCAATACAGGTAAATATTAGGCTTGAGTTTTATTTTTATAGATAAAATATAATAACACAAAAAAAATACAATATCTATGTTCATTTCGACTGCTAAGAGTCAAATTGAAAGATTTAAACGGTAGAGTTCTTTCTTTTGTTCCAATACAAAGGCGGTACTCGATCTCAGAAGCATTCTTTCTTGACATTGAAAGATTTGAGCATTTTTGAAAAATTCAGTTTGTATTGAAAACTAATTACTGGAGTCGTATTCAATTTCCTCTTTTTTTGTTTAGGAAAGTTTATCAATGGTTAAGTACAAGAAAATTATACGTAGATCTCTGAAACAAGCAAATAATAAGTTGTACAACTAGTTGTGTTAAAAGTCAAAATTCCTTTTCATGATGATGCTATTTATTCTCAATATAAAATCATTAAACTCTTTGATTTGATTTTGCAAATAAAATTGTGTGAATGGAACAGTTCAATTCTCTTACTAGTCATTATTTTTTAAATAAATCAAAGATTCACCAATTTCTTCAGTTTTATACACCCAGAAGAAAACGTACGTGCCACGCTCACTTCTTACAGCTTGCCAATGTGTGAGCTTTCTTTACTTAGTGAATAATTCAGAATGCTTTTGAAATCAGATCTCAAAAATAATCATCTGCTGTCAACGACTTCCAAACATATCAATGACTTTCCCACTACAAATATATTTAACCCTTTAACGCGCAGTGTTCCCGATATGGGAACACCAAACTCTGACGTTTTGACTGTTGCCAGTCACGAAGAATAGATTTGATTTCTATAAAAATAGTTGCGGGTGACATAGCTCCACAAGAATCCTTTACTCTTTAGCACGTCATTTCCCTTAAAAAATTTGTCACGATTATTTTTAACAGCACTGACATCTGCTGAAAAATGGAAGAATGCGAGAAGAGCTGGATAGATTGCCCAATGCTGAAAAAGGGCAGCCGTTGCCATCGCTCGACTAAACTACAAGCATCTCGTGCCACAGATCTAGAGACCCTTGTTTGGCGCAGCTGGCTGTGCGGCACAGCCAGATGTCATAAAAAAGGGTCTCTAGATCTGTGGCACGAGATGAACGTTTCGATCTTCCGCCATCTTGCTGGTAGTTAAGTCGAGCGATGGCAACGGCTGCCCTTTTTCCAGCATTGGGAAAGGGTTGCGCCTCAAAGGGTTAAATAAGTCTGAGAAGAGATACTACTCTGATGAATAAACTTTCTGAACAGTCGCATAAAGCAAAAAGCATCATTTAATTAGTCAAAATTTATTGCATCCCCTTCAAAGTAGTCCTCTCCAACTGCAATGCACTATCATTTTCTATCAGCGTTTTTACCAATCTTCAAAACATGTCTGAAGTTCATTTTTGGTACAACCTTTCAGTGTTCGTAGCGAATCTTTTCCATCAAATTAATGGACTCAAAATGGTGAGCACGAAGAAACAATTTCAGCCATCGAAAGAGGAAAGAGTTTCATCGTGCCGTTATAAGGTGAATGCGGAGCTCTCGAAGCCATATTTGTCGATCGTTTGGTTAAAAACTCACGAATAACAATGGTTCTTTGTTGAAATTGCCTCTTCGTGGTCATCGTTTCAAATCCATTGATTCAATGGAAAAAATAGCTACTAACACTGAAAAAGGTGTCACAAAAACGAGCTACAGACATGTTTCGTTGATTCGAAAAAACGTCGAAAAGAGTAACAGTAAGAGGGAATTATTTTCAAGAGAATACAATACATTTTGACCAATAAATTGATACTTCTTCTTTCATGTCACCATTATGACAATTTTCTGATTACAGTAGTATATTTACATTTATAGAGAGGTATATTAATGCCATAATACTAGATAGGTATACTCTACGTTGCTGTGAGATGGAGAGTTTTAAAGGTGAATCATTCTCACGAAATAGAAAATTTATGGGCCATGTAAAAATTATCCAAATTTTTTTTATTAATGGTACATCCCCTATAACAAACACTGTGACGTTCCAAAATCTATGCATTCTACTCACACTGTGATTGTGGGCCTCCATGTGACTGTATGTGTAAGTCGCAGATAGATTGTAGGAACAGACATACAACCGCCTTTTACAGTTTTTGCGACGTCATAGGGTGACCATCATGGACGTCATGGACATTTACGTCTGTGCAACGTCACCTGTTTATCCCTCAGTGTCATCACATTGTGGCTAATTATCAATTACACAACAACATGACTCTGCAACGTCACATGTTTGACACGAAGGAACGTCACAGAAGACATGCATTTGCGTCACATTTGTGATGTGACAAATGTAACAAAATGAAACGTCGGAACAAAATCGCTGCAGCATGGTTGCTGCAAGGGATGAGATATATGATAGCTTACTTGTCTTCAGAATGTTCATGTTCCAACATTTTGTGCTAGTGGGCAAAATGATGGTTCACAAAGAAGCATTCAACGTACCAAGTCGGGAAGAAACGATTACCACAGAAAGAGTAATCGATGTCGTCACATCTTTGCAATGAAGGAAAAAAGCAAGCTAATCATTCTTTAAGCAATAGTTTAAGTGCAGATGCAATCATTTTGGAAAGGGACTCATAATTTTTGCGTTATTCAAGATTTGTCTTTCTTCTTGTTGTTTAGTTTGAGCCAAGCCAATTGATATCTCGAAAGCAGTTAGCTATTAATAGCTGCATATTAATAAATAGTTAGCTATTACAATTTTTTTGTGCATACTTTTCAAATTTAATTTATCGTTTAAAATTTTCGCTCATAACTGAACTTTACCACCCTCAGCTACCAATTTTTAACGGAAACACAACTGGTCGCCTTGAAAAAAATTTTACATTATATATAAATTTTGTCAATCTAAAGCGTCGGTGGGAGTGACATTCCAATAAAGAAAAAATGTTGAAAGTAACTGAGTAAGTTCAAAAAGAGAAAAATAAAAAGAGAGAGAGAGAAAGGAAGAAGGAGAGAAAGATAGAGGGAGAAAGCTGCTAATGAGTGTAAATTTGCATTTTGACAAATGAGAAGCGGATGTCATTGTTTTTCAAAGAAATCTGTCACTGCTATCAGAGAAAAAACAGATTATGCAGATATACTTCCATTTTAGTACTATGCGAAGTAAAACGATGAATAAATTTTTGAAACACTAAATGCGATAAACTTTGCTATAAAAGCTATGTCACTGGAAACAAACTTTCACCTTTTCAAACATTTAACCATTTGTTATAAAATAACCCACTTCGTTTAACTCAAAAGTAAAGAAACGATAGTTAAACTTTCTGCACAAGTGAATATTCAACGTTCAGTAATTTTTTATTAATTTTTTGCTAAGTTTGCATGCAAACAAATCACCTATAGCGTTGCTGAATTTCTGAGCGAGTAAGAACGTTGCGAAAAAGCAGGCAGCTAACGTCTTTTTTCAGATTGTAGTATCTACTGAATTATGTCAGATATAAATTTAAGGGTGTATGACGAAGAAAAAAAAAAACTCTGTTTTTAGTCTTGGTACACAAATTGGAATAAACTAACAGCACCATGGTCTCCAAAAAATTCCAGATGGTTCTTCATAAGCTGCTTTACTCACTGCAATAACCGAAAACGTTGAGGCTTTTGTGAAATTTTCAGAAAAAAATCTTAAACATGGATCTGAGCTGCAAGATTTATCGAAGAGTGGCACGCTTTGCGAAAATTTCCGATTTTTTAAGAATTTTTCCTAAAATCGGAAATTTTCGATACAGATTGATCGTTTATTTCAGTATGTAGTACAGGTTGTAAAGAGACAGTTTCAAAATTTTGATGTGCCGGGCATAATTAGTTTATTCGTACTTATGTACCAAAATCACATGATTTTTCGAATAACACCGTTTTAAGTAGAGTCATTGAGATTTTTCAGTCTAAATTTCTGCAGAACTTAAAAAGGGATTTATTTCTCCTTTTACAATTAATTTGAGTGCTTTATATTTATGCGCAATCGCACTCGCGCAGCTTGCATACTAGGGTTAATTTTAGCATTTCACCACTAAACGTATCTTGAAGTATGTCTTTCGGGCAAATTTTCATGAGAACTATAAATCTCATCCCCCAATCGCGGCAGCATCTCGGAAACAATTCAGATATTTCCACCATGAAGGGAAAGCGGTTACCTCTGACATCTCCTCTTTTCGCCGAGTCCTAAAATCCTCCCCCCCTCCCCATCTCAACAAAGACGGGTCCTACACACAATTACTGGAAAGTCCCTCCCCCCCTCTTCTGTGCTTTAATCGCAAATCTCTTACTTTCCCAATTTAGCGCATTAATTAAACCACATCTGGATGGAGAATTCCGTCCATATAAATTCCAGGAGCCGAGTCCACCACCACCGTCTAGTATATATATGGCCGCAATGAGAGAGCGAAGGAATATCTTGGAAGAGAAAAGGGAATGAATAAAGAGGAACGGGGATAGACAGAAGAAGAGGACTGCTTGCTGCACAGGTTGACTTGGGAATCCTCGGCACACATGTATACCGTCTCCGGA
This sequence comes from Cheiracanthium punctorium, assembly GCA_038373885.1. NCBI lineage: Eukaryota > Metazoa > Arthropoda > Arachnida > Araneae > Cheiracanthiidae > Cheiracanthium > Cheiracanthium punctorium. The sequence continues at coordinate 249,659 of JAWZYV010017693.1, read as the reverse complement.
GTTTAACAAGCCGAATGGACGGGTCAGAACCTTAGAAAATGATGACGTACAGAAGAGAGAGAGAGAGTTAATTAGGCGAGCTGGACGTCCAAAGGCTAATTGGTTCGTGATTGTGGAAAGCCGAGGATGACCCCAGGATGGAAGGAAAAGACCTCCGACTCTCTCCCCTATCCTACTCCCCCAGAATGATTTCTGGCGGATGTACTGGGTAGCTAGCTCGGTAGGTTTGTGGGTTTTGTTTTAAGCGGTGCAAAAGTTTTCCCAAAAGCTTGATTGCTTTCGTTCTGAGAAAAGGAGCGGGCCTGAGTATGATTTATTCGATCAGATCTTTGTGTACCGGGATAGAAAATAATCACGGGGTTTTGATTTTTAGTTTCGTGTCATAAGTGAAGTTTAATTAGAATAATGATCGATCCTATAAATAAAAACTTAAAATTATATTTAAATCGAAAGTTTTGATTTATTCTCTGGAAGCTCTAATTTGTCTTCCGAATTGTTGATCGTGTAAGCTGTATCAAGTTTATAGATGTTACACTTGAGATTATTCGTTTGTGTTTTTTACTGTAACAGAAAATAATCAATATGCTTAATTCATTTCACGTAAATATGAACGTTTATTTAAATAATTACATTAGTTCTAATAGAAATTAAAGCAACATGTTTAATACTCAATTTGGTAAATATTTATTAGCTTCTGCTTTATAGACAAAATTATCCGCGGATATGAAAGTGGTGTCCCCGTGACTTATTTTTTGAAATTTAAAACACTAAATTTTAATAAAATTATTATCCCTTTTGAAAAAAGTAATTTCTGATTAAATGCAACTTTTGTTCACCGGCAGACGGGAAGGACACAGGGAACAAGTGACCCCTGACTTTGCTTGATAAACCATTCAATTAACTTTTTTTCAAAACTTGAAGAAACTTCATTATTCTTACTCGTGAATATGCCCAAGGACGTATTTAAGGGGGGTGGGTCCCTAAAATAATAATGATATAGTCTTTTTGTAAAAAATTCTGCCTTTTTACCGTTTGGACCCCCTCCAAAATGTTTTACTGAATGCGTACCTGAATATGCCATTTGATCCTCGAAAATTTCGGTCACGTTACGCTTATGCTCCTGATACTCATTAAGTTACATCCTCTAAGATGATTGCTTTATCTGAAAATCTGAACGTGTTTCATGCTCTCACACAATATTCATTTTTGACAGTCACTTCAACTGAATGCTATTATAAAACCATTGTAAAAAGAGACAAAATCTATATAAAACTACAAACAGAAATTTCCTGAACGCGCTACCAGCGTCACACAATTGCAAGATATGATTAGCATTAGTTTTAACTACCCACGTTAAAAGATATGTTTTTTGGTGGTTGTATCTGTCCAAAATTGGCTACGGTCAAGTAAATAGAAAGTATAAAATGTTTACACTTGAAAGTCTGAATAAGCTCTTCTAGAAATATTTTCTGAGGACTTTTTAGTAGTTGTTTTTAGTGGATTATGATTTATTATTGCTATTATTTATTGTTTTTATACTTGAATTCCTATTTCTTACGTTAATTTAAATTTAACATTTGTTCTTTGATTTTCTTTTTCATTATTGTGACGCACTGGTTTAAATTTTTGGATCTATCAATTTTGGAACTTAATTCTTTTTTTACTATTTTATGCAAGTCAAATTTAGCAAAAATTATAACTCAAGTTATCAAAGGAAATATACCAATCATACACTTGGTGAGACTCCATAAGTCGAAAAACAAATTACGCAATATTTGCAATCGTTACAACTTTCATCAAGTACCTGTCACAAGCAGAAGAATGCGTAGGGATGGACGCGAGACGCGAGAATTCTCGCATTGTCTCGTGTACTCGCATTGTCTCGCGAGACGAGACAGGCATTTTTTTGCGGGACGAGACGCGAAATCGTTAAAGTAAATGACGTTAAAGTAAATAGTAGAGATTTAATAAAGACAGAGTCTTGTCTCGCGCGAGATTTCTCGCGAGAATTCTCGCATTTCTTTCCGTCTCGCATAAATATGATCTGAAAAGCGACAATTGCCTGAGGCCTCTACCGTTTAACTTGCGTCTCCTTCGTTTTCGGTCCTGGTATGTTATCAGCACTCTACAATACGCACTAACACGTAACATTTAAAATTAGAACAGACGAGAGATATACAAAACACACAAAGGAGAGGATAAAGAAAGAGGCGGAAAAAAAAAAACAGAGAAGAGTTGAAAGAAAAATAATAAGTAAATAGGAAAGGCGGTACAGTATGTTCAAATCTGACCACTTTTAGACGGGGCCCGGGGCATTAAGTTTGGGGCCCCTCTTACTATCCCCTTTTTTACGCATTAAGCCCCTTTACTGAGCCCACTTTTTTAAGCATTTTAACCCAGTTTTGACCGCTGTTGTACTCGAAAATTGCATTTCAGTTAACTGTAGTTTTTGTACTTTAATCAAATCGTATTTATCACCCCAAAAAAATATCTCTAACTTGATTTAGTGATAGACAATTAGGTAATACCTATATTATAGAGGAAATTCAGTTTTTCCCCACAATTACTATTTCAGTACATATGAATTTATAATTTAGATAATCGGGATATATATGGGCCCCCTTTTTCTTCAGGGGCACCGGACTACCGCACCCCCTTGCCCCTGTGATAATCGGGTTTCGGGTATATCAGAGAGAGATTAGAAGTAGAGCAACTTGCATTCGCATTGATGCTTAGTCTGAGTAGGTTGAAATATGGTTGAATATCCTTGGTTGAAATATCCTTGTACCGATATTTTCCTCAAACTTTCCCGCACGTTGCGGCGTGCGTAGGGGGGGAGGGGGCGCCCACCCTGGTAACAACTTTCTAGGGGCGGTTAAATCCCTATTGTTGGCCTATTTTAAAGAGATTAAAATGACATTTTTTATTCTTATATATTAATATCGGACGGAAAGAAATGCAAGCAATTTTTTAAAAAACTATTTCTCTTTTCGTTTATATTATCATGTTTTCCCTTCCTTCGGCTTTCAAAACTTTTATAAATTTTTTTCCTCCCCATCATTTTATCTTGCAGTTGGGTTCCTATTCTAAAATTATCTTCGCCTGTTAGATGTCTTTTCATTTTTTTTTTTAAAAATCCACACTGGATATACATTAGGGGGATTATGGTTTAATTTTTCTGTAAACAGGGCGACCATAACGACTGTAGTACTATCGCTAAAAATTATTGTGGAAAAGTACAAACGGATAGTCGTCAACAAATTAAGTGTTCAGTAATTTAAAATATAAACAAAAAATAAGACGTCTATTAACCAACTGAGATACTATAATGAAATCTAAAAATGCACACAGGGTAATGTTATTGGAAATATTAGACAAATAATTATAATTATCGTTAATATAATCTTGTTTTCATTAATATAAAAATTACACATATTTTAGAGACTTGAAATTGACGTTAAAGTAAATAGTAGAGATTTAATAAAGACTAAAAGTATTCTGTTTATAATTTTTCAAGGGTTATCTTACAACCAACTGAACGATAAATAATTCTAATTTGTGTTAATATATCCCGCAGTAATTTCAACAGAGGAGATTACTTAAAAAAAAAAAAAAAAATCTGTTTTGTCTCATGCAGATATAATTTTAGTAAAATATTCGCTACTTCTCGCATGAAGAGCGGGTGTGCAGCTATTTTAAAACAAACGGTTGTCCATTTCATGTAGTGTCTTAGGTATTTAATGCTACAACTTGAACAGTATGATGTAGAACTACAGTATGATGTAGAAATAACACATTTTGAAAGTCGGGAGTTCTCTGCAAACCGCTAAGCTTTTCACTTTTCTGATCGCGAATGACACTGACGTAGTTTTTTGAGTCATTATATTGCAATGATGCCAGGTTAATACTTATGACGCAAACTTTACATCAAGAGTCAAATAATTTTGCTTTTATTTTAGATTCCACATCACTAGAATTAATTGAAATTACTCATGTTAGGAAAATTTTCGTTTACTACAGTGCGAAGAACGGGCACGCAGCTAGTAAATAAAAATAAATACTATATTTTCGATGTGACATTATATATACGGATTAAATCTCAATTTCTTTTACTTTAAATGCCGATATATGCTGATATAGTTATTAATATATCGACTAATGTGGCTATATGTAAGTAATTGTTATTATTAATATTAATTTTCAATAAAATCCCAATAATAAGTTAGTATAAAATGGTAACGAAATCGCAGTCCTTAATTTTGCGAGACTCGCGAGACGAGACAGCAATTTCTTTGCGAGACGAGACACATTGTTTGCGAGACGAGACGAGACGCGAGACGAGACAGAGGTTTACCACTGCGAGACGAGACAGAGGTTTACCCTTGCGAGACGAGACGAGACAGCCCCGATTCTCGTCTCGCACGTCTTGCGTCCATCCCTAAGAATGCGGACAAAAATATGAAAAATTGCTGGATTTCTGTAATGTGGAGTAACAAAATAACTAATATGTCCATAATGAGGAACTATCGTGCTAAAGAAAACATGGCTTATCAAATGTTAAGGTAATACGATAAAATCTTCTAGTGATGCCAAAAAAGAAAAATCTGATGTATCCAACACATGACTTCCTTGCACGTCCATTAGATCAAAAATATTTTCGATGCACTTCCTCTAAATTTATTTGTTTGAAAGAGATAAAATATCAATAATAGTAAGGTTTAGCGATTTCTAGCCAAATATTTCGATATCGCCAAGCTGAGTTCAATTTGAAAGATTTCCTTCTGACACTTTATTTGGCGATATTTCACCAAAAGCCGACAAACTTGAGATAGTCAGCGAGATTTTGGGGATAGCCAAAGTAGTCATTGACCACAGACTTTCAATGAATTGAATGCATCCATACACCTCAATGTATTTAAAGTCATTTGGCTCACCCTGTAAATAAATTCTCAGTCGATTGCTGTCAAAAAAGATATTGAAAACAGTTAGATATTACAATAGTTCTAAATACAAAGTTAAAAAATCTACGGGTTAAAGTTTTAGAGTTATACAAAATAGGAAATAATTTTTGGCGCCAAATTTGGCGATATTTCGGCGAAACTCGTCAATGTCGAAGACATTTGGCGAGATTTTAAGCATGAACCAAACAATGACAGATTATCGCCAAATTTGGCGATATTCCGCCAAAACTCGCCAAGAACGATAACAAATGGCGATACTTTGGGCATGGACCAAATGACTGACTATCGCCAAATTTGGCGATATTTCGCCAAAAATCGCCAAGGTCGAGGACAGACGGCGAGATTTTGGGCATGTACCAAACAATGACTGTCTACAGTTGTATTATATTGAAGATGTCCATAGACATTAAGGTACTGAAATTCTTTTCGGTGGTCCTGTAAATAAACTCTCCAGTAGATTGGAACCAAAAATCGAGATGCACAACTAGATGTTACAACATTCTTATATATGAAATTTCATAATAGTTTTTGAGATTTGAGAGTTAAATATGCACACACATACACCAAAAGTCGCCAAGCTTGGCGACTTTTGGCATAGTTCTTGAGGGAGGCACGTGACCGTGGTCGGACCATTACCTAACTTATGTGGTAGGACGGTATTGTGCTTGAAATGGATGAAGGCCCCTAAAATTGCTATTGACCGTAATGTATTGGAAATCTTTTGAGTGTTCCTGTAGCAGAACTATAAATGAAAAAGACACTTTTTTTAATGGAGAAATTCATTTTCTAACTCTTTACAGCATATATCACTTCTGAGTCGTTTAAAGTAGCCCAATACCTCTAAAAAACGCTTTGATGAATTTCGGCCCATAGAGCGTAATGTATTTCGAATCTTTTGGGCGGTCCTGTAGATAAGCTATTCAGTCGAATGGAACCGAAAGGGGAGGTGCACAACTAGATGTTACAACAATCTTAAATATAAAGTTTCAACATTCAACGCCTAACAGTTTTTGAGATATGCGAGTTTAATGAATTTCGGCCCATTGAGTGTAATGTATTTCGAATGTTTTGGGCAGTCCTGTAGATAAACTATCCAGTCGAATGGAACCAAAAGGGGAGGTGCACAACTAGATGTTACAACTATCCAAAATATGAAGTTTCGACATTCTACGCCTAATAGCTTTTGAGTTAGGCGAGTTTAATGAATTTCGGCCCATAGAGCGTAATGTATTTCGAATCTTTTGGGCGGTCCTGTACATAAACTATCCATTCGATTGCCACCAAAAGGGGAGGTGCACAACTAGATCATAGAACAATCCTAAATATCAAATCTCAACATTCTACGACCATTAGTTTTTGAGATATGCGAGTTACATACATACGTACGTACAGACGGCATGGAAAAACTGGCCACAGTAGACTCGCCACTGGTCAAAATGAGTTGCAGACGCGTTAATATGATCGTGCATGCTAGCCTACGATGAGATGCATCGAAAAAAAATTTTTAATTAAATTTAGAGGTAGTCAAAATCGGTTTTTATGTCGAAATTTGGCCCCCAAAATTTTTCGGGATCACATTACTTCCTTATACTACGTACAAGGAAGTAAAAAAGTCTGAAAGTTGCCGAAATCGAAAGTGGAAATGTTAAATAATCACAACGACAACAATAATAATTTACGATATTGTTTACAGCTGTACGATGAATAAGGAATTAATATGGTTAATATTAATTACTTACATAAATGATTAAGTTAATACTACGTACTGATCAGAACAGCATCCCTTTCTTATTCTTGAAGGAAGAAACTATATACAATATTGTTCATATAAGTTTAAAGTATACTGTAGGCTAATTATTTATACTTTAAATTTTCAAAAGATATTACATCAATCAAAAGTTACACATTCACACACACACAATTTTTCAAGCTTTTTCTTAATAAATTACAATAATATTTTGGAAATCGTGATCTAACCATACAAATATTTTCCGTCAAAAATAATATACTTGAACATTTGTTTTAGAACATATTGGTTATTAGTGCAATAACTACAGTCTGTATTTACAATTCTTGCTATTGTGTAAATTCGTTGATATTTCGCTTTGGAGTCATAAAGAGTGTCTCATGAAATGTATCTAGAAGTATTTTTCTTTCTCTCTCGTACACACATTTTTTCTTTTACACACAGTTACTTGCAGTTTCAACTATCAGGTGTTGCTTTCAAGTTTTCCTTTATTTGAAGTTATTTGTTACCCTAAATACACTAAGTAATGCTAGTGAAAATCATTTAATTTACCATGACTTTCGGTGAGTCTGCCTTCATCAAGATCCGTTGCAATATATATTAAATGTCTGGATTTGCCTTCTCTATCTCATCGAACGTGGACGAGGCACGTTCGATGTAGGCAGTGTAGGCAGTAACTAAACACAATACTGAGCATAAAATGATAAGAATTTATGAAATATTACAAAAACAATAATCTACAGTCAAATCAAAACAAGAAAATAAAGAATTGGAAAGGGTAAAACGAATCACAGAAAAAATAAGAATATAAGTTTTATCTAATATTTCCGGAAGATAACTTAACGAAAGATTAAAGAAAATAGTTTACTTTTATCTATAAAGTGATAAAGATAATAATCTACGCAAAACTATAAAAAAATTAAGGGTATTTTTTCAAAAATGCATAGGTTAGCGTAAATACGGGTTAGGACCCCTTAGAAAGACCCCCACGGAGTGCACCGCACCCGTAGGCCTAGAGCCCATGCGTAGCTAATCGGCCTTAATCCCACAACACAACACAACACAAAAATGCATAGGTACAATCTGTTAAAAACACAATGTTGTTAAACTCGTGTTTCTGCATTATACACCAAACTTTATTCGAAAAAAAATCGGTTATAATTTTTAATTTCAAAACTATAAAAAAATTAAGGGAATTTTTTCAAAAATGCATAGGTACAATCTGTTAAAAACACAATGCTGTTAAACGCCTGTTTCTGCATTATACATCAAACTTTATTCGGAAAAAATCGGTTATCATTTTTAATTTCAATAAATATAAGAAAAACTACCATATAATTTAAAAATATTTCATATTAAAAGAGCGAGCGCACGCGCATCAAGCTTTAAAGCAAGCTTTTTGACTCGCTGTTGCACAGATCACCTTCCATAATCTGCAAGCTCAATATGCATCAGCCCATTTGTAACAGACGGAACGTATGCCAGTCCAATTTAGTAAAGGCTATTTTTTACAGACAGAACAAATTGAGTAGATGGCATATTACTTAGATCATAATCTATGGAAAGCGTTCAAGACAAGTTGCTCGGCTCCACCTACGCCCTTTTGCTGCTTTTTGAAGAGCTGTAAAATTATCTGTAACTGGAGTAACGATTATTGTTCATGATTGAAAGCATAAATATTAATCTGTGTTTGTCTCTCTTCTATTCGTTTTAGCAACGTACTGCATTGATTAGTAAAATATAAAATTTTATGTGAAAGTACATACTAGCAGAAATTGCACGCTAAGCGATCCTTTTAGTGACTATAGTAATAATAAACTTGTTTAATTTGAAACAATTCAATAATACTCAAGATTGATTTTCCCAAATTATGAATCGAAGAACCTGAGATCAATATCATATATGAAAAATCATCGAATATACATCAAACATGTGAAGCAAGTCCCCTTCCTATAACTCGATACTTTAATGGGTGTGACAGAGGCGTAATTTTTTTCTTTTTATTTTGATGCTGTAAATTGCAGGGGCAGCAATCCTCCAGCACACTTGTACTAACAAAGTATCTGCCTTTGATTTTAAAGCTAAATGTAACCGCTGTGTATGATCGGCTTTCCTAACAAACTTACTAAATTTGAGCCAGTTTCCCTTGCTTGTCATGAAGCTTAACTTACAAACTAATTTTTCGAAAAGCAAAACTTTTACAAAAAAAAAAAAAAAAAAAATTCTTATTTGATTTAGCATTGATACAGTTTATCAATAAGTGTTAGCCGTTTTGTATACCTATTAAATTCATATGATATCTCATTATTGAACTCATGAGTGTAGTACACTGTTAATAGAAATAGTTCCACATTTCACCACTGAAATTGAATTAAAGTAGTTGCAACCTTCCTATGGAGAAAGGTTTCACCATGATTTGGATTCATTGATCAGCATAAGCACCAGTTTATGCACCAGTTTATGGTGCAAAGTTTCCCCATAGGAAGATTGCCGCTAATTTTTATTTTAGCACCATTCTATTATGTAATGCAGAACTACTTCTATTAACAGTGTATTTGCATCACGTATCCAACACACTCAGCACATTCATAATATATACGCCGTATTATTTCCCGAAATAATGGCACATACTGACATATATTACATAAGTATAAACTAGATTTGATATATACATAAAGGCATACATACATATAAACACGAACATCACTTGATAAACATCACGAATGAAAGGTAAATTAGTACCTAAATATTTTTATGTTAATATAAATATGATTAAAAAATATTGCAAATTCCAGTAATAGCTGAATAAACCCTAGAATTAAGCATTAAAGACAAAAATTTCATTAACGGCGCACGCCGAAACATGCCATAAAATTGATTTGATGGTTTCATTAATACCATCATTATCGGTTAATTTCCACCGTCTCTGAGTCGAAGGAGAGAGAAAGGTCAATTATATTAGAGCCCCGTGGTGAATAAGAATCAAACAAAAATTTTATTTATATATTAATTGCCGCTTCTCCTGGACTTGTCAGTTCGGTTCGAAACAAAGGGAGCCGAAATTTCTGAGACGTTTAATTCGCCCATTCCTGGTCGTCATTAGTTTTGTTTTGGTTTTCTTTTAGTAGTTTCTGCGTTTATTTTACTTCTTCGCGGTTTTTTATTTTTGGCTCCATCTCTACATGTGTCAGGAGCCTTGACGGCCCAACGTATTAGGCGAGCTAAACGAAATCCCAGTTACAGTCACGAAACTGCATTTGTTACAAAGATTGGGGAGGGGCCCACACCGAATATGGTTTGTTACCTTGTTATGAGAAAACATTGGTTGGGGGGGGGGTAGTGAAGAGGGGGAGGGGGCTTCGCACACTGGACCTTGCGCTCCGCGTTACTTTTCTCAATATTTTGAGGGGTGCATCAACACACTGCACAATCGTGAGCGGGGTTTAATGAGCTGGCTCAACCCTGGTCACGAATTATGGACGGAAATAGATGTTCACTTTCTCCTTCACTAACGCGAAGTTTTATTTGTTTCAAGTACGTTTCACTAATTTTTAATTAGGTATAAGCATTAAGAGAAAAATGTTTCTCACTTCAAGTCCTTATGCAGTATAATTATCCCGATAAAAACTCCTGACAACAATCTATGGATATTTTTTAAGCAAAAATTAAACATTTTTCAAAACTAAATCTGTTTTAAACACACTCCAAAATTATTTTAAATCTAATTCTTACTTCTTGACTTATGAAAAACTAGCTCACTAACTAGCTAAGTAACTCACAAACTAGCTAAGTAAAAAATAAAACATTTATTATAGAATATTTTGATGCGACGTTTCAATGACATCATCTGAGTGACAGCCTTCTGCACATCCATTCTGCGCAGATTTTTCTTTTGTCTTTCAATTGTATTTAACCCAGAAAAAGGGTATTAGAAGCATTAGTTTGAATTATCGTTATACACTTCGAAACATAAAAATGCCGCTGGAAAATAAAAGACGGGAGTTTACTTAACCAATTCGATGCATTACAATCGTCAAAGTACTTGATTTTAATACTTTTTTTTACTGTTGAAAATCGGGTTTTTTGCCATTTAAATACATTACGAGAATCCAGACCAGTCACACTGTGGCACAGAGGCTAGTCTCGTCGAAATGCTCGCTTACGCTTACGAGATCCTTTGACAAAATATTCTCCGTTGAAAGAAGAAACCCTGTATAGTCGTTATTGGTGTACTAGAGAATTGATGCTGTTGATGTTGATATTCCAGCGATTAAATTTCTTTTAAGCTTAATGTAGTGTCTTGTTAATAAAGCTTCCAGTTTCGATGCAGTTATGCAGTTATTGTAAAGAGGCGCTTTTTATACTTTTTCGCTGTTCCAAATCGGTGATGCATGTGGTCTAGGAATGTAAAATTAAATATCGTATTAAAAAATTTACCCAACGATTCCAAATTTTTTTGCCATCTTGTATTTTTAAAAAAGGTAAATTTACTTTTAGCCAAACTAAGGCAGAAAAATTGGCTTCAACCCAAATAGTTTTGGTATATGTGCTATCCTAGATACTTTTTGTCTCGTTTATTAAGCACACAGTGATCATTTCATTTACATTAGAGATAATTAATGAAAGCTATAATGTATTCTATAACACCTTCTGAACATCCTTTCTGCGCAGATTTTCCTTTTGTCGCTCTATTGTATTTAACCCAGAAAAGGGGTATTAGGAACAATCACTCAAACAAAACTAAAATTTTGGATATCAACATTTAAAAATCCAAAATTCTGTTGAAATAACATAATTTCACAAAAAATAGTTAACTGAAGAACTTGCCAGACCACTGATTTTGGTAATATGACCAAACTTAATTTAGTCATATGCAGCCAGACATGAAGACTATAATCAAATATAACCCAAGGCATTGTTGTTAAACCTTTAATATTGTTACGAATTTTCGGGGCAACCCGCTGCTCTGGGGCTTAAAATGATTTAAAATTCGTATTCTACGCTTCAAATAGATAAAGTTTGCTTTTTGTTGCATCAAAATCGGCCAATTAGAACCGGAGATACGGAGGTTTCGCTTTCCCATATGTTTTTCTATGGGCTTCTAGAAATCTCGAGAAATATTAGTCCTAGAGCTTAGATCTCTTCACTTCTGAGGACTTATTTTTGGCGCCAAATTTGGCGATATTTCGCCAAAAGTCGCCAAGTTTGGCGACTTTTTGGTCATTTGGCGCGATTTTCCCAATGGGGCCTGGAAGTTGTTTTTCCTGCATTAAAAACGCATAATAACCTAACATTTCTCTTCTATGACGTAATCAAAATTCACGCTTTATGTAGAACCCTCGAGAAATTGACTTTTCTGGAAACCTCTTGTACCTCCTGCGCCGGCTATTTATAGAAGAGCGCGTCGCCCCGACAGTCAGTTGCGAGTTGAACATTCAATGTGCGAAGAGCTCTGAGTACGCTTGTTTTGTGTGAACTGATAGTGCTATAGAAGCTGTGTTTTAGCTTGCTTTGTGAAGCTGTTTTTAAAGTGCTGTGTGTAAATTCTTCATTGCTGTGTCTTAAGGGATAGTGTACTATATCCCTTGAATATTTCCATGGAATTTTAGCCTGTAAAAGTGACTTATTTTGTGTGAGAAATACAGCATTTGTGAGAGCTTCTGATCCAAGCGGATTGTTAAAAGCACGTTACTGCTAGATTGTGCTTGTGAATTGTGTACAGCTGATTGTTCTACGAAGTTCTAGAAGCAATAAAGTTTGTGTTCCATCCTGGCAAGTGACTTTTTACTTGAACTTTTTACACGAACTCGACTTTAGAACGACGAACCCCAGGAGTAGCAGAGTAATTCCGCAACAATATTACGTCGCAATGAGAAAAGTCTCACATAACAAAGAAGAAATTTTATAAATACAATAACATTATAAATATAGTAAATCTTTAACTGGTCTTCGTCGTTTTTAATTTGCTTTTAAGCAAGTTAAAAGAGACTTACTTTTTAGAAAACTTCCGAGCAAAACTCATTTTTTTTTTCAAAAAATTATCGGCATCACAATATTTTAGAACAGCTTTACAAAAAACTGATGACGTTAAACACTTGAAAAATAGTGAATTGTGTTTCTTCATAAACTCCACTTTAGTTTTATTAATAAGCATCAAACCTATGTCTCGTTCAACTTTCAGAAAAATTATTTAGTGCATAAATGGCCTTTTAAAATAAGTCACAGTGCCAAACACTGTGACTATTACAAAGCAGTTTACTTCTTTTATCACAACTTGGCCGTTTGTAAAAGTGCACGGTAGAACTTCTAAAGGTGCATTCAAAGTTTTTATGTGTCTACAATTGAATTCATTTTAAAGCTGTTCTAATGTTGCATGATTTCTTAAAAGAACATCTCTCAGGGGCGTAGCTAGAAATTTTTCATGGGGGGGGGGTTACGACTACTACAACTCATATATATGTATACGTTTGTGTGATAATGTGGTGAAGAATATACATTTTGCATGGCAAAAAATTCCTCATGGGGGGGGTATGACACCCCCTAAACCCCCCAACTTGGCTACGTCCCTGCTTTAAGCATATATATATATATATATATATATATATATATATATGGGCTTTATGAATTCAGGGTGTAAAACATATTTGAATTTAATTAATAAAATTAAGGTTATGCAAAACTTTATATTCAAAATATTATATTCTTTAGACTTTTCCAAAAGTTCAAGATCCTGAACACTTTTCAATCACCACAAAGTGCTTAAAAATGCGATAATTACCCTTCTTCTATTTCAACAAAAGATGGAAAAAGAGATGCTCCTACTTCCTAATTAACATTAATTTCAGTAATTTGATTGCTACCTCAAGATGACTCGATTTCTGATGCGAAGCAATTACCTACAAATGACTATCTATTACACTTGTCGATAATTGCTCCGAGACCACCGAATTAATTACCTTCAGGCGGGCATCGCAAGTTTTAAAATAATATATCCATTAAAAATTAATCTGGAGCCGCATCGATTTCAGCCGAAACAGTTTCTGCAACCATCTCCTGAAAGTTATGAAAAGATACTTAAGAAAATTTCAGACAATAGGAGCCCTTTCTCCATATAATAGCAGTGAAACCTCAGAAATCGCATTAAGCGAAAGCATAAAATTGCTGTTTAATGAGGTAGTGTGTGTAATTCTAGAGCGGGTGACTAAATCCTGTGATTTTCAGAATTTGACCTTTATTAGGAAAGCGCCTCCGTTTGCTGTTGATTAAAATTGTTAAGACAGGCTCGATAACGAGCACCCAATAATAAAATGTTCTATAGATCAAACTGATGAAAATTAAAGTTGAACTTAGTTGTTTTCTCTTATGCAGTAGCAAAGCTCCTAGAACCTTAGAACGTTCTCTGATGTACAGTGGCCCCCACAAGAGAGGGGTCCCGGGGGTCTGGATCCCTCCAAAAAGAGTTAGCAAGTTTGCATCTTAAAATCATCATGTAGTTCTTGAGATACAGTAGAACCTCGATTATCCGAAGTAATTGGGACCGAACCTAATTCGGATAATCGAGAATTCATCAATAATCATCTAGTTTAATATGTAGTATCGACATTGAACTGTTATTATGACTGTATAAAACACTCAAATTACTGGTGTTAAACGATACAGTACATAAAAAACTTTGTAAAAAACACACATAAGAAGTTATAGGTAAGAAGATACGCACGTTTCGGTCAAAAATTGTTTTGACCTTCATCAGTCCAAGCCCTTCGTCGCAAGGAACACAGGGAACTGAAAAGAGATAAACAAGCAAGCAAATTGCCACAAGGGGCAAAGAAAAGTCGAACAAAACCACGGAGAGGGAAAAAATTAAGGGATAAAAAGGAAAGGAAAGAAGCACAAAAAATACAAAAATTAAAAAAAGAACACACGAATACAAACACACACACAAAAAAGAGAAAACAGAGCAAACAAAATAACAAAAAACAAAATCTCCAAAACAAATCCTCTTTTTTTAATTTTTTAATTTTTTTTATTTTTGTCCTTCTTTCTTTTCCTTTTTATCCCTTAATTTTTTCCCTCTCCGTGGTTTTGTTCGACTTTTCTTTGCCCCTTGTGGCAACTTGCTTGCTTGTTTATCTCTTTTCAGTTCCCTGTGTTCCTTGCGACGAAGGGCTTGGACTGATGAAGGTCAAAACAATTTTTGACCGAAACGTGCGTATCTTCTTACCTATAACTTCTTATGTGTGTTTTTTACAAAGTTTTTTATTTACTTTATTGTTATTATGACTATTTTAACTGTTAAATAAATTGAAATTATAAATGAAAATAAATTTATTTCTGAAACAAAAACTTACAATTACTTATTATGGTTACACTGGTTACATTGGTATTACAATGGTTATGGAACAAACATTCGATTGTTCTGGGACTCGTCAGTATGACCTTCCAAATTTCGAAAAGATGTGTGTTCTTGTTTAGAAGAGGGATGTTTGAAAGTGGGGAAGAATACACTCATACCAAGAATTGAGGTTGCGAGAAGGAATTCTATAAAAGGGTATTCCAAAATATTTATCTGCACTCGTAGTTTGGAAAGGACGGCTTGCATACAAAAGGAATGTGGGGGAAAAAAGCAAACTTTGAAAATGCATGTTTGTTAAGAGAAAATTTTGGATGATAGTAGAAAGTAAAAAAAAAAAAAAAAAAAAAAAGGTGTAAAAGAAACAAACTTCGGTTAACGGAGAGTTTCGGTTAATCGAGGTTCTAGTGTATTTTAAAAGGTTAAAAGACTTTATCAGATTCTCATTTTTAGTAGTTAAGATAAGTACGTAAAAACATTATTCAGAAATATTTTGAAGTATATTGAAGTGTAGGGTGTCTTTATAAAAGTGGTGGTTATGATCACGAAAAAATGTTGTTCCGCTTTTTTTCAGGTAGTTGATTGATGTCACAACTTTATGAGCTAGATCTCTTCCAAGAGAAAATCCTGTGTGTGTCACTACTACATACCACTACTGTGTGTAATACTTCAAATTTTTTTCAACGTGCCTATAACAACGTTCTTGAAATTCAGATCTCGGGTAGGAAATATTTTTTTTTTTGGCTTTTTAAAAAACAGTAAAGTAATGTAAACATCTTAAGGATTAATTAGCTCATTGAACTTGTAGTTCGCATGGGGAGCTGAGCTTGATATTTAAGCATACAAAAACCTCAAAAATATTCATAAAATAATTAAAACAAGTATCTGAAACAACCCAACAACATTCAAACCTAAAACCCTGAAAGATAACAGTAATTTTTGGTTAGCATGATCAAAACCTTATTTATTATATTCATATTTTAAGCTTATTATTACAGCTGTTATTAAGCTTAAAGCTATAATTTTTCGAAATGATCAACTTCCTGGGGTTTAAGGCTAAAGCTTGCGCACTTGACATACCTAATTTAGAATTTGTCATACCTAAGCTCATTAGATCCTGTTTAATTCATTTTTCAATCTCCAATAAATAATGTAAAAATGCTAATTTGTCACCAAATTTGTGTAACATCGTCAAACAGAGAGTTTTCACGACTTTTAGTGTCAAAAATTAACAAGATTTCACTAAATTAAACAATTATTTGGCGCGGAAATATTTAGCAGCCTTCAAAAAATATCAAAAAAAAAGGTTGGGGGTGAGTTTGTATATGTTATAATGAGTAACTATCTACCTGTAACTAAATTTTATTTTGTTCGCTTCAGCTGTTTCCATGCATAAACAAGACTTTACACAATTTTATCAAAATCTCAAAAAATTTTTAGAACATTCAGATTGCCTTTTACTTATTGTATATACCAAACACGCATCCAGGTCCCACATTGGCGAGTCGGCAAGGCACTAAGCATGGTAGATGGAAAAGTGTGAAGATCCTGCTTTCAGGCCTATAGCATGGTTGTCGATTCAACGGTCTGGACTCTAGAGTGTTGATCGTTTTTCTCCAGACGTAACGCTAATAGAACCCCTTGTTGTTTCATAAGATTTATAAAATGGCTGGGTGCTTTGTAGCAAACTGAGAATATTATCCGTTCCTTCACTCAATAATTTTATATTTTGATCTTTTACAGTCCAATCAGTAAAACAGCCGTATTTTTCTTTCAATTCTGATTATTTTTAATTACAAGGGGTATTCAAATGAAAAGGTACAAAATGACACTGTTGGTATAAATGAAGACTCTATTCAAAGTATGCACCATAGACCTGAGCACAATGATACCATTGATGAACGAGTCGAAATATCCCTTGTTCCCAGAATTCCTGTGGCAGTGAAGAGACCCAGTCCTTCACAGCGTCCCTGAGTTCATCGTCCGAGTTGAATCACTTCCCTTTCAAATGTTTTTTCAGGGGACCAAACACATGAAAATCGCAGGGAGATATGTCCGGACTGTAGGCTAGATGATCAAGCTGTTCCCACTAGAACTTGGCCAGTTCCTTGGCGAAAACAGACACTCAATTTTCTCATTGACTTGTGGGACACACCGTCTTCCCTGTATACGGTCATTATCCGGCGATGAATAGTGGCCGGTTTAACACCTCCCGCTGTCAGAAATCGGATAACGCCTCGCTACTCCTAAATCGTCGAGTTTTGCTACGTGAACGCCATTCTGTTCTCACACGCACTGATTAAAGAATTCGAATTAAAGTAATAACAACAAAAAATTGTTTTGTTGTAGTAAAAGTAAGTAATTTCAAAGACACATAATCATTTTATTTTAGAAAAAAAAGTTTTTATTTAAAAAGCAACGCAAAGAACAGGAATAAAAGTTGAATAAGTAAAGTAGTAGCTGAGTAAGTATCACATGTAACTCTAATTAACTTTCTTCCTACAAACTGTACTTAGAAGCAGTTTTCAAGACTAAGTAAAAATGTAAAATTCTTCGAAGCTGACAAAGAAAAAAACATGGGAACACAACGCATCTGTTTTATCAAATAATACATCTTTTCCTAAAGGAAAAAAACAAAAACGTTTTTTCTGCATTTAATGTCACAAAACTTTCCCATCTTCCGATAAAATTTTGTCGGTTCCCCCCCCCCCCATTTTTATCGGTGATGTTTTTCAACGGGCGTAACAGGTGCGTTATAAATCGTGTTCCATTGTTCGTGGAATTCCAACGTTCTTTTTCCGAAGGTGCGTGCGACGCGTAATTCGGTATTGCTCTCGCAATCCGCAGGATGACGCACCTTAGCTGTTTTCAAAATCTCTCATCGACGCCTTTTTTTTTTTATTCCGATGAAGAAGCCACTGCCTTCATCGTTCTTGAAATCGATATTGAGGGGTGGTTTTCGTCTGCTGCGCGGGGTGTCGCGAGTGTTCTCAATTTTGAAAAAGGTTTCGCCTTTGTGTTGTGTTCCCCCCAAAGAAGAATATTTTATTCCTCTTTTTTTATATATATATATATCTATATATTCTTTTCTCCCCTTCTAAATAAGAAAGGCGAAAGCCCGTAATCGATAAATACGGGAAAAGATACTGTTATGTGCAGAAAAATTCCATCGACACACAAAAAAAAGAATATATGGAATTGAGTTTCTTCTTTACTTGTTTATACATTTTCGGTTTTGTCCAGGGATTAACCTTGCAGTGCCAAACAGAAGTTTCTTTTTACTAACGAAAATTAATCTTTTTACCTAGGCGAATGCTCTAAGGAAAAAAAAAAAACATATACGTGGAGAGACGTAAAAGTCATTTTCTTTTCTTATTTGGCGTGTCTGCTGGTTGATGTAGACTTTGACAACGAAAATTATGACTTTACAATATAAAAGCGATGAGGTACATACTCGGCAACAGAAAGTATTCATAAAAAGAATTAAATATAGATTTATTGATATGCTTATCTTATGAACTCAACAATATGTTAAGAAATTCCCGAGATTCTTTTAATAAGATACAGTGAAACACTTTATCACTTTAGCTTTGGAAGCTCTCGCCTCATATCACAAAGGATTGCGGGATAAAACTTATGCTACTGAATGTTGTTGAGTATTAGCCAGAACATTCACTAACTAACGTAAGCATCTTGATTTCCCTACGCAATTCTAACTAGATATTCGTTTGTTACTGAAGGGGAGCCGAATTTGCAAAATTCTCGTGGGTGCTGTAGACAGAATATATGCGTGTGTGTGTGTATATATAATATAAAATAGCTAAACTTACGTAGTATGGAATCCCGAGTAATTCACCTAGCAAGTAATAGCACATAATAACAATTAAAAAACTGGAACCATGAAATAAAAATTGCAAATCCAGTGGCTATAAATATTGTAAAATGCAGAGCTATCAAAGCTAAAGAGAAGTGGGAAAACATGCCAGGTCAGAACATGTGGGCTTAAGCCTAACTTCATGAACCCAAACAATGATGTGGAGATGGCATGTAAAATTGAATTGGAGTACTCCATTATCAAGTACCATCATACTTACATTTCAATTTAAAAGGAAAGAAAAAAATAGCTATATATATACATACATATATATTTAAGGGGGGGGGCGATTGGACTTTTTCTTTCTCCAAAAATTTTCCCTCGTTGATTTGATATTTACTCAAGCAGTTAGATTAATATAATCTTAATTTAGAGTTATAAAGCAACTCACTATCTATGGACTTTTTTCCCGAATGTACTCAAATTCTAAACCACCCACATACATGGCCGGCATGAATGGTAGAATTTCATTTTAGAATTTATACAAACTTATAATTTCATGGGTTTGAGAAAAATTTCATGGGTTCTTATTTATATAAGAACCCATGAAATGTTTCTGTGCGAATTTATGTTCCAAGCAGGCCCGGACTGGTCAGGGTGTCCGACTGTCTGCAGACGGGTGGGCCACCACCCTCGGCGGGTCCTACTTGCTGAGAGCGGGTCCCCAAACAGAAAAAAGGAAGAAAATAAACAAAAAGTGCTATATTGATAGCACTTAAATGAAGTTTGACTCTTGCAAAATTTTTTGCAGCTGCAATTGCGCCCCAGAAGGCTTCAAAACACTTCATTTTAAATGTAGTTCTCAAAATTGTTTGAGAGAGGGTTCCCGAATGAACAAGGGATTAATTAATATGAATGACACATATTAATTAATAGATCAATATTTTATTAATGCATTAATTATCAATCATAATTAATGAATAATAACACCATTCCTTCCTCCATACCCCGAAAGTTAACACATCCTAATATTTATCGGTTACACAATAACCCGGTCCCCCTTCTCTTGAAACGGGCGGGCCCTACCCTCCCAGTCCAGGCCTGTTTCCAAGCACCCATAAGCATAAACCCAAGATGGAATGAATTCCTTACTCTAAACAAAAGTTATTTTCTTAACATTCACGATCCTTCTTCCTTGATTTTATTCATGCTGTGACAAGAAGTAATTGCATAATCAAATAATTTCATATATGATCGTTTTCCGAAGAAAACTGTCACAATTTTTTGAATTTTCAATAGATTATTTATTTTTTTCACAAGCGTCCCTGTACCTTGAAATTTTCTTCTGAAGTCCTTCCTCTACTGATTTTTTTCTGTAGATGCTTGAGTTCCGGAGCATCCATATAGTTGGCTCCCCTGTGTTGCTACATGTGTAGCATCAAAGAGCCTGTAGAATAAACACATCATAAAAATTCTAAATATTTTCTTTCCTTTGTTGTAATCTATACTTCCAGAGAACCAGTAACATACCTTAGCTTCTAATGGATTTCTAATTCGTTTCCCAATATAACTCTGCCACTCATCTATCATTCATATTTGTGTTTTGTTGCATAAGAATTTGAGAGTGACGCAATTATTCCTGACCTAGGACCTAACACGTGACTGATTTAATTTACTATTGATTTAATAGATTGACGATGAGTTTGCTATAGCATGAGAATAAAATTTTCATCACTGAAGAAACAGTGTAGACGAACTTCATATGAAACTTATATTACTAAATTACGAACGAACTCATTTTTCTCTCTTAATGTTACGTAGCTTAAAATTCAACGGAAGAGTGAACAAAGATGTTAATATTGTTTTTGTCTTATATGAAACGGACCTCTCAAACTGACCTAAGAATGATTTTGAGGTCCTCATGAATTTCGAAAATTTTGTGAACAATCTCTATCAGCATGCTTCTTGGGCTCTAAAGCACACGAATTGAGCATTCGTGTACGTTTGCTGCCAGTGACTTTTCCAGGTGAGTTATACTTATCGTTGAAATCTTTCAAAAGGACCTTGTTAAGAGTCTTGGTCACGGAAGTTTGAATCTCTTCAGTGGTTCCAAAAGGACATTCTTTTCAGAGCTATCTTGATACTCCGGAACAAAAACGAGTCTGCTATAGAGCCAGATCAGAACTGTAGAATCCTGGGCAATGCTTCTTCTACACGCGGTGTTTGGTCAGCGTAACTTCCAGACTCGCAGAGTGCTCGGCTTAGAGCATTGTGGTCAGAGAGTGGGTTTCATTCCCTGTATCTTCTCGACTATTTTTAAACAGCATCAACTACTAGGAAACTTGAGAACAGAAGAGTGAGTTCTCTCGAAAACTTCCTTAATAAATGGACGCATCGATGAGACGACACTTTTTCATTTTGCACGTCAATCTCATTACGATTTCACCAATCAGCTGTAGAAGTAGTATTTGTTGATATTATACCCATCATCCTGATTGGCTCAGGTGTGTATATTTTCCTTCAGACATCACCAAAACAGCCCCGATATCTCCATTAGTGTGCGTTGACTTACTTTTTTTTTCAATTTCTCTATAATGCGCCGAGAATATGCACTAAAAGAGGTTTGAGTTAGGTTTACAGAAATAGCTAACCCTTCAGAGCAGAATGATATTGGAATCACTGTAAAACTAAATGTTTTTTTTTTTCTCCACCGATCCGTATTCTGCCACCAGGTGGGGTGACAGGAAAAGACTAATTGCATTACTTTCGAGATACACCTCGTAATATACGAGTTTTAATTCATTCAAGAATCATGGATTAAGGTTACAAGATATTACTCGTTGTAGCTAAACGTCACTGATTTGCCTGACAGCATTAGATGTCTGCTAGGGGTAACCGTGAAGTACGCATGTGAATTCCCGTGTTATTTGAAAAATTTGTTTCCATGTATGCGAAGAAAATAAAATGCAAATTATCTACAACAGCATTATAATCCGAATTTTTTCAAAACGCTAATAACTTAATGCTATATTTGCTAACTCTAGATTGACGTTTCTTTCAAGCCTGAAAATCTGTACACAATTTTAGTATTTTGATACACTTTCAAACTTAATGAACTAAAACTAAATAAAATAAATAAACTAATAAACTAAAAAGAAAGGCTAAAAGCGCGTATTTAAAAATCGTTAACAGCTATTTTAACTGTCTTAACTTCTTGCGCACTATGACGTATGCGTAAGGTGACCATACGTTCCGTTCTGAACGGGACAGTCCCGTTTTTAGGTGGCTTGTCCCGTTGTCCCCAATCACAGCTTTGGGGCACCGTATTGTCCCGTTTTTAGGAAATATCTCCTGCAATGTCCCGTTTTTAGAAAGAGAGCAACTCACGGTAACGATTTCAATAACGGCCGTAAAAATCTAAAATCATCCAACGGCAGTGTCTGTAAAAAAAAAAAAAAAAACTTGAAATCCCTCCCTCCTCTCTCGAGACTCAAAGAAAACGCTGGGGGATGTATTGTTTCGTGTTTGTTCTTTTTTTGTCAACTATTTCAATTTTTGATTTTTTTTTAAGTCATGTTCCTCTTTTTCTTACTCCTCCCCCCCCCCCGATCTCCACTTTATTTTCTCTTTTCACTCTGGTTTTCTAAGAATTTTTTTCCTTCCGAAATGACAACTTCCTTTTTTCTGTATGTCCTTTTGTTTACATTTCTCACTTTCCTACCTTCCTGCCTTGTGTTTGAATTCGAAGAAGGGCCTACCCCTTGTACCACCCGAAACGTACGTCTTGAACCATTTCTTATAGTATATGTGTGTTTTAGAAAAGTTTTTTTTTTTCATTTTATTTTGATATTAACATTAACACAAGCTTGTTTACACGTTTTTTTAACAACTAAAAGATACCCAGACCTGTAAATTCAGTCTCCCTATTACCTTAAAAAGAGTAGATGTCCCGTTTTGAGGAAGAAAATAAATACATTATTGCCAAAAAGGTAGTAGATCTCCCGTTTTGAAGGAAAAAATAAATGGTCACGTTACGTATGCGTCATTGTAAAATACTCGAACGAAGACCGTGACCACTTCATTAGTCTATTTCAATACTTTCACTAGAATTGTTGGTTAATTATTACTCTATCCGTGAAAATTGTGGTTTTGGCAATGTCATTTTAAATAAAGCTATTGAATTTTTAATCTTTACGCGAAAGTCAACCTGGTGCGTAAGGTGTTATGTGAATAGTTTTTAGATTATTTGCAAAACAAGATGTACCGATCATCAATATGTTCCTTAACATGTTTTTTTTATAAAGGAAACTTTACCCCCATCAAATTTCGCTACAACACACACACACTCACAAAAAGAAATACTTATACCAAATCCATTTTTTTTAATAGTCTTTTAGCAGGCATTGAGACTTAAAGTGATCTGCATAGCGTTTATATACATGTTACAGTTTTACATTGTTAAAAAAAATATTAAATCTTATGAAAACAGAATCAGATATTTCAAACACATAAGACTTGGGAACTGATTTTTTAAGAACATTTTCATTACATTAATTACAATATTCAGTACATTAATTATTTAAATAAATATATCAATAAGTTGTTGATCATTAGTGGTAACGAAAACGTTTTTGTAGCTTTCTTAAGGGAAATTGCCTAAAACACTTTTTATATTTTTATTACTATAGAGATTTTACGATATAAAAGAATTCTTTAGACTATGCATTTTTAAGAAATTGTATTTTAAAATTTCCTAAGTATGCCTAAAAACTGCATATTTGCTGAGCATAAAATGCATCTTTCCCAATCCTCAAAATGAAATATTAGAAATCAACAAAGTTCATCCAAAAATTATTACAATAATTTCTCTCAGTACAGTGGTTCCCCAAATTCACGAATCAACGAAATTTAATGAAAAGCATCAGTTAAAGCGCATTTTGCATACGTAAAATACTAATGAATTCAAAGAAGTCTTTTTTTTTTTAGAAAATTAAAAAGAAATTTTAAAAAATGAAAAATTTGTTCCATATTCGAAAATGTCAGAGCTCTTTTAATCATACTGGGTATTTAAAAGCGTGAGTTATGTATAGAACTTCAAATGATTTTGTATTATCAATAACTCACAGGAAAAATATGGTTCTTAACTTTAAATAAAAACAAAAGATACATTTTGTTATAAACTACTTTATTTTAAACTCAACCATGGAGTAAAAGCTAAACAATGTGTGTGTTTGTTGACTTAAACACTGGAAGAATTTTAATTGGAAACTAGAATTAAAGAAATGGACTTAAAACCTTTGGGATGAAAGAGGACAAATTTCTTAAGTTTCTCGAAATATGTCGAAGATAATATTGAAATTTTGGCTAATTTTGGTAATGACTCTGTTACCTCGCTGCTTTTAATTTTAGGAATACGAGCAACAAATCATTTAACAACATAAGTAATTATTCCGATTTTCTAACTGTGCACCCTTTGAGTTATTGAAACATAATTTAATCATTTTAATGGGACATAAACTGAAAGCATAGGAAAGAGAGGGTTGCGCAATGTTAATAAAAAAAGAAACACATTTCTCAATAAAATTTAAAATCCACTGATGAAATTTCCCCCCCACTAAAATTTCTAACTCCACTGTCATATTCGGTACATTACTTGCCTCAACCTTCGTCAAGAAACTTTTCAGTGTGGAAAAAAAAAATTATATATATTCAAGATTTTTTTTTAAAATCATTCGAATCTCTCCTTCCCTGCTCCCTAGGGCCATCCTCCTAATTGCCCAAGATATGTTAACGAGCCCCCCCAACCTTCGCTATCTAAGAAATTCGAACAACATCTTGCAGAGTTATCGAAGGCGGAAGAAGAAATGGAGACAGAATGAGTGGGGGAAGGCAGGGATTCCAACTTTTCATCAACCCACCCACTAGAATCTTTTCCACTAACTTTTTTTTTTTTTTGTTACATAGAAGTGGGAGGGTGGGAGCAATTCTTGCACCTTGATGACCGAACACTCGCCTGAAGACACGATTTTACTTCTTCCAGTCTTGATTACGTATAGAAGTATGTATCTCAGTATGTGGTAGACTACATATATAGTACATATATATATATATATATATATAGTTATCAAGAGACAGATATGTTTCCAGTAAAGTTTTTTTTTTTACTCTTTTTTTCCATCCATTAAACGTAATTAAGAGTAACTACGTATAACTTACATTATATCTTCGAGTTGTGCTGCCCGAAGTCCAATTTCTTTTTAATGTTTTGATAGTTTGTCACATAGTCAGAATTTTCATCATAGCATTTTGTAACGAAATTGGTATGCATTTAAAACAAAAAAAGTATAATTTTAATAGTTTTGTAACAATTTGATTTTTTAAAGAATATTCTTTTTTGAAACATTGATTTTTAATTCATATTAGGTAATGAGTAGCAGTATTAATAGTAACGTAATAAACACTCTTAAATGCTTCATGACTTTTTTTTTTTTTTAATGAATGTGCTGCGACCTGCCGCTATGTTGGCTTTAGTGCGCACGCTGATGCATTCGCTGCTGCATGTGTTTCTTGTATTTATTATTTTTTAAAAATGTTTTTTTTCATTTTACTTTTTTCCCCTTTATTTAGTGAGTGATTACTACTTCAATAATAGTTAGATGATTAAATTTAAGGTTACTTCTATACGTCTACATCTGTATCAAGTAAGAACTCGCAAGTTTCTCCTTTGTGTATTCTTTTCGATGAGTATTTTTAAATATACAATCAGTCGAATGGGAGAAAAATAGGGTGACGGTATTCATAATTATTTTACTTTGCTTTAGAATGGTGAAAAAATACAAGCAAAGAAGATTGGTCGTAAAAAGCTATACAAAAGCTATGGATGCTGTAATACAGGGGCGTAGCCAGAAATTTTTCATGGGGGGGGTTACGACTACTACAACTCATATATATGTATACGTGTGTGTGATAATGTAGTGAAGAATATACATTTTGCATGGCAAAAATTTCCTCATGGGGGAGGGTTATGACCCCCCTAACCCCCCCGTGGCTACGCCCCTGCTGTAATAGAAAGAAAAACGGCGTACATGTCAGCAGCAAAGACATTTTCAGTGCCTCAGACAACTTCAGAAAGAAAAGTCAAGGCAGCTTGCGAAAATTTGACCACTTTCTCACTTCCAAGCATTCCCTTAGAAAGTACGCGAATGAAATAACATTCACGCAGCAAATTTCGAACACAGCAACAGGGAAATTGCTGCGCTCCACATTGTCCTACTCAGGGGGCAAGGTGGGGCAGTAGAACTTTTTTCTTTTATATTTTTAAAACAAATTTTATGCTATAACTGCTGCCAAAAGGATATAAATTTGAAAGACTGATTTCCAATGAAGCTCGCAAGAATAAAGAGATTATGTAAGTGCGATATTGCTTTATTTCTGTTGCCCTTTCAGCGTTTTGTACGCCGTCTTACCTGGATCTTCTCTCTATATAGGTGTATATGTACAGATAGAACATCCTGATAGTTTGTCTTTGCCCAAGAAAGAGCAAATTGCCGTGGCCTAATTACTGATTTAAATCTCTGTTTATTCAACCTTCATCCTTTTTGCTAGCTGTTTTCCAATCAGGAATAATTCCAAATTCGTACTGAGTTTTCTGCCATTTTCATTTTTATTTTTACTTGTTTTTTTTTTTTTATGGATATTCAAATCTAGTCCATGAACTCGACTAATCACAACATTCGATAACAAAAATGTGTTAATTTTTCCAAACATATGATGCTTTTCTAAGTCGCATACTCTTAAACGATTGAAATTGCGAGTTTTTAATTACAAAATTTCTACAAAATAATTAACTTTTTAAAGAGTGCATAGAGAAAACATGTTTTGTTAAATTACACATTTTTGCTTAAAAAAAGCCTAACATTTTCTTTACGAAGTAATTTTGCTGCACTAACAGAATTTTGTTTAAATGTTCGAATGTGAGTACATCTCAATCCACCAATGTGTGTGAAAGGTGAGTTCTATAACGCTTTTTTAAATTATATTAAAACAATTTGAAACGGATTCGTGAATTAGATTTGAGTTTAAGCTAACGTGATGCTTATTTAAATTTTTTACTATATTCATAATCTAAAAAATTTCTGCTGTAGAGTTAATTTATTTTTGTAAACTCTAAATTTGTTTTTGGTTTATTCTGATACAAACTTTAAAAAATTAAACATTTCACAGTTACTTATTTCATCTCGATATTTTCAGTCAGAAAAAATTCGTTCCATCATTTCATGCGGAATAAAAAAAAAAATATAAAAAAGAACATAGTTATTCTTTTGTGTGACAGTGCAATCTTTGTAAGTGTGAATGGCTTGGCTCTACTCCAATAGCAACTACAAAACCCCCAAACAATGCCTAAATAACGGAATAATATTTTTATCAAGAGCAGGAACAGAGGTTGAATCGATAGATGTATACAAAATAGTACCATAGCACCATTAATAATAAATCACGTGTTGAATAACAGAAAAGCCAAATATGTCTCATTTAATATATTGCTCCTACTGAATCCA
Organism: Cheiracanthium punctorium; assembly: GCA_038373885.1. Lineage (NCBI taxonomy): Eukaryota > Metazoa > Arthropoda > Arachnida > Araneae > Cheiracanthiidae > Cheiracanthium > Cheiracanthium punctorium. The sequence continues at coordinate 222,229 of JAWZYV010017693.1, read as the reverse complement.
CTTGGGGAGATAGATGTATGATTTTCCTCTTGCATGATGTAACACTATGCGTTTCATAATGTATAAAGTGTGACCAAATAAAAAAGTTTTAGATCACGCTCTACTGCAATGAAGAATTAAGTTATAAAATGCTAACTTCGTGTACAAACTTGGAGGAAAGGTAGACAACATCGTTAGGAACCATAACATAAGTACATAGGAAAGTGTGGGTGGAAATCGATAGCTGACGCTGTACGCGAGCTCTCAAGGTAGTCACTTGTGGCTTCCTCATTGTCATGTATGGCCCACTGTGGCCGAGTGGATAAGACACTTAATGTGGCAGATGACCGGAGTATGAAGATTCCGAGTTTGCGAATGTCGCGCGGCTGCCGATATAACGGTCTGGAGATTGGCGCGGTTTTTCCGGATGTAACACGAATACGCATTAGAACCTCTTAAAGAGTCCTCCGCCCAAGGCATTTCCTGGGCTGATGCCAATCTTGTAGGTTTGTCATAAAACAAAGCAAAAAAATCAAAAAACATATCTGTCAACTTTTACGCTTTTTTCCGGGAGATTTTAGACCACAACTTTCAAACAGTGTAATTTTACATTAATAGTTTGGATTCATTAAAACATCAAATCACTAAAAAAAGAATTCATGGAAAGAAACCTTTCGAGAAAAACCGTAAAAGTTAGCAGATATGACAATAAGGATGTCAGGCATTCCTATCTTGAGAGCTCGCGTACAACGCCATCTATCGATTTCTTCCCACGCTTTCCTGTGTAATTGGTTCCTGTCGATGGTTCATATCCTACCTCCCCTCCAAATTTATGCACGAAGTTCTGGGACATCCTGTATAACTTTCCGAAATCCATTATCAAAAGTAAGAATAACAAATTAATAATGAATTAATAATAAGAATTTCAAACATAATCCGAATTTTAATGATCGCATTAAAAATATCAGCAATGGTTAATGTGATTTTCTCAAACTAAATTCTTTACTTAGTTATATGAGATAATCACTTATAGATCACTTATAGATAATCACTTAGTTTATATGAGATAATATTTATAAATGGTAACCCAATTTATAAAGATTTACAATGTAATATTTATTATTAATCTAACTGCATTTATTATCCCGAATATCTAAACGTAAATTAGGATATAGTTATAGTTATTTTAGACAAATAATTATAAGATTGAATCAAATTGATAAAGAAAAAAAAAAGATATTTTATAAATTCATTTTTATTTCGCAACTAACTACTGTGATTAAATTTTTTCTAGAGGAAGAATCAGCTAGAACTAAATAAACTCTAAAGTAAAAACAGTAAAATTTTTTGTATATAATACTCATGAGTATAAAAATAAACTGTAGAGACCATTTCGGGTGCAATGAAGGGTTTACCTTTCTTCAGCAGTGAAGAGTTCCTTCTTCCATACTAAGATTTCTAAGAAAAATACACGCTAAATTATTAAACAGATAAAATGCTTTTATCTGCATGTACAGTAGACACCGGTTATAAAGTACTCTCACGGGACCTAAAAAAGTAGTACGTTACAGCCGAAGTACGTTATAAGCAGTACCGCTGGTAAGATTCAATATTAGATGCAAAAAAAGAAAATGGGCGCGTAATTTAAACTAACTAAAATAGCGGAGAAAATTCTTTATTATTTACACTTTTTATTGAACTAAATAAACTGTCATTTTCTTTTGTTTTTAATGAGCAGATGCTACTTCAAAGATACGGTTTTGGATAATCATAATAGACTTTTGTAGAGTCTGCATCATCACAGCGGCATTCAGAAAATCGTGCTAATGTTTTTGCAGCATTCAATGCGTCGGATATGCTTGGTATAGGATCCTCTGTTTCTTCTTCACTATCATCAGAATCATTATAGATAGGGCTTTTCAGGAGGCATTTACAAGGATGAATGACAAATAAAAAACAGGATCTTGTTCTTAGCCCTACCTAGCAGGCGAAAAATATAAAAGTTCACTCCCTTCATTCATACACCATTCATCTCGCTAGAGAATCCGAAAATTGACAACGAGTGCTTCTGAAGGTACTGAAATTTCCGAGAAAAGGGAAATACAATTAAGAAAAGCAAAAAAATTTTTTTGGCTTGGGTACAAAAAGTACGTTATAGCCGAAGTACGTACTTTTGTTAAGTACGTTTTAACCAAAGTTCAATAACATTATAAATATAGGACTTCCATCGTGACCTGGCTTTTAGGTACGTTATAACCGATAGTACGTTATATCCCAGGTCCGTTATAACCGGTGCGCACTGTAGTAATATTTAATCCCTGAATTCTCGTATACATACAGGTTCACGTAAATGTCACATTATGGTGAAAATAAATTACGTTTGTTAAACTGACAACTTTTTTTTTCAAGTTTTTTTTTTTTTTTTTTTTTTTTTTTGACTTACAAGTCAAACCCAGTAACACACTGGAAAATTATTGACCATTTGTAGTGGATTATTACCTACTAAAATCTCTTATTTCGTCTGTTCATCTTCAGTTGAGATATCTAAAAAGATCCATGGAGGTAAAAAGCCAAACACTTATTTGTTAGGATAATCAAAATTGTTGAATCATTGCCTGTTAGTATAAATCTAACATTGTTTATTAGTAAGACATGTTTTTTTCATTATTTAATGTTGTTATTTCTCTATTAAAATATTAATACGAATTATACGTTATCTGGATGAAATACTGTCATTTTTCATGTTCTCAAGCATGTTCGTGGTTTTTAATTTACATGTTAATGTTTTAATAGTTTTATTAACTTATTTTCTTTTACCGTAACATACATAAAGAAAAGTTTTGTACATGCATATACATGTATATAATGCAAAACTGCTAGACTTACGTAATACGGATATCCATTCAATCACCATGGAGCAGTGTAATCTCAACAACAACAACAAAAAAAAAAAAAATCTAAAAGAACAAAACAGGAATCGCAGGCAGTATTACTTGCCCAGAAACCACGTTAGAAATCTGAAGCCTAAACAGCATATACCTAAGATGTGGAGATGGAACAAAAATTTGTATTGACAAGCTCTGTCGTCAGGTGCCACCGCTAGTACAATACAAACAAAAAGAAAACAAAAATAGCAAGGTTTCTGTAGGTTGCATAGCAAGAGGAGTCATGATATTCAACCTAGGGGCACGACCATTGCTATCGAGGAAAACGTGGAAATGACCCATACATGGTGGAAAAGTCCAAGGAAGATACCAATGCGAGATTTCAAAATAAGATGTTGCCATTATAGAAATGGAAGTAACATAGTGATATAGTAGTATGAACCAAGTAGTTTTAAAAAAAGAAATATTAAACAGAAGATTCACATGAAAAAATACAAAAATAAAATATTTTTAAAAAATGCAAGAAAGGACAAAAAAAAAAAAAAAAAGATTGATGCTAATAATCAAGTGGAGCTAACCAAGTGAGCAGAGTAGGGCTAATATAGCTAAAGTTAACTGTAGGAATTAAAAGAAAAAAAGATTAGAAAGAAAATAAAAAGAATGTATATAATAATAATTATTCAAAAACATTGACCTAGATTTTCATTTTTTGAATATTGTTCATAGACATAGACAATAAATTGCAAAGTTACGTAAGAAACGGTACAGAATTTTGTGGTATCGATTAAATTTAAATAATGGTATAGATTAAACCGAATTTTTATAAACGACCTTCGTATAAAAAGAGTCCGAGTTAGTAAAATGTTCCCCAACACACTTTTTAGGTGATGCTCAAAATATCAGGCTTTTATCATAAAAAGTCTTAGATATATAACTAAACAAAATTTATGAGGGGTTATACGGTACCAATAATAACAAAAGTACTATGCATTTGGTAAATCGTTGGTTTCTTTTGTAATTTTGTGTACGACACTTAAAACACGCTATCATCCTACGTGATTTTTTTCCCTTCGAGAGCCTCTGAACAGTGGTTTAAGTCGGGATATATTTATTTTCATATATCCGAGACTTTTTAGGATAAAATAGTCAAATTTTGTGCATCACCTAACTAGCGCATGGATCACATTTTACTGACTGGGGACTTTTTTGTACCGAGGCTGTATAAGAACTTTGATTTTGTATTTACTCAAATTTAATCAACTGAACATTTTAATCACTGTATACTACACATTTTAATCACTATACACTACACATTTTAATCACTATACACTACGCATTTTAATCACTATATAGAATCCCGTACCTTTTTTTTAACGTAACTTTGTAGATATATGTATCTACTACATCTAGCTTTAGAGCTTAACCCTTTGAGGCGCAACCCTTTCCCAATGCTGAAAAAAGGGCAGCCGGGCACAGCCAGCTGTCGTCAAAAAACGGTCTCTAGATCTGTGGCACGCGATGAACGTTTCGATCGTCCGCCATCTTGCTGGTAGTTAAGTCGAGCGATGGCAACGGCTGCCCTTTTTTCAGCATTGGGCAATCTATCCAGCCGTTCTTCGCATTCTTCCATTTTTCAGCTGATGTCAGTGCTGTTAAAAATAATCGTGACCATTTTTTTTTTTACGGAAAATGACGTGCTAAAAAAAAAGGATTCTCGTGGAGCTGTGTCACCCGCAACTATTTTTATAGAAATCCAATCTATTCTTCGTGACTGGCAACAGTCAAAACGTCAGAGTTTGGGGTTCCCAGAGCGGGATCACTGCGCCTTAAAGGGTTAATTCCAGCTCTAGATACGTTTGAGAGATGGAGCTGCAAAACACAAATTAAATGCATAATTGAATTGCATATCAACAATATCCCCCATCTCATCGGACAAAACCTGTATAACACCCTCTTAATGCTTTTACGCCTAATCTCAAGTGATAGACCTTTACCATCACTAAACCGCATTTTGCCTCCCTAAGGGTGTTGCTGCGAGTCCGGGGCGCAAGATTAATAGTGCAATAACGTGGGGAAAAGGGGCGTAGCAGGGGCGTTGTGGGCAGAGGCGTTTCTGTGACTCTGGGCTGATGAATCGGACCCCCGAGGTTGAGGTTTTAAATCAATTGACACTTTTTTTTTTATGTTTAGCACGATAGGTGGTGAATATTAATGCATAATGAAACTCATTTTCAACTAATATCGTACCATTAGAGTGGATTAAGCATATTAAAGTGTAGCAGTTATACTTTCGATTGATGAAGCCGTGAAAGTGTAGCGCACAGATAAAATTTAAATTATGAAAGTTTCTGCTTCAGTTAAAATTATTGAATAGTTCTCTGATGATTGTTGTGAGTGAAATAAATGTGTGTTTCCCCTTCATATTTAGTTTCATACTTCAAAATAGATAAAATAATCTGTCAGATTATAGGAGAGCACAAAAATTTTACTTCTTACTCAGACAAAAAAATATTCCACAGATAGAGAGACCTCGATGTAGAGTAGGTTTATAGCTCTAACAGCACCACTGAAAGTTCTTTATTATACACTTAAATACATCTATAGAAAAAACACAGATCATCATGGTTAGACTGCACCTTAAATATGATTAGAGAAGGGGAACGGCGTGTGTTTCTCCTTCAGAATTGCATTGCAAAATACGTTTTAGATACTGTAAAAGCACTTACTATCGCGAGGCTTTAATTTTCGCGATTTCCGCAAGCCCATCGTAGTCGCGAAAATTAAACCCTCTCGAAATACATTTTTTTTCGCTGTAAATAATAATTAAAAAAAACAGAATTATTTTTTCACTTACAACGAAGACGAACGGGGGGACGAACTTTTCAGACAAAAGGAAGTTTCTTAAACTGTCTTATATGCAAAAGCGGTTCTATATTTAGGTACTTTGGAGATTTCTCAACTGTCGGTTCTATTCATATGAAATTCGCGAAATTTTCAGCTCGCGAAATCACCGATATCTTAATATTCGCGAAAATTACGATTCGCGAAAATAAGTGCTTTTACAGTAGATGTTTTCTAAGAAGAAATCAGATTTATTTTTTTGAAAAGGGGAAAACATGCTTCATGATTCACTTCTTTTCGTACACATCTGCACAGGTCCGAGTCTAGTCTGAATCCCGTATTCCAACCGGGCTGCGAGCGAACCTACTTTCGGTTTTTTCAACATTATAGGTCAAATCTTAGCCATTTTTGTTTATTAAGTTGTATGTATTAATAAAGAACTGTTTTCAAGATTAAAATAGCATAAACACAATAGTGCTATTTCACAGCAACACCAGCTGATTACTGCAAAGAGAAGAGGTGTTTATTTTAATTACATGGATTTCTCTAAAAGGTATGCAGCACTACCACATGTGTGCACAGTAAATACATGTGTGCACAGTAATGTCAACTTTTCTTTTTATAAAAATCGGTTAATTTTTATTTATCAATATATACTGTTGATTTATTCAACTTTCCATTCACTTCTTCTTCACTCATACATTGTTGGAAAAGTATTTTCTGGTTATTAAGTGAATCATTTGAAAAATGCAAATTTCTATTTGCCCATGTGATAATAAGGGTCTGGTAACTTGTGAGTGATGTAACTCCACTGTGTAGTCACTGTGAAATTTATTTGTGACCAGTCACCAGGTGACGTCGCCGGATGAATACTTAAATAAAACGGATGAATACTTAAATAAAACAGCACATTATCTCCTGAAAATAATTTATGTGGAAAATAAAGATTTAAGATTTTTAATTTATATTTATTAATTATGGTATTTTCCCTCCATTTATAAAATCCCGACCAAAAAATTTTAAGTTTACAAAACAAGCCATACCACAAATAACTTTTGCAGCAGTCAGTTTATTTTTAAAGCAAAATACGGCAAGAAAATCACAGCGTCGTGGTAGCGTACTCACCTCCGAATGCGTACGTCCAGGGTTCGATTCTAGTCACTAGTCCTGACCGCTCCATCCGTTAGAGTTTGGTGCTGCCATCAAGTGTAAGGTACTCGAAAAGCTTCATCTAGTGCATGTTACTTTTTTCTGAAAAACTCAGAAAGGTTACTCGTTAATTCGGAAACCTTTGTGAAATACACGGAAAGGTTACTCAATATTTTACCAAAATATACAGAAACGTTACCCATCTCTTCCAGAAACCTTACCTAAAAAGCAGGAAAATATGTAAATATTTTTCCGAAATATGCAGAAACGTTTCTAAATACTTTACCCGCATGGTTCGGAAACGTTTCTGCAATTTTAAACTACAAGAGCTGTCCCATTTTTTGGGGTAACGTTTCCGATTTCTTTTTACCGTGTGGCAATGACAGACAGGAATGTGGTAATGACATTTGTGAACATAATAACAACTTAATTATGCAAGCCTAACTTATTCCATGCAATAAAATGCTCCGAATATCAACTGAGGAATAGTAATGCATTTTTTAAAAAGTCTAAAACTATGCCCTTAAAAGTCATTTTCATGTTTTCAGAAAGCTTTGGTAATGGCAGCCTTGGTAATGGCATATTTTAAAGTTAAGCCTATTAAGGCTAAATTGTAAATATTTACAACTTTAAAATTTTTTAAATATTGAAAATTTACTTTTTTATATTTAAACTCGTGCCCATTGTAGTAAGGCATTGGTGAGAAAAATATTAAACATTTATGACTGACCTGCTTAACTGACATTCTTTTGTCAGGGACACAAAATTTAATATTATGTGAGCAGTGGCGCACCCAGGGTTTTGGTTTAGGAGGGGATGGAGCTACAAATATTGATCAACTCGGTTATGGTGACCTAGATTACGGTTATAAATCTCTTATAACTTCAAAATATTCTGTAACATTTGTCCATAGAACACAAGCCCACTATCAACGTAACTCGTTATAGAATAGTAAAAATTACCGGACCTTTTGAGTAAACTAAGTTAAACTGCATTTCATACACTAACAGTAAGTATTTATTTAAAAAAGAACCTGTTTTTTTTTTTTTGTTTGCTTGATAAAAAATATCTTAGAAATAATTTGAAGACAATTAAATATGCATATTTTTTAATTCATTAGTCAGAGTTATCCATTTTTAGAGCTTTTCACATCCAACTCCATAGCTTTAGGGGGACTTCAGTCCTCATAGCCCGTCGGTGCACCTATGAATGTGAGAATGACCCCTCTAACTTTTTTATTCTTCAGCCTATCAATTTATAGAAAAGAAAATGATTTTTTGCACTCTAGAATTAGAATTTTTCCTTTCAGACCAGATTAAATAATTTATTTGAATTAAATCAGTACTTTTCTTTTCGTATTAGAGATTCAATTTCTTATTAAAAGACGAAAAGAAAATAATCCTGATTATTAAATTTTCGAGGAAAATTGGTTTTTCTTTATGTAAACAAGCTATCACACCCATCATGTACGACGATATAGTCAATTTTTCGTGTCTCCAGTTATGGACTCAGGGTCTAGAAGGGAGAAATCTTTTCTTTTAAATTTATGTATAGTCCCTGACCATGTTTGTTTAAGCGGATTATAAGAGGCGGACTTTCTAAGATCACCTCAGAAGTGTATTGGACACATTTTACTAACTGGGAATTCATTTATTTATTTTTGTAAAAGGGAGCGGAAGTGCCGTACATAAATATAAAACGTGTCACTTTCTGTAAATTAAGAAAGAATATTTGGTTTTCTTAACGTAGTCCTTTTTTTTTTTTTTTACCATATTTTGACTTTTTGTATCGATCTGTATCGATTTTGTAGTGATTATTTTTTTCAATTTGTATGTATCACTTATCTCTAATGGAGGATAAATTAAAGCGTGTTACCGCGTGTTACCGTCGTTCCCGCATTTATCGTTTTCCCGTATAGATAATTTTATTTCTATGGTCCCTGCACAAATTGCATATGAATAACATTAAAGAAACCCTCATCTATGGTTCGCCAAAAAGTGACTTTCCCGCGTTCATCGTTGTAAAATTTTTTCTTGATCAAAATGAAGTTGAACGTTAAGTGGATCCATATGGCATACAAACTGTAATTGCTTCTTCGTATTATTTCTTGTTTTACTGATGATCAGATGAACATTGATTGCGTGTTGAAAAGGATGTGTATAGCGTGAAATTTAATGATAGTATTTCCATAAATCAAAACGGTGAGGCATGCGGTATCCTCTACTAGGAAGAAACGTGTGATGATGCAAAAAATGAAAATAATGGCGAAGCAGAGGATTATGTGCATGCCCATGTGAGATTGAGCCTACACTATAGTCTGTTCACGGAAACGAGAGAACGAAAGTAAACAAACGGGTTAACAAAGAATTACATTTCGGGAATTAAATTCGCCTAACTCGGGATTCAGCCCCAATCCCTTTAGGCGAATTTAACCTTTTTTAATTTCAAACAGCGTAAATGGAAGAAAGCAGAAATTCACACTGTGTTTGGCGCTTTGGCAAAATGCCAGGTGTTTACTCATCGCCAGTTTGCACGTGCAATTCTTTAGTTTCGTTCTCTCGACTCGGCGAACGCACTATAGTAGGAAGTTTGTCTGAAGCAATAACGGTATTTGAAACTTTATGAACTTTTTATACAACATAAAATCACATAAAAGGACCAGAAAAATATTGTAAATCTTGAAAATTTAGTGTTTAATTTCCGAAAATTTCAAAATAAGGAAAAACCCCACATAAAAGTACGGATTTTTTAAAATAAGTATCACTTAATTCTCATCTTCGATTTATTTGTTTTCCAAGTTTGTAAGAAATTAGTATTTGTTGCTATACAGTCATTGTGTGAATGCATAAAGATTGCTTTCTTCGTATTCATCATTTTTTCCTACGCACCCCATAAAAAACGATGAATCGAGGTTCTACAGTATATATATATATATATATATATATATATTATATTATATTATATTCACAATAAAAATCACGCCGGATAGTCGCGTTTCAGAAGTCGTACAGAAATCAAGATTTTTTTTTTCTCCACGCTAGCATTAAACTTTTACATTCAAATCCATGAATAGTCCCTGATCGTCTTCATTTAAAGAGATGCCTGAGCCATTTTATGATGAAAGACGGAAATTTTATACATTACCTCAGAAGTGTATGGGGAACAATTTACTAACTGAGAATTTTTTTGTACGGTCATCGTACACAAATTTAAAAAGTGTGACTTTCCGTATATTAACGAGAGGAATTTTGACTTAATAGTCTTCTTTCCTACCTTATTTTGAACATTTTTTCAATTTGCATTGATCGCTTGCCTCTGATGCACAAAGACGTATTACTACCTTTTCAGGACACCCAGTATACGTAATTTCCAGAAGAGATGGCGTGGCGTTTATGTCTTTAAAACTTGAAAGTTTAACGGGTGCGGTGTTTCTTCCGATGCGTTTACGTGCGCTAAAAAAAATATTCCATACATATCATGCAGAAATATTAGCTTATCACACTGGTGCTTTTCAGAGAAGACCAATCAGTTGTTTTCTGTTAACTGTGTTGTATTTACTAGGTGTCTATGTAACTAACAAGTAAAACACAAAACATACTACAAATAAGACATATCTCGCATAAAAATATAACAGATATTAGCAAGAATTAGAAACCAGATTTTGAATCCAAATAAAGTGCAAGAATTATTGTGATAATATAATGGAACGGAAATTATAACCACTGTCACCATCGTCAGGGGCCACAAACAGTGGATTATAATTTACAGCAAACCAAATAGTAGGGTTTCGGTTGTGTGGCATATCAGAAGAGATATTAACTCCACACATCTGGGCCCTACCCTACTATATAAAGGAAAGAAGAAATCAAAAGACAACAAAAATTAGAAATAGGAATTATAATTTTACATACCAGACCTAGAGCACATGGAAATTTCATTTGAACAATTGATATGTGTTGCCAATGCTAAGAATTGTAAAAAGTGAAAAATGGTGTTGCCACTAAATAAAAGTGTAAAAGTGGAAAGAAGAAAGTATAGGAGTTGCCAAATACTAAAAGGTAATATTATTAAATTTTAAGAATATCGAGGTATATTAATATAATAAATATATAGTATATATATATTTTTTCCTTGAGTGCCTTAATCATCCTAAATGAGATGTTGGAAAGAGTGACATTTCTTCCTTTTACACCAGGTTGGATAGATTCTGTTCTTATTTTCTTTCCAAAGATAAATCTTTCATATCCCATCTGTTTCCCCTACACCCAAATAAATCTACCACGATTCTTTCCGAACGCTCACACGATTCCACCTTTGTTTCAATCACAGATGCAATAGACAACGCAACCAGGGCCCTTGTTAAGGGGCGGGGGGTCTCATCCCCTAACACTCGCATAATTCTAATAAACTTGGCAAATTTAGATAACTAGTTGGCAAAATTTTTGAAAAAATTTTAACGAAAACGATAAGTTACTTTCTGTTTCTGGTACACGTGGCAAAATTACGCAAATCCAATTGGAAAAAGTAAAAAGTTAATAATATAATCGATAAAAAAATATTCAGTTGGTAAAAACCGATATTTGACTTATCGTCATCTCCTCCTCCCCCCCCCCCAAAAAAAATATAAAATCAAAATAAAATCAAAAAAAGTCTTAGACATGGCACTGAATACAACCTTCTTCCTTTCCTTTTTTATTTAATAAGATATGAGTGTTAAGCATGTTTTCGATAACATAGTATGGGTACATATATGGACTTATTTAGCGGATAAATATAAGTACATTCACGAACATAATTTCTTACGTATAAGTTTTCATGAAAATTTTCATAATTTCTGACGTAAAACTTATTTTTCAATTATGATTTGATTTCATTCATTTGTCTTAAATGATGTGCATTCATCATGACGCAGGCCAAGATTTTGCGATTATGACATTGACAGCGATGCCGCACGCGTTCTAACTGAGTGCGGCATATATACCGACTCGGCGTTTCTGCGCAGTTTTTATATTTTCCGTGACATTTTCTTCGAGTGCTGCGTTTCTTTCAAAAATTACTATTACTTTCACGGATAATAAAACTAACCACTCTTGGGAAAAAGAAAGATTATTTTCAAACGCAAAAATTCAATACCATATCTATCAAATACTTCTGTGCAAACATTTTGCGGCTGTTCGTACATTTATCAACCCTTCTCTCGGATGGATCCGACCGATCCAGCTAAGAGATAGATATATATTCTGGAAACACTCGTAGCACACGTTTGCAGGGAAATCACTAATGATGGATTGCTCTCCCATTGAGTGTGCGAGGCGGCGAGAAATTCAGGAAGACAATGTTTCATCCTGGGCCTGATTCGCTTGACATCCAAGCCTTAATGCGCTGTAATCACGCAATTGCATTGCGCGGAGCTAAAAGCTCGATTCTAAGACAGGGAGAGGAAAAAAAAAAAGGCAACAGATTTTGCGTTTTGTTTTGAAAGATGAGAATAGATTTTTAAGCACAGCACAGAAGCAGGCCATGTTATTCAATAAAGAGGAAAATGCTTTAACCACTTAAAAGTATGCAAAAACATAATTCTACGTAATGAGAAAAATAAAAAGAAATTATAATGTATATCAATTTATATAGGGAGATCTGTGCTTCATATTTTAATTGCGCATCATTTAACCCTTTGAATCGCAACCGTTTCCCAATGCTGAAAAAAAAAGCAGTTGTTACCATAGCTCGATTTAACTACCACCAAGATGTCGGTCGCTTGCTGGTAGTTCAATCGAGCGATGGCAACTGTGAGGGAGTTGTCGGAGGTTGATTTAGTGAAACTTTCCCTCGGCCGTTTTACATGGCGTATAGTGTTTTTAAAATCCATGAGTTACGTTGGAGACTTAGAAACCAGGCAGACGACTAGAAATCTAAAAAGCTACTTTTATTGGAGGTATCAGCAAAACAGTTTTAAAGGAAACAAGTTCAATCTCGTACAGTACATTGCTTCAGTAGAAAATAACATCAGGCACATATCTAACCATTCCTGTCACACGGCGTGCCGGAGTACCATAATGATCGGAAATAACCTCCTCTGACGGAGAGCTATCGAGACGTGTCTTCAAAAACTTTTAACAAAATTGCCAGCTTTTTACAGGTTAGCGAGAAAAAGATGAGCACTCATAAGCCACAGCTCACGTGACAATACAGAGCGGTAAGTGTTATAAATATAAAAATTTGAAATTAACGGAACAACAGCATATCGCCAAGGCAGCAGTGCCAGAATTTGGAGAACGCCAAAACAAAGCCTACAACCCCCGTGAGAAAGCAAAGACGGACGACCGACAGGCACCAAGAAGTTACATTGCAAATGCTATAGTGAAATTAATTTAGAATAAAAACCACAAACTCGAACAAAAAACAAACGCGCACTTAACAAGCAGAAAAGCAAAGTGGAGAGAGAAATTAATACGGAATATTTGATTTTGAAAGACAAAACATAGGAACATTATTTTAGACTCGAAAAATATGTGAGCTTCGTCACAGCAACGGCTTCCATTTTTTCAGAATTTAACAGTGTATCTAGTTCTTCTACATCAATGTATTTCCATTGTATTCACCAGTTTTCAGCAGATGCCAGTGCTGTTAAAAATAATCGACAATTTTTACGGAAATTATGTGCTAAAAAGTAAAGGATTCTCGTGTAACTATGTAGCCTTCAAGTATTTTTATAGAAATCAATTTGTTCTTCGTGACTGAGACAACAGTCAAAACGTCAGTTTCGTGTCCTCACGACGAGGGCATTGGTTAATAAGGTCCCTAATATTTTACATATCGTCGTTGTCAAACAAACATCTACTATGTGCACCGTTTGGAAATTGCGACACATGGACCATTATGACTAGTTTACTAACCAAATTTTCGTATAAGACTGCTGTGTGACTCTAAGCATTACGCGGTGAATTGTGGTAGCTGAAGAAAATTTGCTATATGCATCAGCTAGAATATTGCCAAATAATACTAATAAAAACTGGTAATAATGAATAAACTTTTTGCACATAGCAGATATTGGTTTGACTACGACGATATATTTGTGTCTACTTGATATTGGTTATTTGACAAAATGGCCAGAATTGGTCGGATATCGCCAAAATAAAGGCTCAAACAGAACCAATAGACAGCACAGCATGATTTTGAACATAGCAGAAGAGGCGTGTTTGTTTAAGCGGAAATTATCATCTCCACACATTTCTCCATATTACGAACAAACCAAACGTATAGATATACATCACCCTGTATATTTAATGTGAATGTCTACCACGTCTGCTGGCCCAGTCGATTTCTTTGAAAGCCAAGTTATCATGACACATATACCTATTAAAAAACTTGTGTTTAAAATGTCATTAAATGTTAAATGTCTTATTTTCAGTTGTTCAAGTTAAAAAAATGCAAGATTGTTTGGAAAGTGTGATAAAAAAGAACATTCAATTCTAAGTTAATATGACTATTTATACTAATAAGAGTTTCCATTTTGATTACTGGAATGAAAGTTGATTATCAGCAGAAGTTTTATGTTACGCAAAAACACTTTTTCATGACCATAATCTTTACTGAAAGCTTAATAAAGATCAATTTACTAACAGATGACTGAGAATTTTCTTCTTTTACATTCTTACAGGTCTTTTTCTAACTATTTCCTCGTTATTGTTACAGTTAAACATATTTTATACAAATCAGTTTTATTATTCAAGGATATCTACTTAATGGATATTTATCGTTCGCATCTTCTTGTCAGTTTTTTCCATCTTTGATCAATTTGAAGCATGACTTGGACCGAAGTTAATTTGCAAACTGAATTATCACTAAGCATAAGTTGTTACTGTTGTTGCTGTTGTTGCTTATGCCATCTGACAATCGCATGCGGTGCCAGAACCCGCAGAAAGGGAGGCGATGGGCAGAAGAGGGCACCTTCCATATTAGTGTTCCCCAGTCGAAGAAAGTCCGACATTAGCTGTCCGCCGCTCATGCTGCAGCTTGTAAAGAGACAGTCTAAATTTTTTAAATTCTCTTGCGGAATTAAATTCTTTAAAAAGCTGTTCAAAAGGTTCCTGATCTCCTAAAAGTATAGCCGCTCAGGTGGTGTAGTGGCTTAAGGGTGTCTGTCGAAGAAAAAAAAAAACCTTTTTTTTTTTTTTTAGTCTTGGTACACAAATTGAAATAAACTAATAGCACCATGGTCTCCAAAAGATTCCAGATGGTTCTTCATAAGCTGCTTTACACACTCCAATAAGCGAAAAAGCTGTGGCTTTTGTGAAATTTTCAGAAAAAATTCTTAAACGTGGATCCGAGCTGCAAGATTTTTCGAAGAGTGACACGTTTCGCAAAAATTTCAGATTTTTAAGAATTTCTTTCTTAGAGTTTTTAAACTGATAGAGATTTATCGTTTATTTCAGTATGTAGTACAGTTTGTAAAGAGACAGTTTTCAAAATTTTGAAGTGCCTGGCATAATTAGTTTATTTGTACTTATGTACCAAAATCACATGATTTTTTTTTTAACTAAACCGTTAAGAAGCATTCTATCACGCCTTGTGTCCGGCTTGGGCATGGTTGTTAACTTGTCCGTCTCTTAACAGGAGTAACGTTGGCCGCCCACATAATAAAATGGATACAACACCTTCGTGCAGTTGTTGTGGGCAATGCCTAATCAGCAAGTGAAGCCGATGAAAAAAGAAAAGTCTTAATTATCCAAACATTATGTTCACCGAAAGCATCAAAATCTTTCCATAGAGTGCTTATGAAAGATGGGATGTAATTTTCATATTCGTGATTCTAAGTCTTTGAAATATGTCCCAAGAGCGTGAAATATTTAATCGTAAAAATAGTTACAAAGAAAAAAATGCTTCCGGATCATTGAAATTCTCGAAAACTGCGACATTGACCATACCCCTCGATCGTTCGTCATCAAATTTCGGATCGTTAAGCAGATGTCGCAACCCCAAGCGTGATAATCGTCCGGAGGGGGGGACCCAAAAATATGTGAAAGAGTCAGTAAAAAAAAAAAAAATTGAGAGAGAAATAATCTCCGGCTCGACATTTCCTGTACAGAGGGGAGCTCTCCATGGTCCACTCTTCCTGTAAGCTATTGAAAAATGCGGCTCGCAAACTGTAACTCATTTTTTAAAAATCAATTTTTTCCCTTTTTTTAAAAAAAAAAAAAGAAAGAAAGGGGGGGAGGGGACGATGAAGAAGGAGAAAGAGAAGAATGGGCTATATTTTTATGAAACGAAATGTGGTTTCGAAAATCACAAAAATTGCTAAATAAAAAAAAATAAAAAAAATATCATGTCAGTAACAGATTTGATCTTGGTCATTTTTTAAGGGACTTCAGCAGACGTATGAGACATCTTCCCAGTATTTTAAAATGGATGGCTTTCTGCAGCGAGAGAGAAAAGCTTTTCTATCTTTCGCGCTCTCTTGGAATTTCCCCCTCATATTTTGGCAGACTTTTAGTTCCAAGACTACATGTGTCGAGGAATATCCCCCCTTTTTTTTATTCTTCTTTACTGTCTTGTGCTATGCTTTGGCTTTTGTGTCGGTTACGAGTAAGGGACAAAAAAAGGGAAGAGGGAAATTTTCGCTTCCTATGAGGGAGTGGAATTATGTATTTCAAATTCTAGATTTATATCTTTCTTCTGTGAGCGTAATTCATGTCCTGAAAGATGCTGAAACATTGTTACGTTTTGATCGGCGGAAGAATGGAGCAAAATACTGCAGTATTTTTCTCGGTAATTTGTTTAAACAAACTAAGCTTCAGAGGATAACAATAACACTAACAAAAAACAGGTGCTAAAGAGTGAAAATAATTGAAATTGTAAAATAACACCAAATAAAAGGCAAGATATCGTTTTGGATGGAACAAAAAAGGTCCACCCTCCTTCAGTTGCAAAAAAAAATCCATTATCCACACGAGTAAAAAGATAAGGCAAATTTTTTAAAAGAAAATTTCGAGAACGAGAAAGGTTCACTTTTTGGCGTTACATTCAGAGAGACAATGGTTTCTAAAAGATGTCGTAAAGTATGAAGTTGGCTAGAAGATATACAAAGTGTTTTCATTAGAGCTCAAGAAAACGAGAATCTATCTTTTTTCTTTCTTCTATTTCTCGCATCAAAAAATTTTTACTGAGAGAAATTGATGTTCGGTTTTCATTCTCCGATCGGTTTTCATTCTCCGCAAAATTCTTGAATTTCTAAAGATTCGGGCAATTTTTTTTTATTTTTTTTTAAAGTCGCGCGTGCTTCCATTTTTAATAAAGTTGTTAATGCGTAAAATTGGTGTGTTACCCTAGGCAGAGGTAAATGCCCATTTATAAATACCTCGTCTACTGGGTATTTACCCAACCCAAATCTATAAGAAATTCTCTCATCCATTTTTTTAAAAATCTCACTCAGTTTTGAGGAAAAGGAATTGAAATTCTCACCCATTTTTTTCTCGTAATGAAAACACTGTAATATACCTTATTATTTTTGAAAGAGTTTTCCATAGAAGCAATCAGTTAAGAAACCGAAACGTCACGGACGCTAGAAAAATTCGAATCCATACTAAGAACATCCCTTTGTGGATTAGTTAAGGAATGTGAAGGCAAATTAACAACAAATTCTAACCTTTCTACTCATGTGGATGGTTGAACCCGAAACGATCGTCTTTTCGATAAGTACCTTTTACGGTGTTATTTTACAAAGTTTTCAGTTATTTTGTAGGCTTAATGAAACAAGAAATAACCCTGTTCATGTGGAATATTCAGAATTTGACTGATCAATAATAAGATCACTATGACACACATAGTTTACTTCAAATGACTCTGAGCATATATTTTTCATCTTTATAGTTCGTATTTTTGCAAGAATAGTAGTTTTGCAAGAATAAGGTTACCGGTTTTAACTCTGGTAGATGTCCGTTAAACTATCTACATTTTCAACTACTAAAGCTATAAAAATTGCCTTCAAACTAATCAAAAGACCACTCATTCCTGTGTCATTAAACATATTGACAGAAATGAAATTTTCAATTATTTTTTTTCGAATTAAGTTCAAAAAGCTTCAGTAACATAGTCTGCCTGCATTACTAACAAAATAGTATGACTAAGAGCTTTATAAATATAGATAATAGGACAGATCTCTACTATTGAAACACTAAACAATCCTTGCAGCAAGTACAAAAAGAAGAAAAAAAAACCAATAAAGCCGAAAAACGAAATCTCAGACCTCAGAGTCATTTGAAAGAAATGCTTTGTGTCAAAATAATCTCAGATTGATTATTGAAATTCTGAATATTTTGCTTGATTTGTGTACATATTATATTTTTCATTTCTACGAAGAGTAGAATATTGTAATGTAACACTTTTATCATAAGTAAGTCACAGTGTAACAATTTTTTTCAGAGTACTTTTATTCTCAAAATCTACCATGCATTCTTAATCGCAACAAATTGGTCGTGAAAACTCAACCATACATATATTTCATTCTCCGGTGAACAAATATAAAGTCTGTACTATATTTTTTAAATTTGTTCAACGCTCAATCCAATCTGATTTTTCATTCATGTTAAAACATTCAACATTGCATATGATGCAGATTTCACACTTGAACAAAATTTTTTAAACGCTGCGAAATGACCGATACAGTATCAATGATAAGGCTAAATATTTCTCCAAAAATTTTGTGCTAATTTAATAACCAATATTTTAAGAAATATGGTGCTACCATTTTCCATTTCATTGGTGCTTCTAAAAATTTTACAATGTAGTAGAATATTGAACTAGATTTTTTTTTCAGAACTGTCAGTTGTAGAGAGAAGTTAAACAGGAGTCAGTTTCCCTACAATCAGAGTCTGGTAATGGCCAGTCGGTTAAACTCTGTTCCTACATGAACACAGACTAACTATCCTTGGTGCAGCAAAGCCGACCATGCTCAGCGCTTGAGGGGGTGACAACCTCACACGACTATACGCTGTACGACCCTGTACTCTAAAAGTATGCTGAATCTGTCGTTACTCCAATGTCCTCCATGTTCAAACGATATCTCTCGTGGTGCCAATCCAGGCACAAGATCTCTTACCTGGAACTGATTCAAAATTAGGAGACCATTCATAAGGAATAACGTTGGCCTACCTATTAGGCACTTCATCATAAAGTGATCAACATCTTCTGCCCTCGTAACGGTCAAGCCTATAGTAGGAAACTAACTCGGACATTGGGAAGAAAAATTATACGATGAGAAGTTGAACTGGAGTTTGGAAACTACGTAGACACACATTTTAAAACTGTTTTTTTAATTAAAAGTTTTGATGTAGTTTATTGGATAAGAATTAAAAAAATTCTTTTCACGCTTAGACTTATTTTCTTTTCTTGGTTTCTTGGTTTTTTTTTTTTTTTTTTTTTTTTTTTTAAACCCTCTAATGCCTGGACTACTCTTTCAAAGCTGAGGCGAGCTGTCGTTTTATACTTTTCGTACCCGTATCGCGAACGCTCTACTAAACACGACGACAATCTTATTCGATGACACTTAATGTCATCGAATGTCGCGCACTTGGATGGCATAATACTAAGGCTGCTGCGGAGCACCATTGAAAGAAAGTAAACATTTCAGGTCCCATTAATAAAGTCACGCCAAATGTCTCTCCGTTTCGAGATTTCTTGGCGAAATATCGTCAAATTTGGCTTTAAATACAAGTCTTCAAAAATAAAGCCGATTAAGTAATACCGCCAATATTTGGTGAGAAACCGCCAAACGCTATGTTAGACAAGAGAAATTCAAAACTCCCTATCTCGCATTCTTGCTAGCAGGTTTACCAGGAACAAAATTCAAATTTTAATTATTCGACGCATAGAATACGAATTTCAGCCTTAATTTAACCCCTGAAGAACAAATCACCCCAGAAATTCATAACAGTATCAAATGCTTCACGTTCTATGATTGAGACGTTTCACTCATCTGCTTTAGCCCTTTAAAGCGCGAGGTCATAGCACCTCAAAACCACCTAATTCGAGCGCTTTCTCTACTAGTAGGGAGATGGAAACCGGTCGAATGGCCCCAACTCTGAAAAGGTGCAGCTGTTGCCGTCGCTCGATAGAGCTACCAGCTACATAGCGGTCGATAAAATCGCTAATCGCGTGCCACAGCACAGACAGCTGTGTCAAAAACGTTCTATAGCTCTGGGGCACGAAGTTGCTGGTAGTTAAATCGACCGGTTTTCACAGGCTGCAGTATTTCAGCGTTGGACAGTGTACACAGTTGTTCTTCTATCTCGATGTGAAAACATTTTCTCCTCAAAGGGTTAAGATTTGCTGTTGTCTGAAGGCACTACATCAAACCCTACATGTTATCTATCATTAATCAGTTTTACTCATCTACTTAAAAAAAAAAAAGGGTGTATTACATTTAACCGATACGATCAAATCTCTACCAGTCTTTCGAGCCTTATCCATTTATCTATATATCCAACACCATCACTAGGCCATCTTGTGGTAATTCAACATCCTAAGACAGTCGCTGTTTGCTCTACCCATACTTACTGGCAATTGCCATCTCCTTGAAAGGATGCGGGGGCTGTGATTTATGATGCACCCCCGTAAAGGGGGGGGGCTGGAGGTGAACCATGATTGATTCTGCAATCCCTCTTGCCCCCTTCCCGCCCCCCGTGAAAAGCTGCATAGATCGCATTCATTTGCCTGCGCCAGGAAGTAATTTTCGTACCGAATCTACACGGCCGAAATGAAATCTTATGCAAATTTGTAGCGGTGATGCCGAGATATGAGAGAAATCTGGATTATTAGAAATATCGTTAAATGTCGCGCTTGCTGTTTGTTATTAATCTTCTGGAGTCTGATTTTCTAGGAGTACGGTGGTATGAGTGTTCAATAATTAAAATAGTTATGAATTGGAATTATGAAATAGTTTGAAATTCAAAATGTTTTATCTCTACGACACGCGCAGTCTAATTTCATAACTTTAGGAACGGAAATTCGTGAAGCACTTTGCAAGCATTTTAATCTTTAAGGTGAACTTGAAAAGTGCTATACAGGGTGATTCAAAACATGAGCAAATTTCATGGATGTCAAAAAAGAGGCAACAGTGAAAGCTTGCATACCAAACATCTATGATTTATCAGGAGCGATTTTCCAAGCAAAAGTTGACCGCAACGATCCGTCAATTACCAAATTCGTGCTATCTTCTCGACTCGAACTCACTGAAGAACTACTAAAAGTTAGGTTTGTTTTAAATGAATCTTTGTGCCCGAGAGTACACAAAGATATGTCGTAACAATTTATAACTAAGCAAGGTGGCAAATGTCCTATTGTGCAGCTACAAAATACAGAAGCAAAATCCTTTAACCTAAAAAGTTTAAACACCGCAATAATTTGAAATTATGTTAACGAAGAAACATCTTACAGTAAAAATTACTTTGGGATATCGTGCCATCGAATTTTTGGTTAGAAAAATCTTTACCTGTCACAGGCGCTGGTGATTCTAAAATAAACTGGTTGGAATAATTTCCTGGTTTATTAAATTTACTACATTAACAATTGTTTAACAAAAATTCTCTTGGAGTCCTAGTCTTCCCTTCGAATAATTTAGAAAACAACTCCTATACGACCACAACTACTATGCCCTTAAAGTTGCTCTTAAAAAGTCGTGTAACTTTTGAAAAGTTCTTTTTAAAAAATCCAATGAGTCTATTTCCATAACCTGCACCTGCTCTACAATGAGCATTACAAGCTGGTGAATAAGCCATCCATTATTCACCAGCCGGTTGCAATAGCATCCCACATGTAAGACACCCTGACTCTAGGGCACTAAGCACAAGACATTATGCTACAGCGAAAGGCAAAGGGAAACCCTTGTCTGCCGTTTTGGGCCACAGTGCTTGTCACGCACACCAGCTAAGGACAGGATCCCGCCACACTTCCTCTTTCCATCCACAACCCTAGTTAGGGTGGTGCGAAAAACAATTTTTTTTTTTAATTTGAAACGTCACCATGTTCAATAGTTGCGATTTTGATAGTAAAATTAAACCCTGAAATTTGGATGAAATTGTTTAATATCTTAGGCCTCCTCAAGATCCACGAATTTTGGAAATTATAGTAAAAAATCCTTTAAAATCAACTGCTCTTTTCATTAAAAGAATAATAAAAATATGAAATGTCGTCAGGTTATTTATTTGCAGTTTTGAGTATATAAACATCTGTAAAAAGCTAGCTGATGTAAAATTAAATCTTAGGTCTCCTCAAATTCCTTGAAGATGAGCGTTTTTCTCTGAAAATGGTACGCAATGATATGTAAATAGAGAAGATACTAGTTTTAGCTTCTCATGTAAGGAGTAGGTTATTTTACTCGGAAATCAGACTGTTTTTTTTTTTCAAAACATGGCATTATCTTCCTATCGACTGTTTTTGCTCGGATGAATCCATCTCTTACATGGAGGCCACACACATGAAGAGCAGATTCTGTCACAATCCTAATCATCCTCTCAACTGCTTGGGAATGGCAGGGTATTTTTAGAAATTTATCTCAAGAGCGTGGATGTTTATTCGACTTCAGTAATTCCTGTAACACACTATTTGTCCATTTTTTTTTTTGTGATGGGAGGCTCAGTCCCAACACATTCTTGCCAATGGATAAGGTCAATGTAGTCATTGTTTTCGAAATTCACCTTTGGAATCTGAAACCTTCTAATGCTCGTTGTTTGTACCGAAGACTTTCTGGCCTTTATGATACGCTGAATGGCAAGCTGGTGGACAGATATTCTGTCGTCGAATAACATTGCGGCGAGTACATTTTCGGCATGAACACAATACGAGTTGTTTTGAACAACGCTTTTTATTATACCCTTTTAATTATCTGGGAGATACTGAAATCGAGATATAAAATATTGCAAATTCTTTGGGCCGTCCTAAAAGGCACTGTTACACTTGATTCTGAACCATGTTGGCACGTATATTTTCAGTACGAATGTGGCTAATGCAATAAGTTATGGTGTTGGATAAGATGTTCCAAAATGCAAACGCAAAATGTGATTTGCGAACGATAGTCAGCGAGAATGGGAAAGTTTTCCAGGGTCTCTTATTTTGTAGATCTTGTGGGCAATAACTAGAGGAAACAGCCTTACAAATTTCCCACAAATAACGTTGTTCAGTGCTAAGATCTCCAAAGTCAATATCGGACTCAAACGATAATTCAATTTCCTGGAAGTTAATGATAGGAAATTTAGTGCACGTCTTCAGGGACTTACCAATCAATGCGATTGGTCTTGATGTTTTCCCGTCGACTGCTTTTGTAAGGGGGCATAATGGCAGTTTGCTAAAATGAAATTGACATATTTGTCTAATGCACGGGAGAATTGAGCTTTTCTTGAGCAAGGTGTCTAATTACACGTGCATTTAACCGGTATTAGTCACTTCCAATAAAGGCTAATTCTGATAAATCAAAAGCTTTCTCATTTTAGTCATTTAATAAACTGAATATACCATCGAAAATGTCCTTTGAACTCTTGCTCTTCGGTGAAAAATGTCCCAAATAGACAGAACCGGGTTCTTCCAACTAGTGTAATATGCTCCCCCCTTACTTTTCTCGTTTGCCACTTGCTATCATCCATTTTCGTAAGTGTGAGAGTTTCATCCCTTCTTCCGTCAAAAAAGAAAGCTATGATCTTGTGACCAGACAGTGGCGGATTAATGCAAGTTTATCGGGGGGGGGGCGGTTTGTTTGTCGGTGGGGGCAGTTAATTAGAAGATTGACATATACATCCATTTCATGGAAGTAAACTAGAATCTTTTAATTTCTTTTTTCTCGGAGAGGGGGGGGGCGGTCGCCCCCTTCCACCCCCCGTTAATCATTAATAATTTAAAGAAGCTGAAAATCAGGATGATGCTTACAAAAAGTATGTGAGAGGGTGAAATTTGTTAATATCAAGCTCATGCTCGTAATGGGTGTAGACGAGTTTGTTTATCCAATTTATCGGGCTATTTTTGGAGTAAAATGGTAAACTTTAAGGGATTTGGGGAGGCCTAAGAATTAATTTTACATCTGCTAGCTTTTTACAAATGTTTATATACTCAAAAGTGCAAAGAAATAACCTGGTGACATTTCATTTTTTTTTTCTTTAATGAAAAGAGCAGTTGATTTTAAAGAATTTTTTTCTGTAATTTCCAAAATTCGTGGATCTTGAGGACGCCTAAGGTATTAAACAATTTCATCCAAATTTCATGGTTTCATTTTACTATAAAAATCGCAACTATTGCACCTGGTGACGTTTCGAATTTAAAAAAAAATTGTTTTTCGCACCACCCTAACCTTAGTCCACCTGATCCGGGCCTCATTCGATAACTGAGGCTCCCTCTAGCCATCTACTCATATACTCGACTGCTCTGAAGAATTTGTACGCTTTGCGGGTCACAAGCAAGATTCCATGGTTAACGGCTCTGGTGTCCATTTTGGGAAATAGCCCACTGTAACATACAGATAATAAATGCACCACCAGTATTATCTTAAGATACCTGCACCAGCAGTATCAGGAATTGGTATACTAAGGCGATTGCCGCAGCAACCTTGAAATACCACCGGTATTTCGAACTTCGTTATATACACCATCGGTATTTCAAACTTCGGTACCAGTATAGACCTTTTAGAACCACCAGTTATATCCACCACCAGTATTTTATCGATAGACAATCCATGCACCACCAAAGTCGCCTTGATACATGGACTACCAGTATCAATAGCAGGACCCCCATCCAGCTGTCCCTGGTTTTGGGGAATGGTGCCTACTATTACCTCTAAGTCGTCCGATAAACTTAGTAACTCTCCTAGCGCTTTTATGAAGCGGGCTAGAGCCTTGCGCCCTTCATTACTACACACATGGTTGTTGAATATGGATACATCCAACTTCGGGCAATACCGATTTCTCAGTACTTGCAGTCTTTCGACAGATGGATACGGTGTGTAAGCTATCGGCGGGGGTTCTCAGATCGCAGTAGTTCACAGAGAATCTTCTGAAGTAGGCCGGGAAGGGACCGTGGTTTGTCAACACCCAGTTCACCTCCTGTTTCTCCATACTCTCTTTTCGCACACGTTCGGAAATTCTGTGTACGTAAAACTTCCAGTCTCTGCTTCGTCCCGCTTCTGTCGCCACAGCCTACGTACCTCAATCCTCTTGGAGTGCTTCACAATCCCGATAATCTTTTATCTACTGTCAATCTTTTGGTACCACTCTTAGCCAAAGCATTGGCTTCCTCGTTCTCTCTCGTTCCGACATGTGCTTTCACTTAGTGGTAGCGAATCCGTCAAGCTCCGATCTTGAAGTGGATTGCATCAATTGCTGCATTTCCGCAGTTCAGCCTCGAAAGAATCTAGAGCGAAAATTGGCTGTCAGTATAGACCTTTTAGAAATCCAAAGAGTTCAGCCTGGAACACACTTCCGTTGTCCGAAAGCCGAAAGTGGCCCACCTCTACTCTCAATCGGTCCCGGTAGAGCACGTATCCTGCAGACACTTGACCATTGAGCTTTTATCCATCTGCGAAGACCTCTAGTCCCTTCCTCCGTGGGCCCTCTTGATCCCAGAGGAACGGGCTCTTGCTCGGATGTGTGACCCAAACGTAGAAGTTTGCCCTCTACATCGAAGGGCTCAAATCTCGTCTCCTAACTGGATCGATTGACCCATTTTCCGGAGTCCTTCTAAACCTGCAAGTCCAGAGGTAAGAGGCCAGCTAAGACACAGAGCGCTGCATTGCTTGTCGTAGGATAACACTTCATTATCGCTCGCAGAATCATTCTCTGAACATGGTTATGGCGCAGCAGCATACGCTCCGTTCCTTCATCATACCAGGCTCCGCAGAAATAGAGAACTATATGCTCCACATCACGCTTGTAGAGGTTTTTCAACATCTCTCCGTTAATCCCGTTGCTGGTTTTGCTCAAACCGTGGATACTAAGAAAATACTTAGCCAACAGCTTTTTCAAATGACTGACGTATGCCATAGAATTCATCTGTCGATTAAGCACTAAGCCCCGACTCCTCACTTTTGTCTCAAACGGTTGTCTGCCTCCCAATCGGATGACAGAGGCGGGTCTTGGATTCCGCATTCTCCGTGCTATTCATGGGCGCCGGCAGAATGTTTCCCAGGGGGGGGGCAAAGACTACTTCAACGTATGATTACCATGTTAGAAAGAGCAAAAAAGCAAGGGAAAACACTGCATACAAAAATCCGGGGCGGAGCATTGCCCCCTTGTCCTGTGCTGCCGGCATCTAAGGCTATTATGTGAAGTTCTACCGTCTTAGCCGGACTGAACTCCCATTTGTGTTGCTCGCTCCGTTTCTGAAGGATTGCGAGAACCTCAGTCGCCCGAAGGCCTCACTGATGCACAATGGGAACATCGATCCCCACAAGAAAGTCATCAGCATAAGCGTGCAAGCGGACTCCAACTGGAAGCTTCAACTTAAGGGCTGCATTAGCTAAGATATTCCACAACAGTCTTCCGGAATCAGAACCCTGCAGACATCCTCGGTTGTAGCTATGGACAATTTCTGAGTCATCTGAACGGTATACCGCGTCTCTTATTGTAAAGAAATTTGCTTAACATACTGTATAGGTTTTAAGGGCAGCCTGTTTGTCCCAACAGGAAGAATATAGATGGCCATTATTGAAGGCACTTTTAACGTCTAAGGAAATCAGACAGGTATCCACACCCAGAGATCGATTGACCTCGACAGTTCTATAGATAGCGGAGATGGTTTCCTCAGCACGCGTCTCCGACGTAAACCCGAATTGGGCCTTGGCCAGTTGCTTACCTTTATAAAGGAAGAGGTATAGGCGTTCCACTACTAGTCTATTGAGGACTTAAATCCATGCTGACAAGAGACAAATCGGACGATAGCTCGTGGGGTCAGTTGTGTCTTTTCCTTCTTTGTTAAAAAGTGCCAATTTGGTCCTTTCCAAACAAAAGGGAAAATGCCTAGCTGGAGGCATTTATTGAAAACCGCTAAGAACAGTTCCTTGTTGGCCTCGAATGCCAAATGAACAATGTCTAGAGGTATTCCATCCAGTCTCGAGGCTTTGCCCTTATTAAGAGCGCCCAGAGCTGCCTCCAGTTCCTTCATAGTCAATGGTGATCGTCTCAAGAGAGATCTGGCCTCGCCGCTCTCATTTCCCTCTATTCCGGAAGCTATTCCAAGATCACATGTCAGAAAGCAACAGTACGCAATGGGTTTGCACTCAGCATTACAGAGTCGTAATTCCTAAGTCTCTTTACGGTCCAATAAAATCGCTCTGTTTAGCTATCTTTCAGGTGTTTGACGACGAGGACGACGAGGATGTGAAAGCAGTCAGAATGTGGTAATGTGACGGATAGACTCTGAGCCGCTGCCCGTCACACCAAACAAGAAAATCATCACTTGTACTAAACCACCTCCGACCTCCCGGTTAAAGAATACAATAGCAACAGAGACTCGAAAAAAATGTAGACTGTCTCTTTGTAGTAGGCACTAATACAAACGTTGAACCTAAAACAATTACAAAAATGTATTGTGGGAAAAAATGTTAAACATAACTGCATTTTGCAGCATTTCCCTAAACATATAATTTTTTGACCTATTTTTGAGGGTTATTTTCATAATTGAGAATTTTTTCATAACGTTGCATGAGACATGTAGGTCTGTTGTCAATATAAGTGCACAGTGCATTTGATGAGGAAGGATTATTAATTTTTTTAAGTGTTTAACATCATTAGTTTGTTTTTAAAACTGTTCTAAGTCCGTTTTGTAGAAGAAACAAACAACTTTAACAAAGTGGTGCTACTTTATCTTATCACTCTGCAGTTTCTACCCTTTAATGCGACGCATTTAAATCTTCCAATCGGGGGGGGGGCACATCTTTTACACCTGTGTGTTCTACCTGGATGTCGATAGCAGATCCCATAGGGGGGCTCGCGGCGCTAGTCGGGGGAGGTCTGCGCGCAATTACACAGGCGACGACGACGACGACGCAATAACGTAATGGCGAAATAATAAATTGCGCGCGCCCGGGGCACTCTATCCCAGAACACCCTGACTTTTATTGATGGCCGCCGCGTAATATAACGATGATGATATTTGATTTGGCTGGGAGCCTTTAAAAATAAAATAAAATAAGAAAAGTTTTGGGCTTGATAGATCGCTGAAAAGTGCTGAGAGCGATGCGCTGTTTGCGGTCCAAATGAAAAAGGCCTCGCATTGTGAGCCGAGTATAATGTGGGCATAAAAGGTATCTTATCAGTCGTGCGCTGATGAGATGATCGCGTACGTGTGTTGTTGTGTTCAGACATAAAGGTAAAAATCGAATCAGGACTCGATGCTTTCAGAAAATGTCACCGCGGCTTTAATCGATGAGGACGAAATACACAATAAACGTGATTTATCATTAATTCGAGGGTATCAGTGTATATAAAGGGAAGTAATCTACGAATGCAGTGTGTATCTTAGAGAACTTATAGTAGGTTCATTTTGTTAAACTTCTGAAGTACTTAATGATTAAATCTATTACATACATTCATAAATCAATCAAATTCGTTGAAAAATTGGGACTTGTGTTTTATAAAAATTTGATTATGTATAATTATTCTTGTCATCTAAACTAAAATCCTCATTCTACATTTGAAAAATCAAAAGTTGTATTTTGTGGACTGGAACAGCAAATTCAGTTCAATTAGTCAATAAGTTGCCTTAAGGGCTTCTAAATCTCGGTGAATTTGCTACAGTTTTCAGACTTTTAGAGGTGTGAGCTTGTAAAGTAATGTTTTGAGAGCTAACAAGCGTTTCTTCCAATTTCAAAATAATCAGCGTATCTCAAAACTCATTCATAAATGAATCTAAAAAGCTAAATGTAAAAACTGACTGCGTGAAATATCAGACAAAAGTAACATTGTAAGCAATATTTGATAGTTAAAAGACAAGAAAAAGAAGTAAAATCTCTTATTGGGATTACAAATCTTCCACGGGAATGTCTCCATCAATGACTAAACATAAAACGCGGAAAACATTTTGCAGCAGTTACGAATGCAACATACATGAGGAGTCTGAATCACCTTTAATGGTACTCCAATCAAATAGCTCCGGGAATTTGACGCGTATGCACCTTAACTAGAAATTTCCATATCCAGAAATCCGTCAAAATAAGGACAAGTAATTAACATTCTCTTGCATGTGACCTGTTTGCAACATCAAGACTTGTTGGAATTGCTATGGTTGCACAGTAGTACTGGAGCTCGAGAATCGTACTTCTCGATACATTTAAAATGCAAACAGAACCTCAGCACTGTTTGCATTTTAACATGCGAGCAGTTTTGCATGGGATGCTCTACAGTCATCCTTACAGGGCAAAGATTTTAACAGAAACGATCGGTAATTCGGATAGTGTCTATCTCACGTGAACGTAATTTCTTCACATTTTTTTCCCTTACAACGTGAAAAGAACATGAGGCTAAGCTTATACACTCCCGGAAATTGAGAAAAAGAAATTGACGAAAGATGAAGAAATTTAAGAGTTAACTAAAAAAAAAAAAATGAATGGAGTTTGTACATGTCAATTACAGGAGCCATGATTGAAATCTTCCGTTACAGCATGGGATATTATGCAAATTAATCAGTGGTGATTTAGGTGTAGTGTGAGATGAATGCAATCACTGCTAGAATTACACATTCTTAAAAAGATTTTGAGTTAGCTACAATCCTTTCGTAGAATGAGAGTCAATTTTTAGAAGTTTTCGAACTTTCAGAGAGTTCTTTTTCAGGACTCCACAAAGTCGGTTGTCTTATTGTCGTATTACTGAACCAACTGGAAGAGAGATATCAGTAGTACTAATTTAAATAATTCTCCATGTTGTAGAAAAATCTCAACCGTGTGTTCTGAAATTATCATTACACCTACGTGTACTCTATCCATTTTTTTTAGAATATATTTAAAATTCATGATCGTCCTCCAGTTTTTTCTTGGTGTTCCTTTTCCAATTTCCAATAGTGCATGGTAGTTCTGATGATAAACGTGTATTGTGTTCACATCACTTCGTCTTTTAAGATAATAAAGCTTCATCAATTCATGGGAGTGTTCTAGTCTAAATTTTAGCTCGGAAGTGAGCGATCAGCACTTGAACCGTGCAAGTTCAGTTACTAATTTTTGCTAAAACATTGAGTGCACACTTTGGTAGCGAAAGCCTGCTCGCTGCCTCAAAAAACTGCACTTTAACATCTGGGGACGGATAAACGGGTACTTTTCGCATGCTTGAATAAAATCTGAAGTCATCATAGACGATGTCCTTTGTTTATTACCAGTTGTCGCTGCAAGCTCTGTCTCAACGTTAAAAAAAACCTCATGTTTCCTTTCAATTTATTTAACAAAGTGGAGACTAGAAATATGTATTGTGTCCCCCAAAAAGGTGGCAAAGGGCTTTAATTCTTTATTTATTAAAGAAAAGTAGGCAATGTAAATTAAAATAATGTTTAAAATAATATTAGTTCAAGATAAAAGTTTAAAAAAAATCTAACTGACCATGGAAGAAATTACATTGTTTAATGTACACCCCCCAAAAAAAGTATTTGAGCAAGAGAGAAACTTCCTACGTTGGTTCCGTATGTTAAAATTTTTTTATCATAGAATATGAATTAGGCTATCTATAAATATGACCTTCCATATTTCTATCAAGTTGTGCGTTTTTCAAAAACTCAATTATTATTCGCAAATTTAAAATAGGAAATTTCTCTCTTGCTCGAATACTTTTTTTAGAGGGTGTACCGGTATGCAAACCTGTAATTCTTCTCAAGTACTACATTCTTTAGATATAATTTTTATGAAAATAATAGCTAAAGTCATTAATATATTTCATAATACTTCATACTTTCTACAGATATGTTTGCTCAGAAAAAATAAAATTTGCATCATTATTCGATGTCATTTATTTTACTAAAAACCGCTCCTTTCATCCACTCTGAAATACCACGGAATGCATATAGATTCCAGGTCCTTAAACACCATCGAACTGGAGCTGCTGCATCGCTATCGCAAGCTATCCTAACATCAAACATCTAAATAGTCCTTTCAAAATTGATTTTATTCACATCTTCCGAGAAATGTGTATCCAAACCCGAGGTAAGCTAGGCAGCCCATCCAGCAAGAAGACTACGCTGCTGGCTATGTACACACACACACACACACAGCCGGGCACATAACGTACATAGCGCGTGTTCTTCCGTCAAAAACATCTTTGTTGAGGGAAATCTCTGGAGACCGCAAGCTCTCTGAAATTTAGACGAGGCCGGCTGATAAGCCGGGGCTGTTTACCGAATATTGAAAAAAGAAGCACCGCACGTTTCGCTTAAACGCTGATCAAAGATAAAAGTGGAGCGGTTTTCTGGTGGCATAGAGCTATTAAAGGGTTTAAGAGTTGGTGGAATCGGGTATATATATTTATGTGTGTGTGTGTGTGTGTATATTAGCCCGGAGCAAATCGTGAATGTGGCAGGAATGGGGAAAAATTAGTAGTTTCGACGATGGTGGATATCAAAAGGATCTGCGAAGAGCTGGGATATACATATGTAAGTTTGCGTGTTGAACTTCCGGATGGAGGGGAGGAAGAGATTATGTATCCGCAAATTAAGCAAGAGAAGTTGAAGTGCTTTGACAGGTTAATTTGCGTTAAATGCGCTGAAGTTCCATACTCGAACGTAAACTTTCTCGATTTTACATGGCTTGGCTGATTTTTTTCCGTTTTCAGTCTGTAATAATGATAATAATAATAAAATTAACGTGTCAGTGATAACAAATGCATGAAAATACAGTTGTTAAAAATACCGCTACAGTTTGACTAAAACGTGTTTTTACTAAATTCTACGAGTCAGGTGGAATTTTTACCAGTTACTTAGACTAATCTAACCACCTTTAATCACGAAAGATAGGAATTTCATTTTGGATAGTTGATTTTAAATTATAAGGAAAAAAGGCATTTGCACAACCGTTTATAAAAATTATCCTTAGAAGACTTGAATTATCAACACAGCGCATCAAATTTTGTTTTTCGCGAAATATAGTACTTCAGTGTGAGGTGACATACTGCATTCACTCATTGGGTATGCATATTTCTGTCTTATTAAATATGTTTCTGTCACAGGATTTTGTTAACAAATCCTGTATAGGAAGATAAGTATGCCGATTTGATTCTGAATATAGATACCTGCAATGCGTCTGTCTGCATTGGTTGAGAGATTGACTGCTAAGGATAGACGTGAGACGAAAAATAGTGCTGTCTCGTCTCTCAAAACAGCTGGTAAGTTCTGTCTCGTCCATCAAAATTCCTATATAGTGTATAGTAATAATAAAATCGTCTGTCTTGTTTCGTATGACAACTGCAAATCTCTGTCTATCTCTCACATACACCTCTAATCAGTGCCATATTACCGGCAGGGCAAACGGGACAACTGCCCAGGGCCCTCAGATTTTAGGGCCCAAAAATCTTACATCTTACACTTTTATAATTTTACAATAAAATTACAAAGGACAAAAAATTCCAAAACTTAAATGATTTTTTATTTATAAAGTATGAACAATGAAAATAATTCCAATTTACATTTGTATAAATTAATTTAAATTTATTTTTAATTCTTCGAAATGCTCTATAGTCCATATAGCATACCAATATGTAGGAAAATAACTAAATACATTTTTCAAAGAGTATTTTTAATGTTAAAAAATAGCAAAATTTTTGAATTATTTGTTATTTTAAGAAATATTTACAAAAATGACTGTTTACAAAAAGTGGTTGTATTCCGTATATGTTATCAACTGTGATATAGCATTTCGATGTAACGTTTAACTATCTGTTTCTTTGACATCATGTAACTATGTTCGTTTATTTCAGATTACGTAAAACAAAATTTTTGTTTGGAAGGGGTAAGATATTTAAAACTTTCAGTATGAAACAATCATAATTTTTTTAAGGGGAGGTTATTGCAAGGGGCCCAATTTTTTTCTTCTGCCTAGGGCCCACCCTTGTCTTGATCCGGCTCTGCCTCTAATCATAGCTTGCTTCTTAAAATCACTGTTAATACTAAACTTCCGTAAGATGAAATCAGTAGAATAAGGTTACAGGTCAACATTACTTTAACTCA
Source organism: Cheiracanthium punctorium (assembly GCA_038373885.1). Lineage (NCBI taxonomy): Eukaryota > Metazoa > Arthropoda > Arachnida > Araneae > Cheiracanthiidae > Cheiracanthium > Cheiracanthium punctorium. Next base: position 189,206 of record JAWZYV010017693.1, on the reverse strand, counting down.
ACATTAAAAATTAAGTATACGGCCGCGTTCAATTACTAACAGGCTGATTGTGATTGGTCGCACAGTCACATTCTTACATGCAGATCGAGGTGTGTGAGAACGCAGGAATATGATTACTGATTGTTATTCATTTTCTGTAGTTGCTGATATTCAGTCTTTGCACTTTGTGTTTGTTGCAGCTTTAGGGTATGAATTAGTTTGCTACCTATAAATTGAAATTATTATATATAGCATAATTTATGAGTGGGTGATTCTGATTACTAACCTTAGAAGAAAAAAATGAAAGTTATTCATAATAACTAACTATTAAGATAAATCAGACATTTCTACTAATGAATTATCTATATTGTATCGTGTTTTTGAAGAAACCCTAATTATTGGTCATCAACTTATATCGTTATTACTACAACACAGCACACATATTATAAAACTATCAACTATTATTACAAATAACCAGCAATAATAATTCATTAAGATTTACCTTACAGCCATTGAAATTAATACTTCAGTATTCTTTTGTATGAGTTCATTACCACCGGAAAAGTCCACTTTAAATTCAGTCTTTCCTTTTTTGAGCATTCTTTTTCATGTACACGCTTAAATCTACTGAGTAAAATAATCAATGGAGCGAAAAATTCTCAATTTTTGAGCATTATACAACAGCTCCATTTAGCCTAAATAATAATCAAAAAAGAGGAGTGTTTTTACAAAATCTGTCGTTTTTGATTAATATAACTGTAATCAATTATGATTATTATTTAAGCTATAGAATGAGCGTTTTTACAAAATCAGTCCGTTTTTAATTAATATATCTGTACTCAATTAAGATTATTATTTTAAGCTAGAAAAAGGGTGTTTTATGAAAATTTGCTGTTTTTGATTAATATATTGAATGATTCGTTTTCTTCATTTTTTATTATCAGAGCTGTAATCTATGATTATAAGCCCGAGAAAATAAATTTTAATTCAAGGCAAATACATTACATATATCTTAATACACTATAAAAAAGTATTCTTTTAATAAATAGAATATAATTTCACTATAGTCTCTAGTTATAAAACGAATTCACAGTACAGTCAGAATACAGAAATGCAATCATGGTTAAACCAGCTATGAGATTTAATTAAAGCAGCAACCCAATTTATTTACATGAGAAAGGTAAAATAGTACTTACTCACTTGACTGAAGATATCATAACTTCATTTGTTTTACAACAGCTACGAAATTTTTATAATCTAATCGTAAGAAACTAAGTCCATTAAAACAAAATTTTTACCGAAAGCATCCTCTCCACATTTAGGGTGAATTTATTTCACAACTCTGAATATGAAAAAGATGCATTTGGTATTCGGATATAAAATAAAATTATCACCAGCGAATACATCGAAAAGTAATCGCCCACAGCAAAAGGACTTAGCATTAAGTAAAGTACATTCGCTATCCTCTTTTGAAACTCTTTTAATTCATATTTTGATAACGACATGTTTGTTCTTCGATGCCCGCCGCAAGCCACGATTCCCGCGTTGTGACTATGTACCGTTTTCCGTTGAAGAGCGTCGGTCACGTGATAGTAATAGGATATCTTATCCGGCATTTTTTCGTGGGGGAGAGACAGAATTCTCAAATAGACAAGATTTAAGTGAAAATTGAGCTAAATAGAATCTAGCGAATTGGGAGCATTGAGGCGAATGGAGGAGTTTACAAATTATTGTCTTTAAGGAGTATTTTTCCGAAATTTTTAGCGTAAAAGGATTTAAAACAGCCGATAAGAAATTTAATCAATAAAGGAGTGTTAGTTTTAATCAATAGATTTAAGCATGTATTTTAATATCCGTCATTGTGAAAACCTTACCGTGCATGAGCGTGTGATGCCATTGTTTTGTTTGTAAAACCGTATTTCCCAATAAGGAAGCCTTTGGGCTTACACATAAGTACAAATAGAATGTGCTAGTCAAGGATTTAGACATTTCGAAATTAGAAATAAGCCCAAGCTTTTACTTGTGGTAATTTTGGTCACACACATCGTCTAACCGTAAAATAACACAGAATGAACACTGTTACTCCGTCCTTTACATGACCGGTTGAAATATATGAATGCTATGGTTATGAATCTGTTAACAATCGCTTTTTCCCCCTTGTATAGTAATATAATACACCACTGGAGATTCCGTTCCCATAAGAACACGAAACGTGAAGCAGCACCGGCTTGGCCAGTGCTTGGGAGGGTGAACACCTGTTCCGACTGGGATGCTGTGGGACTGAGTACTCTAATGGGAGCTGGTGCATGTCAAATCTTTCGTGACTCCAATGTCCTCCATGTTCATACGATACCTCGGGGGGTACCGATTTCAGGTGCTAGGTCTCTCATCTGGAATTGGTACAAAATTAGGAGACCCCGAGCGAAGTCGGACTTCGTCCCACTAGTGTTCATTCAAATGGAGCCCGTCTCTTTCACACATCGCCGTCTTTGGTGGATCCGGCATCGCTTCGCAGTTGCGAGAGGCACAAAACAACAACAACAACAACAACTACAAGAACTATCGTAGACTGAAAACTGATTTTAATTTAATCATGATTTGATCTGAAAGAAGAAAAGAGGTATTTCCATAAAATTCTTGCTGTAAAATACAACGCCATGAATACGTAAAAAAGGATTTCAGAACATTTCGAATAGAATCCGCCAAGAAGGGCAGACGTGAAAAAGAAGGGGAGGGGCCCATTATTCTTGAAAAAAAAAATGCATTGTAAAAATCATATGTATTATCTTTTGAATTCTCGCTTTAAAATTTAACAAATACGAGTCCTATGATTTGGCACAGCTTGTTTGTAATTCATTACGTGCTGAAAATTTATTTGCTTGAATTTTATGTAAAAAAAAAGGCACTACTTTGAGGTACACCTAGTGCTTACTCATAAAGGCATCACCTTTTCATCCACTCATTCAATAAAACCGAAAAACTTTAAGGTCCTGTCAGCTCAAAATGTGTTTATCATTTCACAACACAAAAACAAACAAGAAAGAAATAATAATATAGATTAAACTACATGCAAGAAACTACTCCTCGAAATAATACCTGTTATTCCGGATATCAGATGCTATCAACTTTTTTCATACTAAATTGAATATTTGCTCTCCGCAACGGATATTATCGCTGCACTCAGAAATTATGAATTTTAAGTTCGCACATGCACATTTTCCAGTTATCACCTTAACTGTAGGCGTACGGCAATATACAGAGAGGGTAAATAAGCACCCAAGCAAGAGCCATGCCGCAGCAAGCCCATAAAAAAACTCCATTGCTTCACTCATGAATAACAATATGAGCTGGTTATTTTCTGGGCGTCACTGCGGGCTGAAGAGAAACAGCAATAAAAATTTTATAGAAAAAAGTTCTAGGGGTAAATTTGTGAGGAACTATGAATATATATTAAAAGCTCTTCAAATCTTTATGATGGATTGAAGTAGTTCTATATAATCATGCCTCACTGGCGGTTTTTCCTTCAAATAATTAGTTTACCCGAGACTCAGGCTGTTGAGCTAATCGCTCTATTATCAACACCTTCCTGAGTAAAATATATATATTTTTTATTTTGTTTAATGGGTGAGGCCTAGCGCACACACCTACTATCAACAGGTACGATTAAAGGCATCATCACTTGGTTTAGCGATGAGTGTTCAATATAGGCAATAGTGGAGTAAGTCCATACGAATTTTTCGGGGAAGCAAAACGTCGCGGTAAGTAATATACTAGATGTTGTAAATTAAATTGAAAACCGCTTTGAACAAACACCGAGAATTGCGTAAATATTCTTAAGTTATTTGCAATAGACAGACTCTCCTCTGCTCGAAAGGAAAAATCACGTTATTAATCAACTTATACAAAGCAAATTGTTTGTGCAAGTTGTCAAACAGTTGAATTTGTGCAATAAATAAGTATGATGGATATTCTCATAGCCATCCAAGAATGTAAAAGAGGCCTGTGTATATGTTAGTATTATATAGAAAAATACATTAAAAATATCGATATTTTTGTTTAATTGTTCAGTGTATTTGATACGAAAATTTTAATGATTTTGCTGTAATAAATGAAAGAAATAAGGAAGCTTAGCTTGATATCAATTATTTTTATTTGTATTAAAACATTATTTTCTTAACAGACATATTTCGCATGAACTTTAGCAGAAAAACAAAACAAATAAATAAAAATTAGTTTATTTACAGCATTTCGAATATATCTACAAATAGAAACTTAATTATACAGGGTGTCCCAAAAAGGTGGTAACACCCTTTAATTCTTTATCTATTCAAGATAAGTGGACAGTGTAAATTGAAAAATGTTCCAAATAAGGTCGAAATAAGACTCTGTTAAGGAAAAATTCCTCTCGATAATTTTCAAAAAGTTACACTGTTTAAATTTGTAGCCAATCCCCGTACAAAAACATTCCCAGTTAGTAAACTGTGCCCCATACACTAATGACGTGTTGTACCAAATTTGAGCCTTTTATCATAGAACGTCGCAGAGATATCTTTCCTGTACTACCCCTCGAAATGCTCACATTCCAAATGATTTTTTCATTCCGAGAGCCATTGAAAAGTGGTTTAAGTCAGCGTTATATTTATCTTCTTATATCTGACACTTTTTAAGGTATAATTCTCAAATTTTATAAGTCATCTCATTAGTGTATGGGACACATTTTACTAACTGGGAATTGTTTTGTACGGAGATTGTACACAAATTTAAAAAGTGTAACTTTTGAAAATTAACTAGAAAATTTTTTTCTTAAAGGAGCCTTATTTCCGACCTCATTTTAAACATTTTTTCAGCTTACACTTCCCACTTATCTCTAAAATATTAATGGCCCTTACCACCTTTTTGGACAAAATTAATTGAAACAATACAAGTAGGTTTAAGTTATACAGCGACGATACAAGTTGGGCTAATAATTTTTATTCAGCACAACACCTAAAAGCTTTAACACTCTTGAAAAAATGTATGCACAGCATATAATGTATATGCTGTAATTGAGAGAAAGGGCAATATGGTAGAATAAATATTTCCACCGAACGAACGTTTGATTGTTAAACAACCGAACTAAATGAGTTGTTTTTTTTCAACTTTTTATGTCAGCAAATGTTACTAAACTACATTGGAAGTGTCTGCATTCGTGAATACGTAAAACCTTAAACAAAGAGAGTGAATAGCCACTTAGGAGTAAAATACTAGTAATCAAAAATGTAAGATTTCAGTCTTCTATAATTAAGAAAGTTCTGAACTTTTCTCCTTGATCAATTGGCTGCTGATACTTTCCAACATAATTCTGATAGTTGATGGGCTAATGGCAGCCATTTCACATCTTATAAGGTACTAGCTGAAGTACCCCTTCTTCGCACGGGAATGAATGGACTTTTTGATATTACGATTTGTGGTGATTACTGTTCATTGTAATAAACAGATATAGCAAAATGGATATCGCGTTATATTGCGTCCAATAATCATGCATACCGAATTTCAAGGCAATCGTTTCTACGGTGCAGAAGTCCATGCGGCGTAGCGCAATCTAGTGGCGAGTTTTAGCAAAACGGATACGGCGAAAATATTCTTCGCATTCAGATATCGATGTATACGAATTTTCATGACTATCGGCTGGACAGTCCTGAAGTTCATGTGTTGACGCGACATCTAGTGGCAAGTTATAGGAAAATGGATAGCGCCAAACTCTTCCCCGTGTTCAAATATCTATGTATACCTATTTTCAAAGCGATTATTTGCACAGTCAAGAAATGATACACTGCAGGGCCATCTAGTGGTTAATAAAAGTAATGATTTGCTACAGCGCCGTCAAGTGGCGAGTTATTGCAAAATGGATAACGCCAAAATGTTCTCACTGTTCAAATAGCTATGTAACTGATTTTCATAGCGACCGTTTGAATGGTCAAGAATTTGGCCTGCTGCAGCGTCATCTAGTGGCGAGTTGAAATAATAATGCATTGCAGTGTCATCTAGTGGTGAGTAACATCAAAAGGAACGCAGTTAGAATATATTCTTCGTGCTCAAATGTGTAAGTATAAAAAATTTTATGCCGATCAGTCGAACGGTATAGAAGTTGATGCGTTGCAGCGCCATTTAGCGGCAAGTTACAGCAAAATGGATAGTGAAAAATATTCTCCGTGTTCTAATATTCGCGTGTACCAAATTTCATCGAAATTGGTTGGACGATATTCGCATAGCAAACGGCTAAATGGAATAGAATTCGACGTTGTGCTAAGGCACCAAGTGGCAAGTTAGAGGAAAACGGATAGCATAAAAACCTTCTCCATGATAAAAGACTTAGGTGAACCAAATTTCATGGTGATTGGTCAAACGGTGCTGGAGTTTTTCAACCTCATACACACGTACCAACATTCATTTTTATCTATAACCAGTGTCATTATATATACCAGTCTCAAATAAAATCCAGTTTCAGATCTAAGCCTCGCCAAAGTGCCAACATACGCCATTTTGCAAGAGTTTTTTCAGGGAATCATTCGAAGCATTGACTTAGCAGCAATCAATATGGGAAATGGTTCAACCGCCAAAAAGTAAAGCACGCATTTATTTGAAAAGTGGAATCCCTTAATACAGCCGAATTTTTTAAAATTATCAACTATAACGTGTTTTATTCATCGTTACTCCGGTGTACTAAATGAGAAGATTTCAATTTTCTGAAATTTGGCGGAATTCCCCCAACTTAAATCAATGTACTCAATTGGCGAGAATTCTGAAGATAGATCGCTTGAAATCCCTTAATAACTGCATTATTTCTTCACGGATCATTAAAATTTAACGCTGTATTCTAATAAAACCTTTGCACTTGTTTTCAAAAATCTATTTCCTTAAGCTCTCAATAAATTGCGCCAAGCCGAAAACTGCGCAAACCGCTAGAACTCACTTTCTGGGCTTTTGAGCCATTTTATTTTTTCGCCAAACTAAAAAATTTACATATTAGCCTCGGAAATCTTCAATTCTTATTGTTTTGCGTATAAAACATTTCATTCCTGCTCTGATTTCCCATGCACACGGTATTATAATTAAAAAAAATAATCTTACTAATATAAACTAACAAAAAAAAAATCATTATTATTCTTTTTTTTACTTTGAGAATTTAAAACATTTTATTCGGCAAAATCGCCACACATGGCAACCCCGATGCTTATTTCAGACTTTTTTGACTACAGGGGTTACAATTACGGAAAGCTTTTTGCGTGGAGAACATAAAAAATCTCTTAAATTCCGGGAACGGGTGGATTTTCAAAGTTTTAAAGCGGACTATGATTTATTCTATATTATTTTACATATCTGTGCAAAATTTCAGGCTGATAGGTCCATTTTTGTGGATTTGTATACGAATCAAATCCACAAACAAACAAACAGAATTTCATTTTTATTTATAAGGATTATCCACGTGCTCGTTTCGTAAATTTTATTGGTCTGGGTGGATGATGTGGACGAGGTACAAATTACAGGTTTCAATTTCAAACTCAAATAAAATTGTTACGTAGGAACAAAAAAACAAGTGCTTTTTTACCTCATACGGTACTAAAGATATTGTCAATCTAAGCCACACATAAGCTTTTGGGAGTTAATGGAAATCTCTCTCCATTTTGGGACTAGATTCTGAAATTCTGGTTTGTCAACAAGACATTTTTCTATTCAGTAGAAACGGAGCACGTAAATTTTAAATTGTTATAAGTTCGACACCATGTAAGTAGTATATCATGTAAAAGGCTTCGAGAGAAAATCTACTGTAATCATATGCACGGTAATCACGATGTCAAACCAAGTTTACAACACGACTGTCATGTGTTCGCTCGCAATGTATTTTTTCAGTTAAATACATTGAAACTCATTCTGAGCTGAAGGTATTTAAAAAGATATTTTGTTACAGCATAAGTAAATGCTTATATAAAAATGGAAGGTATCGAAATTTTTTAATCAGTACTTCTTGAATTGTTTTTAAACCTTGCAGTTTTCAGGAGTATTATAAAAATTATGTATAAAAATAAGGCTAGATTGAAAAAGCAGCCCCCTTTATTGACTTGCTTCTCAGAGCTGCATGATTGATGATAAACTTTGTAGGTTTGGTGTTAAGTAAAATACACTCAATCATCTGAACTGGTTAAGTCCATAATTTTATAAATTTTCTTCAGCAACTTCCATGCAAATTCATCCCGACGAAATAAAAAAGAAAAAGAAAACAATCAAACAACTTGCAGTTAAAATGCATGGACAGAGGCTAAATTTTCAAGAAATATATATTTCATTTATATACATCACCACACCAATTATAATTTCATCACCGCAAAAAGTAATATAAAATCCAAATTACCCGAACTATACAGAGCTCCGCCGCGCGCATTCAGCATGAATAATGCATGTGCAGCAAAATCGTCTCGCTTCGGCACAACACTTATATCTTCATATAAGTCTTAATTTACATCCGTTAATTTTCGAATTATCCTTCAAAAAAAAAGCGGACAAAACACACACACCGAAGGGCGTCACTGAACTCGTCCTGTCCATAACCTGCATTTCACCGATAAAAAATAAAATAAATAAAATGCAACAACGGTCACTAGCCTTGTTACTGCATTTTCTCGCAACCGATCCTTTTCCTATTAACAAAATATCAAAAATTGGAGAGCCCTCGAAAGCAAGCTACATTATATAAAAAATGCGCGCGCACCCGCATTGGAGGCGAAGTTTTTAAAGCGTCTTTATCGCATCATAACGCACCCTTTTGATTAAACAATCTGGACGCTGGTTTGATGAAAAAACACAAACAAGGTACTTCCCTCTTAACAAAACAAAGAAAGAAAGACTCAGGTGGGCATGTGAGAAGTAGTGGTGCAAGTCGGAGTGCAGAATAAGTGCTGCCGGTAATGGTTAAAAAAGTATGGAGAAATTTTTGCATTCACAATCCAATACTATCTTTGCTTTTTATAAAGGAATATTAAGTAACTGGTACATTCTAGATGGGTTTACCCGAAATGCAACACAGATTTAATTGGATTTTTTTTTCATATACTATTAATTCAGCGGTTCCAAACCGGTGGGGCACGACACCCTTGGGGGACGCAGAATGTCTGCAGGGGGAGAGGGGTGGACAGACAAAGTGCAAGGATTTATTGTAGGTGCATGTTTTAAAAACTCCTCTTATTTAATCTTATTTTTACTCCCAAACATATTTATTTATGTTATTCAAACTTTAATTCTTATTCAAACTCATTCAAACTTTACCGATAACACTATTCTAGAAAAAGCGACTAAATATTCATTGTTTAAGAATATATATATATGCATGTTATGCTGAAGAGTGTAAAGGGGAGGGCACCATCGTAAGTTATCCTTTGTTGGGGCGGGAGGTGGGGCTCAATGCCAAAAGGTTGAAAACCGCTGCATATTAAAAAATGCTTAAAATATTTACGAGTTATCGTACATTATATGAAAATGTATGAGTTTACCAAGCTGTACCTAATACCAACCAAATAATTATTGTAAACTTAATCAAACTCTCTTGCTTTCAACAAAATCCCAGTGATAGGAAAGAAATTAAACTATTAATAGGGAAAGGTTGTCAAGCTTGGCGTATTGTCTAGTTTGATGCACTGCGGTTTTTTAGCTTGAACAACTAGCTCCAACAATTTGAGATAACAGAAAAACTTCTGTTGGTTTTCAAATATTTTGTGACATTACAAATTTAGAGCAAAAAAGCAAACTTGTATTGTGCGGTGCTCCTAGTTGTTGTAAACTCCGAAAAAAAAAAGGTATAAGCATCAGCGAATTAGCGATTGTACAGTTAAACATAAAAATGCAGTTTTCAATGTATTTACTGACCCATTTTTGAAAACAAAGTAAAGGGGAAAATTTAATTCGATGGGGTTCTTAGTTGTTGTAAGACTCGATGCAGCAATGGCACTTATCGTCAAGGTTTGCCCACTTGAGTAGTTAGGACTGGCTTATCATTATTATGCTTTTCCATCGTCGTGTTGACAAAGCTGCGCCAGGTTTCAAAGTGACATATCACCAATAACTAAAAAATCTGAATAAAGATAAAATAATCAGTAAACTTCACGACCAGCTCAGTTTTTATTTTACCAGAGAGCCTCTTAGTATGCTGAGAAGTTACAAAAGTTAAAAACTTCGAATACGCCCAAAACGTCCAGCACCAACCACTATGATGTCCGTCACTAAAACACCAACTAAATGAGTGGAGTGGCCTGATTGAAAAATCAGAAAAAATATTTCTCCTGATGAAGATGCGAACTTTTGCCTGCAAAGCCTCGACGTTTGAACATCAATTACTCTATTGCATGTATTAAATGAAAGAGGACAGCCAATTCGAAATGCGCTGACAGAACCAGAGCTTGTCTGCTAGTACTGCAATTCTCAATAATAATATGCCATTCAACAGAGGCATTTTTAAGAATAAAGAAATAACATAAAATGCAAACAAATTAGCTTTCTATTTTACATACTTCATCTTAAGTCATTTTCAATATTTGCAGCACGTGCTTAGTCAATTTCAGCGATGGGCCAACCTGCATAGCAAGACCAGAGTTGAACAGCAAGATTTCTTTCTTTTAAATGTCTCTTTTTCATTTTTCATCCTATCAATGTCCAATATGTAACAATTGTTTGCCCAGAACCGCGCAAGAGGTCCAGTGGTTAAAGAATAATTCTATCACACATGGGGTCCAGGTTTGATTCCCGGCTTAACCCTTTAACGCGCAGTGTTCCCGCTCTGGGAACACCAAACTCTGACGTTTTGACTGTTACCAGTCACGAAGAATAGATTTGATTTCTCTAAAATAGTGGCGGGTGACCCAGCTCCACGAGAATCCTTTACTTTTTAGCACGCCATTTCCCGTCAAATGATTATTTTTAACAGCACTGACATCTGCTGAAAAATGGAAGAATGCGAAAACAGCTGGATCGATTGCCCAATGCTGAAAAAAGGACAGCCGTTGCCACGACAGCTGGCTGTGCGCGGGCACAGCCAGCTGCGTCAAAAAAGGGTCTCTAGGTCTGTGGTACGCGATGAACGTTTCGATCGTCCGCCATCTTGTTGGTAGTTAAGTCGAGCGATGGCAACGGCTGCCCTTTTTTCAGCATTGGGAAAGGGTTGCGCCTCAAAGGGTTAAACTTGGGTGTCAACTCGTCCATCCCATCATGGGGAATAGTGTTGGCCGTGGCCGCGCACTGGGTGTCCTCATAATAAAATGGACACTATTTCGGGCGGTACTAGCGGTGAGTGCCTACTCTTGGAAAAAAAAGAAAGAAAGAAAAACAAACTTGGACTTTTTTAATTGTGTCCTCGGATTCACAGAACTCTTCTTTGAACGGAATTTATGGGCTAAAGTCAGAAGGGTGTTGCCAGCCCAAACAACCTTTTCTCAGTATTTTTCTGTAGTCGTAGGGTATCCACAAAATAATCTTTTATTCTTTAAATATTTATCGCAGACACCTTAGTAAAATGGATGCCATATATTCATGAGCTGCTGTACAAAATTTCAGCCTTTCACAGAGGAGCCGGAAGGGATTTTTTTTTGGGGGGGGCTGATTTTTTACTGGGGGGGACAGGCACAGGCGACTGATATATTGTTTGATAAGTTTATAAAATTCCTGTCCTTCAACGGTCACAGTTATTGTTCTGACTTCTGAGCGTTGCCCGCAGTCACCCGGTACCCTTTAACACACGATTGATATATTGTTGCAATCCCAAAAATGGGATAGATCAGGTTTGATCTTCCTGTCTTCAAACATACAGCTATCGTCGCAATCCTTATGCTGGAAGGAATGGAGCCTTAAGTGTTACCGCACTCGGACTCATGTGCACCTTCTGTCTTTCAACGATTATCGTAACCATACAAGTTTCCCAATACTGCAGTTGATTATATCAGAGAGTGACCACGGAGACACTTCCTTCAATATACACTACTATCATCGTAATCCCTATGTTTTAACAAATGGGGTTTAAATCGCTGCCTAAAGCAATGTTTCAACTTACTATATGTCGGATCTACGGTGTCGTATTCTATGCTATTGTTGCTAAGAGCAGGGTGCGCGCATAGATTCTGCGGACACTTGAACTGTATCTACTCACTCTATAGGCTTGGTTGTTTTGTCCGTATTTATGAATTCTTTGTTCTTTGAAAAACACATTCTACACGATGTATTACACAAAAACTGGTTGATGGTGTATCAACAAAGTTTTCGATAAATTCTGTGTTTCAAAGGTGGGGGAGGGGGGCAAAAGTTATACTTTGACCCCTCACTACAAAATATAGGGGTCAAGTGCTCACTCCCCCCCCCCCCCCGGTTCCGGGGCCAATGGCCTTTCATCATAAAAGGACTCAGATATATGAAAATAAATGTATCTTGACTTAAATCAATTTTCGATGGCTTTCGAAGAAGAAAAATCACATCGGAAGATTGCGTTCAGGGGCTGTACATAAATTACAAAAGAAAGCACCGATTTCATAAATGCATAATACTTTACTGTAAGTCTGTACATAACATTACATTTGAAAATCAAATTTTATAAAAACCTTCTTCAAGATTAAAAAAAGCAAATAAATAAAGCAAATGCATTTTAAAAAGGAAAATACTTACTAATAATACTTAATATTTATATAGTAGTTAAAAAATAGTGAACGATGCATGTATACAGAACTACAGCAGAATGACATAAAAAGTAAAAATTCTCTTTTTTTAAATAAATCTATTTTTTTCTCTTAAGATAGATGGAGTTAAAATTCCCAGATTGTGGTATAAACACAGTCAGTGTTCCATTTTAGCATTTTAAGTCTGTAAAGTAGATAGCAAATAGTTTTAAATTGTAAAATTTACACAATTTCCAAAATTTAGTATGACTAGAAACAACTATCAACATACACGTGGACTTTTTAAAAAACAATCCAAGTGATTAAAATGGCACTGTGTGGACATTTTTAAAAGCTAATTTTTTATGTCAAGTGTCCAACCCCTTCCTTTGTTTTATATTTTCACTCCACAATTGCGATATTATCAACCATCAAGGTTACCATCATTGCTTTTTTCTTTGAAGATGATTCCTAAGATATAAGAAATTGCTAAGTGAAGATAATCAGCGATTTTCGGAGCCGCAGTAAGGTGCGGCAGACTGAGTAGGTTTACCCAATTTTTATTCCGTCCAGTTGATCTTTTAGAAATAAACGCCTTTTTTAATTACAGCGAATCTTCTTCGTGCGATTACCTTCAAAACAGCCACTACGAAATGGAACGAAATTTTTCAATTGACATAGGCTCAAATGTACACTTACTCATGGCATTCGCATTCGCATTAGATTATTATTACATTTTTTTTCTAGAATTATTTTTTTACGTACAAGAGCTGTCTGACCAGTTAAAATAAAAAATTATTTCTTTTTTTATATGAACAAACTTTTAATAAAGTTTCGACACATTTTCTTCAGTAGTAAATTAAAATTTAAATAGTAGAATTAGGTAGATATTTCTTTTTGATCAAAAATATAAATGAATTGTTTTTAAATGATATTTCTTTTTTAGCCTTATATTTTCATGCATTAGTTGGAAAGATTTATACTCATTAAACTGCTTATTAGTTGCATTTGGAACTATACTATTAGCCTTTATCTGTTTAATGAATACACGTTCTTTTCACGTGTCTCCAAAAAACTTTCGAGAAACAAATAAATTTTTGAAATTTCGATAAATTCTGTTGTTATTTTCAGCTTAGAAAAAGTCTGATCAACTTATTATCAGAAGGAAAAAGAATTTTTAAAATTATGTCTCTTTCTATATAATATTATGCTTACAAATGCTCCTAATTAACTTTTTCATAAGTATAAATGTTGCCTACTAATCTCTGAAAATATAAAACGAAAATCATTTGAAAACAAACTATTTATAGTTTTGATCAAAAATAACTACCTATTCATTTTATCTCACCTTACCTTGCAATAATGAGATGTCGGAATACAAGTTTATCTAGATCCTAAGTCTAACAGCACAGGCCATATTATTTTTAAATATGAATAATTTACAACTCTTGATAGGAAATAAATAAATTTTGATAAAGTGTTGTTAATTTTTTCTTTTTAGCCTCACCATCTAACCCATTTTACAGCACTAATATTGCAATTATAACTAAGATAGTTTATATATTTGCAAATGTGAAGAGGTGTTTAACAATATTATTAAGAAAAAACTGCCAATGAATGATAAAACGACTGTTTTTATACTCATTTTACTCCCGATTACCATACATTTTTATAGTTAATTCACTTTTTAGCACAGGTTTTACTCATACATTATGTTTTAAGTTATTTTAGTGACGGGTTTTTGTGTTGGAGTTGATATTTTAACAATTGTCAGTTGACTGACTAATAACAACTGGAACGCAAATAGTAAGATACGCGAAGAAAAGTCCGTATACTTCATTTACTAACAATAATCAGTTTTACAGTGTTACTTTCAAAATAAATAGCAAATGCTTTTTTTTCTAACACGTATTATAATTTTTTTATCACGAGCCTCGTAGCTGAATAGTTAGAGCCCATGTGTCTAAAACGTGAAGAAATGAGTTGACTTGAACTAAATTTTCTGAATGTGTAGACTGTAGATCTCAAAACAATCAATAATTGACATAAAACGTGGAATATTTTGTGAATATAGAGTTTTGACCTCTCGCGCGGCTGTTCATCTAACGGTCGGGAGTTCTGGGCGGTTTTCTCCAAATGTAACATGAATACGTGTTTTAATCCTCTAAAAAGAACTCCTCCCAAGGCATCCTGCTCCCTTAGGTAGATAGCCCCCGTGTAACTTTGCTGTAACCGCAAACCAACTATGTCAGTGTAAAAATATCTTTAACACACAAATTCGCAGTAGGTATTTATTTATTGTTGTATTTTTTATCAATTTAAAATTGCCTTTAATTGTATTTTAAAATGAACAAGAATTTAGTACATTTCAAATGGGTCTCCAACACCTTAGTTTGTTATCGACGTCTGCGTGGGAGCAAGCTTATTAACTGTTAATACTTGTTCGTAAAAAGAAAACTTTTCTGTGATATTTCTTTTACCTTTGACATGCAGTTAATTATGAAGATAAATTACAAATGAGCAGAGAAGCATCTCTATTAGATTTATCAAAAATATGATCACATCAACGAAAGAGAAATTACAGCAGTTTGTCAGACTTTTCAATGTTTAATAATAAATGACAGTTTTTTTTAATTGTATTAAAGTACGATAAAAAAATCAGATAATTTGTAATTAATTAACTTTTATCATCATTACTGACAAAACTGATCAGGTAGCTTCAGTAATTTATCAAGCTACTTTTACATTGCAATATAGTATATAATATACATAAGACATTTCAGCAGAAACAAAGTTGTTTTAAGGATTCTCCAGAGCTCAGAAAAAAATTCTATGGATGCTGTGCTGCTTTGGCTTCAGTAATTTTATAGCAAGGAGCAATCAAACCAATTTTTAAATTAATCTTCTATCTTTCTATCTGCAGGAAAATATTCTTGGACAAAAACAAAATCCCTAGTAATTATTTTTCTTCTATATAATGGAACCTGCTGTTGTGGGATCAAGTAACGTAATAGAGATTTCTTTTCACCATCCTTTAGAACAGTATGTATACCTAGGAGTACTTGTTAAAAAATGTATTGTATAAAAATTAAATTTTGTTATTGTATTTTAGTTATTGTATAAAAATTAATTGTATAAAAATTATTTTTCAAAATTTTTAGTAGCAGGGGATCTGTCCATTCCGTCCGATTATTAAGTTTTCGAGTTAAGTTAAGTTGGGCCTGTTATATGTGTGAAAAAAGAGGCACAAGAAATAAAGAAAAATTTAAATGGAAATTGAAAATATTTACAATCACCAAGACTCTCATCAGCGGTCGTATATATGAAAGACATGAACTATAATTCACATTATTTTAATAAACATTTACTTAAGAAAATACGTACGACTGTAACAAATACCTTAGAACATTTATGTATAATGTGTGTTCAATGAAATTACTTTCAATATATTTGGTGAAATGTATCCTATTAAATAAACTTTATTAGCAAAATTACATGATTCGTGCATTAATATGATGAAACATTATAAGTTTTAAATTGCATAACCTTTGAAAGGAATTGGTGCATAAATGCTAATATTGCATATCACTCTCTCAAAAGTAATTTCTGGAATCACTTGAATTAACTTCATAAGTTTCCTTTAAATAGGCTCAAGCATTAATGAACTCTACTCAAGTAAAAGATCAAATGATTGAGACAGATGAATTAGTAAATACTGTATTTCATAGCCATAATTAATCGTAAATGTTTATTTAGTTACAGTTAAAACGTGTATTTCCACAGTTGTTAATTTACCTTCTTAATATGGATAATGTACTCCTTAAAAAGTTCAAAAATTTTTATTTTATTATTATTCTATATTTTCAGAGAGAGAAAAGGAAATAAAATGTATAATTAAAACCATATTTGTCATGTCATTTACATCATGTTTTAAATTTGCATCTTTATTTTTTTTTATTTTATCATGTTTATTTATATAATTTATAGCATATTAAAAGTTTTTACAACCATTAAATATTTTTATCGTGCTTAATGTTGCATTTAATCATGCATAACAACTCAACTCTATCTTCCAGAACCCAATCTTAATATTTGTCCCAGAATTCCCTGCAGTTTTGTTGTTCTTTTCTCGTGGGTTCGTTTTGTCTTTATCATGATATTGTGATATTCGTCCTCGTGTATAAATGTTATGGATTTATACAGACTTTTTCATTTTAAACTTATTCTTCTTTGTTTCAGCATCGACCAGTGATTTACAATATACAATATACACAAACCAATAAATTTGTTTGTGTTATTAAAAGAAAGATTCATATTACTGTTCGCAAGTCACTGATATTTTTTCCTATATCAAGATTAAAGATCTTCCGTGCATTTTACCGAGACGGGTAAGCATAATATTTTATTTGCTACCTAGCCTACATTTAAAACGCGACATTATAAAAAAAATGTAATTTCATAACTTTTAATTCTTTTTATTTGTATAAATTCTATTCATACACCCGTTTATAAAATAATTTATTATTACATAACCTTCCTCTAAACTCTTTGCTCGTCTTCTATTCACTTTTATTTCTTCCGTTTTCCTCGCATTTTTTGTCTTCAGATTGAGATTTTTGTGTCGTTAATAAGGTGTATGTTTCACTTCTTACACATAAACATAGGCCTCACACCATGATTTTATACTCCTGCTAAGACAGTTTATGAATATCTGCAGTTGTTGATCGCACTCGTTCAGCAACGTTTGCAGGTAGTGATGGTTCCAGATACTTCTATGGATGGTTCTCAGAAGGGATAGGTTGCTAGTTCCAATTGCTCTGTTTACAACATCCGGCACATGCTGTATAGGATTAAAGTAAAGAAATCTGGCTGCTAGTCCACATAGCGAATATATCGACTTTCCAAAAAATCGTTGATCAGATATTCTATTAGACAGCAAGTTATTGTCCATTAAAGTGATATCAAGGCCAATTGCACCAATGAAAAGTCAAACACAGTTGATATAATTAAAACCTTGTAAAATGACACACATAAAAGGTATTTATCAATCTGGACGTACGTTTTAGCAGAAATTTTTCTACCTTCTTCAGCGTCAGCAGTCCACACATAGTTCCAAATTGGTAACGTGTACAGTAAAGCAGTGTACAGCTGTGTGAGAACTTCTGCTGAAGAGGCTCGAAAAGTTTTTGGCTGAAACATACGTCCATAGTGATAAGTACCTTTTATGTGTGTTATTTCATTCTTTAAACACGTTTTGTTTTTGGTGTTTTTTGTTAGTCAAATACGGTACTAGAATATTTCATCGCTGTACCTCACACTCATCACAGTACCTCCTTCGATGATATGTAGGGCCTAGGTTCAACAGGATTCCGGCTCAGATTATCAAACCTTTGCTACTATAATGATCGATTTCTGGAACATTGGCGGGAAAGTAACGGGCTACCGATACTCTCGAAATGAAAGTACACTGAAAATCAGAGATAAGGCTTAATTCTGTTATCTTAAAGAATTATTCGACTAATTAATAACAATAATTTTAAAAAATTGCTCCAGGCGCTGAAAAATTTTAAGACATCTTTGAAGATTTACTATGAACTCTTATAAAAAATAAGTTATGACAATCTCGTTTCATCTAAGAATAGATTAAGCGATCATTTAAAAGAAACATCTTCAATATACAATGCTCTGACGTACCACTTTCAGAAATTTTGCAATGTAATGAACTGGTTAAGGAATTCTTGGGGAAAGTTTCATGTGTCATTTCAATGCATCAATTATAAGAGGAGCTAGTATTGCTTGTTGAAAAATATTATGGGGATCTTTATTAAGTATTACATCTGATATTTTCCCACCTTTATACTATGTAAAGGGGAAAAATGTCGGGTATTTTTCCCCTTTACATAGATGGTTTATCTTTTAAGCTGTTCAAGATCCATGCGATAAGCTTTCTTTTTCCTTTAAAAAACAGCCTTAGTTGAAAAAATTCTTCAAAGCCATTTCAGAGAGTTGAAAATGCATGTACGATTTTAAAGCAATTCCTTCCCAGAATGAACCTTAATCCGCTTACCCTTTTCCCCTGTCATAATTAAAAGACGCTTTAATTTTCGGAAATTTTCCACAGCCCACACTGAAATGAGATATTGTTCTCATATTTTACAAGAGTAATCTTTCTTAGCTCCATACACTTACTACATTTCGGGAAGTATGCGCCGAAAAAAACCATATCTACCGGATCACTGCCGTAAAAAAACAGCGGGTGCCCATTTGTTTTGAGAGATGAGTTCATAAAAGATCAGAATGCGGGGATTGAAGGGGGCGTAAAATAAAAAGTAAAATCCCTGTACTTTTTTTTTCCCATTTTAGTTTTTGTGCCATAAAAGAAAAATAGTCTCGAAGGGGTGAATAAAGTGTCCGTTTAGAGTATTATTTGAATAGAGTTGTAAGCAAGTGAAGTGAGACCGAGACAAAATCCTGATCTTACCAAAAAATTACCAGCTACTGATTTCATGTGATTTTTACACACGTACGGATTTTAGAGTATTTTCTTGGCTTTCTCATATTTTAAATGTTTCAAGAATGACTGATTATTAAAAGTGTTCTTAAAACTACAATAAACATTAATTTTATGTTGTAATTCAAGCAACAATTTTATTGTAAATTGAATAAACATATTGAAATTGTGTGCATTTAAGTGTTAAGAATGCTCCTGCAATTATATATATATATATATATATATATATATATATATACATATATATACATATATATATATATATATATATATATATATATATATATATATATATATATATATATATATATATATATATACAAATGTATTCCAAATCAGTATTATACAGGTTACCTCAAATATAAAGCAGCAAACTTTTAGGTAAGATAGGGCACACCAACTGAATATTACAAGACAGAATAGCCAGTTATTGTGTAAACCTGAAGCGCTGAACTTGTAATATACAAGATCATTTTTTTTTTCATTTTAAAGTAAAGTAATACTCCAGTGAAAAAGTGCTCCTTATTTGCGTTATGCAAATTCTTTTTCCAATTTTCCACCTAAATATATTCTTTTTTGATAAACAGTGAAAATACAAATAATCCACATAGGAAAATCATTGCACTTCAATCACTGTTTTCAGTGATTTTATTTTCGTCAATATAAAATGAAGAATCCCAAAATATACCCTCAAATTGAAGTAAAATAGAAAAATGCCTTCTTAAACCATAAACTTTAAAATATTCAGCAGCAAGCCTGAACAACATTGTTCATTTTCTTACTGTAGTAGAGATCAAAATAAAAACGTATACGCTTAACGAAAATTTCCAAGTTACTCATCTGAAAATGTATTTTTTTTTTTTAAAAAGCTCTTGTTCCCTCTTTCTTCGACCTCTTCCCATTTTCAACCTTTCCAAACAAATTATTTTAGGCTCGGATTGTAATCAGTCTTTATTAGGAAATAAAATTATAAAACAAAAATAAATCTTCTCTAAAAGAGTTATACTGCGAGGCATTGTTATTTGAAGAAGATATATTATGGGAATTAAAATTATTATTTGTACAAAAATATATTAACCTATGGTAGTGAATTGAAGTAATATTTCTATATGTTGAAAATTGCAGACAGGAAGTAAAGTAAGTAAAGCTGCAAACATTAAAATAAAAAATATTTTACCTTACTATAAGTCATAAAAAGATGCAATTATTGTCACATGTTAATTTTCATATCCAGAAAATTAATAGGGCTATTATGATTTTGATAGCTCTAAAATTAATAGTTAAGAGATGGAACGTTTTCATTATTAGTTATAATTAGCATATGTTATTAGGATATCATCAATATACCTATGAATTACAGTAAAGCTATTATTGCAATTTTTTTATAATAATATAGACATAGATCAAATAAATAAATAAAAGTTAATTTGCCATGAAATGTATCATTAACTTACTTGTAAATCTCATTGTAATGTAAAATTATAGCACAGTAAACTTATTCAACAAGTGTGCTAAAAAGATCGATAGTACAAAATGCACTATAAGATGTAAAAATAAGTGATTCTGAATGTCAATTTTAGATCATGATTTATATTTAATTTACCTTACATGCAAAAGTCTTATGAAACATATTGGAACTTTTGAATTAGCGTGAATAATTTATAAAGCAACAATTATATATATATACATATATATATATATATATATATATATATATATATATATATATATATATATGCAATATTGTGTACAGCGCATGGAAAAACTTTAAAGACAGTAAACAATAATGAAACTTTTGAATTATGAAAAAAAAAAAGAAGAAAATGTTATAATTTTTATAAAAGCTTATAGGAATAATCCAAATTTAAAAAAATAAATAAATATACCTTTACCTAATTCGACATAAAAAAATTAAAAATTAAAAAAATGTATTTTAGCTTGTGTATAACTTTAAGGCCAGTTGTAAAAATCTAAGATTACCTAAGTAAAGAGAAAACACATTTCTTATAAAAATATCTAAAACTGCCTAGTAAAAAAATGTTAGATTTTGTATATTTGAATGCAGGTTTTGTAGCTATTTGTGATGATGAAAAATCGAAAAGATTCACTTCACTTCAAAGAAATTAAATTCAAGATTTAAATTCATCAGGAGTGGATCTTTTTCTAAAAAAATAGGACGTTCAAATACTGTGGTCAGGTTGGAAATTAAAAGACAATCATTGATAAGTTAATGTCAAATACATATCACAAAATTTGTTATTCAAAAAGGGAGAGAGAGAAGTTTTGAAATTAAGATCGTCTGGAAAATTCATTCAGTACGCAAAAATGTCTAAAGGAACGTTCTAACTGTATGTAAAAAAATTAAAGTAGTATTAATCAACCTGCTAATTCTCAATAAACAAACTGTATAAAAATTGAAGTCTCGTTTTTTATACAGACGTAAAACGCAACACTCAGAATTTGTACGACAATTCATGAAATGAAATAACGAATTCTTGCATAGGCATGCTTCAGAAAATAGAATTTAGACGCTAGGATGGTTGAAAGCATTGTTGGTGTGGCATCCAGCGAGAGTAAAAGAATTTAAAAGTTAACTCAAAACGTCAAATAAGAGATTACGCAGTTTGAAGTGGAGAGAAATTTACTTCAATATAGCGTCGAAATAACTGCTAATTTTTCCGGAAAAAATGGTTTTCGAGATGTATGTTACCATTCAAACTGATCATCCCTTGTCATCTGCAATACATTTAACTGCAGGATGTCGTACTTATCCACACAAATAGTATCTAAAACGTTGGATCAATTTAAACAATATTGAAACTTTGGAGTAACCAACAAAAAGCCCTGCTCAGCATGTTATTGAGAATTTTCAATATTATTTAGCAACAGGTGTTTACCGTAGCTGCACATATTTTTTTAAACTGAAGAACTGAAATCAACTATTGAAGGTGAACGGATCAAAACCAATCGCCAACTCTGACACAACATTAGTCGTGTTACTGAAAAGAAAGATATTACAGGTTGACTTCTACAAAAATAATGTGACCAATTTCAGAGCATCATAAATTTTTATTTTTACAAGAAATTTTCAATGTGGTTTCCTTTAGCACAGTACACTTAACGTAAACTTTTAGGTCAAGCTAAAAGAGCTTTTCCGACCATTTTAGGGGGTATTTTTCCGACTTCCTCTTTGATTGCTTTTTTAAGCCCTTGAAGTGTTCTTACTTTACGTCTATTTAATTGATTTTTTAAGTATCCCCATAAAAAATTGTCACAAGGAGCACAATCGGGGTACAAATTTCTCAGTAAGAAGAAAATTAATTTTTCAATCTTTCAGCCGTTTTATAGTTGATTTTGCAGTGTGATTTAGTCCTGAATCTTCATGAAAAACAAAGTTTCCTTGAGGGTAGAGACGTTTACTGTCTTTGATCATATGCTTCAAAATTTTATTCTGATAGTATTTAGCATCAATTTTAGACTTTGGTCCTACAAAAGGTTTGTTAAGCCATGAGAGGATGATACGATCCATGCCATAACACTTGCCGGCCAACTTGCCTTTTGAAAAACAGCTGCGTCTTTGCGACAATGTTCGCGTGAAATATATTATATCTTCGATTTGCCAATTGTTACGAAACATTTTGTATCTACCTTTGCGTAACATTAAATATAGAGGCTAAGAACTTTTTCTACGGCCTTTGTAGACATTTGATGACAGACTGGTTTCTTCATTTTTTTATACCAATTTTCTTTATCTGAAGACAAATTGTCGATTGCGATACCGGTAGTTTCTTTGAAGGGTTTTGAGGCAGAGGATTTTCTACACCGATAAGTTTTTTTCAGCTTCTTTTTTTCTTTTTCACCAAGGACTTCTTTTCTTCCACATTTTTTCCATGAAACTTTTAAATGCCAGCCAAATTTTATTTATTTTTGAAGTTTAGACAGTAATCCATTAGAAAAATGTCTTTTCTGATTTTTAAATGCTTTATTTATAACAGAATTTGAGCAACCATACTTCAAAAGATTTAAAATCTCGTTTCGGATTTGAGGATCTAATTTCAGAGTCATAATTTACTCCCACTAATAAAAAAAGTTCGATGGTAATTTAAAAGTTTCATTTTTAAAATAAACCTGGTAGTAAAGCGATTAAAATTTACCCTAAATAGTTATGTGCTTTTAAAATAGGTCACACTAATTATGAATCAACCTGTAGAAGTTGCTAGATTACAAAAGGATTCACAAATTACTAAAACTTTTATTCTTCGTATGCACTTAAAGTATTTCACGGACTTAATAATTCGGTTTGCGTACGTAATTAATTTGTCGAAAAAATGCTCAAAAGCATTTGTTGTCTATCGTGTTACTTTTTAAACTTATGAATAAACATTTTATTTCAAATATTGAAGGTTTCAAGCATTCATTAATACGAATTTTCAATGTTTTTGACTGGTCTAAAAGTTTTTACAAGCTCTATAGATAAAAGGTTAGCTTGGTGACAATTTAAGGTCAAGAGTACATCGTCCAAGGAAGTGTATGAATGTAATTTTAGTAATGCAGGTGAATCATAATGAATATTTGTGATGCATACAACATCTGCTTAGAGAGTTATTTTTGTATAACTTAATTGCTAGGCTGATAACATGTATGCAAAACGGATAACTGTGGCAGAAAAGATTTCGTAGACGATCCATTTGTCATAATTTATGTTAATTGTTTAAGATGTCTTCAAGAGGAATAAAGGATTTTTTTTTCAGTATAAATGCAGGAACCGTATAAAAAGCGAACAAAAAAAAAATGACAATTTTGTCAGTGGAGGATTCAAAAATTTTTTTGGTAGGGGATAGTTTGAAAAAGAACTGCAAAATGTTATTCTTTAATCTTTAGCAATGTCTTTTTTTTTGGGGGGGGGGGTGATCTGAAGCCTCCTAGCTCCTCTCCTGCTTCCGCCACTGAATATTGATGCACGAAAGCAACTTTGAGGCTCCAAAGCCTGTTCAAGGAATGCTTCTATGATTTATGTTACAGATTATTTGATTACATTATTCCAACATTTGCACAACAAATTATTAGCCAAGCTTTTTTTTTTTTTAACTTGCATGCTTCTTCTCTACAATCAATTTCACAAAACTCCACTGCGCGCGTGTAGGGGGGGGGGAGGGGTTCGTAAGAGTAGCTTTTAGCGAGTTGCCGTTTTATGTAAATAGAATCGTCCTTAACTGAGTTCTTTTGGACGGGAGGGGAAAAAATATATGTATATTTCTGTCACGTTTTTGATGAGTATGCTGAAGCGGTAACGCATGAATGTGGTGTTTTGCTCCGCTATAAAAACGAAATTGCCATAAAGTTTCACCATCTCCTTCGGGCCTGCAGCATGGGGGTGAAGAAAAAAAATTGAAACAATAATGCGAAGGTAACAACCTTGAGCTTTTATTTTGCACCCTCCTGCTCCACCCCACCCGGGTGCTTTTCTTTTATGGGATAATATCACAAAACAAATGGATGCTTGTATATTTTCAGGCCGACGTGGATTATTTATGTGCATACTTTTTAGAAAATGAAAAGCGAAAGTGGAAGCGAGAAAGAAAAAAAAATGAGAAATAGAATGCAGGGTATAAACGTTTCATTTAACCCCCTACACCTCTCGCTTTTGAGGTTCTGAAGATCATAAAGTCAAGAAGGATGTAAAATATTTTTTAATTGTTCTTACTCCAGTGTTTTATTCTATTTATTTATATTTTTTCTTCGGATAGAGCAGTCGTAAAGGCATGATAATCGTAGCCGAAAAGTTTTAATATCTTAATTTTTTTTTTTTTTACATCTTAAAAAGGAAAAAAAGAAAAAATATTTGGATTAAGTTTTCGTAGAAATCTTACTGATGTAGAATGCAGAAATTTCGCCACAAGCTATTGCATTTCGAAAACTGGAATGTATTTGAAGATCAAAAATTATGCTTTAAGAAATTGCAGTTTGATGATTTAACATATTAATTAGTACTCATTATCTCCAAGAATGTTTGCCTTTTATAGATATATGCACACAACTAATACTCAAAGATATTTACAGATTTCTAGAAGTGTCCCCAACAGCGCAAGGTATGTGTATACTTATATTAGATGTAGGGTTTCTAAGTACAACTTGGAATGAAGGTATTTTGGAGATTTTAGGTGGGATCTCTCTAACGACCAAAACACATCTATAATATCTGAGCTATTACATCTTCTATAGATATGAGATAGGTATCCATTTCTTGGCTATTTCGGATCACTCCGATATTCTGGATGAATGTGAAACAGAAATGGATATCTATATCTAGTAGATCTCGATTACCTGAGATAGTTCAGAAATGAATTGGATATTACAGATTTTTTTTTTTTTTTTTTTTTTTTTTTTTTTTTTGTCATTAAGAGATCACACCTGAAATCTTCAATAGAGATCCATTTGATTTTATCTGGAGGACCTTGGACTTTTAATATATATGTACTGTATGGGTAAGTTAGTAATTTTTATACAATATTCAGATTCAGATTCAGGTTGAACTGGCTGTCAATGCTGACTCTATTTGGGTTTACGATTAAAACTGCCAACCAACTATTATTTCTGACCACTATCCAGCTCTCCTCCGTTAAGATGTTGGATAGCTTTACCAACAAGAAGAGAAGACCCCACTTTTATTTATTTTTTAAACAAAATAACCATATAGTGGATTTACAGGAAAGATGACAGGTTATATTTTATCCATTTTTTTCTCTATATGCATGAACAATTTTCTGTAAATTCCTGGTTAGTTTCAAACATATATTTTTTACTACACCTGCAAATACAGTTAACACCTACATTTTTTAATGTCTGACTTCGTTTCTTTATGTACTTGATTATTTATTTATTATTAATTAGTTTAGTAAAATTGCTGGTTATTATAACTATATTGTGAATCCACAGGAGTAATTACAATCTACACTTTTTTTAAACAGTTTTATAATTTCTTGTTTAAATTTAAACCAAATATTTCTATGTACTACACCTGCAAATCCACATAGCACAGATTTTTATAATTCTGATTTTATTTATTTCTGTTCTTAGTTATACAAGATAAAAAGGGGATTTTCCCCAAGTTCTTACATTTATGCAGGCGAGTGTACTAACTGGTACAAATCGCAATCTCGTGCCCAAGAATTGCCAGTTGTACACAGCTGCTGTGTATTGAATTAGCTTAAGTAGTGCTGTATCCATTGTATTTTATTTTTATTTTGTTATTCTATAGCTATTTTGAAAACAAACTAGAAAAATTTTAAGAATAAACAAGGCAAATCTCTCCTTGAAAACATCTTGAGCTTTATTTTGTAAAATGCCCAAATGATTGTCAAATTCATCACGGAAAAGTAAGATGTTGATGTAAACTCTCTGTATTCAAAAAATAAAGGCTAGTACCGGCCTCTCATTCTAAGAGGCTTTACCTTTAGCTTTGATGTATTAAATTAATATTATGCAATTGAATTAGTCAAACATGCAGAACGTTCTAAATGAAAAATGTTTAAAATGATCCTGAAGTGTCTTGAAAAACTGTCAAAGGAGAACTGGTTGACTCGAGAGAGTTGGTTCTGTTGTGATTTGTTCTTCAAAAGGAAAGCGCTTGATTGTGATAGTGCCGTGGTATGCATGACGATTTTTGACTGTTTCTGAAGCAGTATTGTAAAAGTTGCTTGTACGGAACGTGCCCTGTTGTATTCTGCGGAGCTTCAACAAATCCTGCTCGGTATTCTACTGAGTGAATCATTTGTGGTGCGTTTATGATGTATGTGAGTAATATTTTCTTCCGTAGGTGTTGTCTTCCATCGAATGTTTTCCATTGTATTGTCATTTGTGAATTTGTGTATAATTCAACTTTAAGGATTATTCTACGGTATTCTATTGAAGCAATAAAGCTTATGTTTCGGTCTTACGACTCGACTTCTTCCAGATGAACATTTTAAACCCTTTGAGCTCTCATGCTCTAGTTTGTTTTCAAAATAGCTATAGAATAACAAAATAAAAATAAAATACAATGGAACCCTTTGAGCAAGATTGACTCTCTCCACGAACCAGTCTTTGTATCAGTTGGCTAAAAAGACTTGCAACAATTTTATAGTGTTCGAACTAAACCCAGTGCTATACTGACATCGACTATTTGTATTTCCCAGCATCTTCAAACTTTGTGTATTTATTCCACTGCGTCCTTTTCTTTCTGCAAGTAAAGTAGCATGACCATGTGTTCGCTTAGGAATCAGTTTACGTTTTGATATTAAACGACATCTATGCTACTATGTAGCTCTTCTTGGCTGAAGGGGAACAAAAGGAAGTCGCCAGATTTAACTGGGATCAACGTTTCCACTTTTTTTTTTCTTAAAATGCAAATATCCAAAAAGGGGGGAAGGGGGTGTAATGAATGCATATTTAAACATTAAAAATATATTTTCCAGAAGTTAAATAAATTTCCTTCTCCCAAACTAATTTTTTTTTCGAGTATCAATTTGAGAGTTGGTAGGGGGAAAGGGGGTATGTATTCTGCCTCAGGAAATTTCATAAAGTGAAAGCAAAATTCCTTTACGACAAAAAAAAAAAAAAAAAAAAATACGAATGAAAGGGAGGGGGGGGGGCAAATAAATATGCAAGCGAAAACAGCCCCAAGTCCCCAGGAAAATTGATAAATGAATGTAACTAAGCGCTGACCGCAAGCCCCGGCTTTTTAATCTAAGCTCTCTCTCAGAGGAAGCAATAATAATAATAATAATAACGACGAATAATAATAAATAATAACGTAATCATGCGGCTTTCCTTCCCCTCCCCCCTTACCTCCAGCAGATAAGTGACAAATGTTTTTTAATTTAACGATCCTCGTGTTCTAAGCCTGGAAAAAAAAAAGGATGAAAATATTAATAAAAATGCCTTCTTTTGTATTGCGTTGGTGGCTTCCTCAACATACACCGGAAGAAAAATATTGAAAAAAAAAAAAAAATGATAAAAATTCAGTAGAGGGGGGGGGGGAGGAAAGTGGATTACATTAAACGGAGAAGATTTTTTTTATATAATTTTTTTTATGCATGCATACATAAAAAAAAATAGAAAGCTTACATTATAATGCTTACAAATATGAAAAAAAAGGTAAATAAAAAAGACAAAAAGACAAAATGAAACATCCCTCATTTTTGCACACCAATGAACTTCATTTAACATGCACATTCCATGCGTTGGCGATGAAATCAGGAATTTCATCGCCAGGGAAAAAAAAAATACCTTCTCCCTTTTTTTATCTTTTTTTTCCCAGCTAGATTAATCATTTTTAAATTGCATGTGAACCTGTTCTTTTGCTTAGCTTCATTTTTTTTTTCATCCCTCCTCCATGTATGTGGACCTGTGTCGCGAGAATATATCTCTCTCTTTTCCCTAGAACCCACAGGATTTGGAATTCCAGGCATTTTGATTTTTTTTCTTTTAATCTTCTTTTCTGAAATATTTTTTATACCCCTGGATGCAGATATATCTATTTTTTTTATGAAACCACTGTGGGGACGGGGGTTAGCCAGTTCGCAAGGTAATTGAAAAAAAAAAGCGTAAGTGGTAGAACATACCGAGGGGTCGGGATATTTTTACGGTGCCCCCCGAGGTATGCGACAAGGCAGGCACTCCGTCCGCGGTTTGTGGGGCGTTATGATTGGCCGCAATTTGCGCATGGGCGCCTTTAAAGTGGTTTTTAAAGGGAGAAGAATTTTAAAATGCCATTTTGAAAGCTATGTGCGGTAAGGATGGCATTAAAAAATTGCTGAAACTGTGGGGAGAGATTTTTATAGGCCATCAGATCTTGTATTTCTGTAATAGGATACTTTATGTACACGTCTCATAGCAGTACTAATTTTTGAGGGGGTACAAGCAATATTACTTTATTTACTTAAGTTCATTTTAGTTTTCTTATCCTTTGAACCGTAACCATCCTTACATCGGTATAGAAGCACAAGTTATAGTTTACAACGCCGCAGGAGCAACTCACGTATTATTTTTACACAGCTGGCTGCGCTGCACTTTTCAGCGTTGGGTTAATTTGTTTAACCATATAGTTTTGAGATTAGTAGTGAAAGCTTTGGAATTAGGTGGTTGCACTAATTGAACACCGCACGTTAAAAGGTAATCCAATTATTTGGGTAATTTAAAATTTAGTAATGGCTACAGTAATTCAGAAGAAGAAAATAAACAGACTGCCTCAGAAACACTGACTTAGGCTTTTGTTACTTAAATATTTATCAAAGACATATACCTGAAATTACAAAGTTACGTAAAATATGGGTACAGAATTTTATGGTATCGATTAAAATTTCCTTAGATGGAATCAAAATAAATGCAAAATTTAAATTTTTGTGTCACCCCTCTACGAAAATAATCCCGAACACAGTAAAATGTGTCACATACATAAAAAAGGTGACGAACAAAATTTTAGCATTTATCCTAAAAAGTGTCGGAGATGTGAAATTAAATATAAACTGATTCAAACCATTTTTCAATGGCTCTCGAATCAAAAAACATCACTTCGGATGATTACGTTTCAGGGGACGGACAAAAATAAAGAAAGAAAACAATAATTGCATAAATACATATACTTTTGATTTTATTTGTACTGTACAGCCCCTCTCGAACTTTGTTTAAACAAATCACTGAGCGCTCTTATGATGAAAGGCTGAAACTTTGTAGATCACCTAATTAGTGTATGGGACACAATTTTCCAATTGGGAAATTTTTTGTACGCGCTCTATATATAAATTTAAATTTTGTACTTATTTAGATTTAACCCCTAAGATCGGGCAGGTAAAACGTTCCATTCTGGATTATCCCGAGAATAGCTCGGGCAATAGGAAATTTTTTATTTTTCATGTATTCTAATCCGAATTGTTTCGTTTTGCTTTAAAACACTTTTATTTACTTTTCTGCCCACTAGAAGGTAGAACTATACACAATTTAGGAAATTTTATCTGAGAATAGTGTTTTTATGTTTTAAAAATGTACCTATATCAAAGTATGCATTAAAAAAAATTGACATTTTTTGACCCTCTAACTCGAGATAAATTGAACCGGCAAGCGGTTAACCTTTCGAAAATTTTAATCGGTATCATAAAATTCTGTAAGTTTTTTTTATGGAACTTTGTGATTTATTGAATATTCCTATAATCAATATTAAAGGAATAAAAGTCCAGGCCAGTGCTTTTGGGTCACCCTGTATATATAAATAAATTTTGAAAGAGAGATTGGAACTATAGATAGTTCCTTTTACTTGCTTGTATGCTTGCTTCTTTCTCTTTTCTGATGTGTGATCCAAAAGAAAGCGAATTCAATGTAGAATTTTGCCCATAAATTTCGATGTATCATACTGACGGTAACTCTTATCATGGGCACCGGCAGCTATGGGCAAGGGTGGGCAATGCCTACCCTTGTGGTAGAAAATCACGTAAAATTATAAATAATTATAAAAAATCTGAAATTTGATTTTTTTTTTTTTGGTTGATGTTAAGTAAATCAGTAAATTTACTTAAATTTAATCACAATCCACAAAATAATATAACGCGTGTATGTGCGCATGCGTCTTGCTCTCACATTTTGTTCACCCTCATAAAAATTCTTAGCGGCGCCCATGACTCTTGTTCCGGAAAATTGAGGCTTTTCTTTTTCTTCTTTTTAATTCAGACTATTATGGGGACCTGAAGAATGCATTCATATGTTTCAAATTTCATACCTGTTGTTTTTCTGAAAATAGATTCTACTTCCGTCATACCCTTATAAAAAATACTTATGTTTTAGTAAGATATAATTTGAATATATATCTACTAGCTGCGTAGTTTGGCACTGCATTGATACATTATAGGTTTTAAGGGGGTATGTGCCCTATAATACATCCGTTTCTTACACGAAAATTTTTGCTGAAAAAAATTTGTCAGAGACAAGTACAGGATAAGGTAAATATTTCTGACTGTGCTTACTTTGAAAATATTATTAACTATCATTATTTGCAAAAGAATAGTAATAATAATAACAACAACGGGAAGAAATCTTCATTCTGTCTGATTATCAAATTTCGAAACAATATGTTGACAAATAAATTCAAATCACGTTAGAAAGATTTCATTTGCAAAAAATTGGAATTTTTCATTGGTGCTCTGAAACATCGTTTTAAAATTTTTGGTACGATGCTAAAAGAAAGCACGCTGATTTTAAAAAGCATTCTGTGGACTTCTCAATGATAATATCTATCTATTTTTCTCTCTCTCTCTCTCTCTCTCCCCTTGTATATATATGGTCAAAAAAGAGGCAAAACATGAAACAACTAAAGCAATAATAATTGTAATTTTTTTTCTGCAATAGTTGTCTTTTGTATTACGTCAACGTGTAAATAAGCAGTACTTTTTTGTAAAAGAAAACTGTTAAGACTAGTCTCTCTCTAAATAAAAAAATATCAACAAATTTTCTTTGTTAGATACTTGTCATGTCTTTGAGAGTCACAAAGTTTGCATAATTAAATTTTTACATACATTCCTGCATAGTGTGTGCGAATTAAATTTTAAATATGCAGAGGAAATCAAAAATAAACTTTACATGTTTCCTTAAAGAAGGTGATAAATTTGACTGTACTGATAGGATTAAATATTTAATAAGCAATTACTAAAAATATTTTTTAATTAAATTTCTTTTATAAATCAAAAGGCTGTCAGATGCTGTAAAAATATACCATATTTTGTTAGAGTTTTGTTTAACAGAAAGTAACTCTCAAATTAAAGTAACAAATCGCAATACAAACATGAATAATGACTGAACCCGAAAGCCGTATAATTTTTGTTCAATAAATAACTCTTTTTACATTTAAATTGTTCGACTACAGTTGTTGAATTTGTGAAAATCGTTTTCATGCTAACAATAATATTTGATAAGTATACATATAAAAGTACATAATTTGATACGTATACGAATAAATAAAGCTGAGTATCGTGTGAAAATAACAAAAAAGTTAATTAATTTGATAGAATTCATTGATACCGTCTCTTTGTTTATCATTAGCGGTTATGCACAGCAATTTTTGTTTCATGTGCTGTAATACATATATCTTAATCAATTAATAACTGAACAATTAAGTTATATAATTTTACTCGCAAAAATTTACAACAGCAATGCAAATTTGAGAAAGTCGTACTACATTTCTTTTTTACTGATTAATACCTAGAATATTCACGTGTTTCTTTCCTTTCTCGCATTTTATTTCAATCAGTATAACAAATGCAGGAGAACAAATGATTCATTGCATTAAATGACAATAATTTAAACAATATAACTTGTGTTGTTTTACAAAATAACAATGCAAAGTAAGAAAGTTCTTTATATAAGTATTATTATTGGATGCGATTAGAATGCATAATTTATCTAAAAAAAACTGAACCTGATTCTAACATTTCGAAAAGTTTTGGCAAATAATGCGCTGGTGTACCGAAATGTTTTAAAAATTATTTTTGCTTCTTTCGTTTCGTTTCTTTTCTATTGTATTAAACAACAATATGCATCACCTGAAGACGTAACTTCTTTGAAATAAAAATTAATTCAATGTAAACATTCTACATACCGGTATTAATTTCTGAATGAGTCAATTAATCTATTTGAGTATGAAAATTCTCTCTTGGAAAATTGAATTTACAAACAATGATAATCAGAAGAAAAATACTTTGAAAAAGATTCCTCATGCTGTGGAAGACAGTTACCAGTGGCATTTCTTTGAAAAATTATTTGAGTGTGAAAAATTACTTAACATCAATAAAAAAGAAATACTTATAAGAGGAGTGTTTACAAATATATTAATCATAGGAGAAGATAACTATCTGATAGTACCAATAATCAGGTTATGTTTTTTATCCAAATAGATTAGTCTTCATAAGCATGAGCACAATATGAGTACAGCTTTTTCTTCTTTACAGCAGTACGAGCAAGAAGCTAAAAATATTTTTGCTTTTAAAGCTGAAATGTTTTCTGTCTCATTAATATCAATAAAGAATTGGAGAACTTGCATGGCTGAAAAACAAAAGCAATCATACAAATAAATTCTATAGATATCTTTTGAATATTTTCGTCTACAATTCGTTTTTTATGCTTCATGAAAATGCCCGTATTTTCACAATCAGAATCCGAACGATTAATGCAGATATAATTGACGCTAAAACTTATGGAAAATAATACACTGCTTTAGAGAGAGTTTAATAACATTTCAAGGTCTTTCTTATAATTAAACATTTTTGCACTTTTTCGCGTTTTAATATTTCCCTCAGCCAAAATTACTGAAGCTAATAATACGAAATTTGACATGTATGTGGATTTTTTAACATAGGTGCAAAATTAGACGGCAAAATGTTTAACCTGTCGTAGGGGGACAAAACGTTCGTTTGACGTATCCCGAATAATTGCAAAGAAAAAAAAAGAGATGTTTATAAAATTCTTGCTTTAAAATACAACACTACTGAAAACCTAAAAATCAGTTTTATGGCAATTTGAATATTGTCCTCTAAGGAGGACAGAAGGACCCGCCTCCCCCTCCTCTTTTTTACACATATTTCTTGAAAAAAAATTATATATAAAATTCTTGCTTTAAAATGTAACAAATATGAACCCACAGCTTGTTTGCAATTAATTTATTTGTTTGAATATTAACGAAAAAAAGACATTATTTTTCAGTGCCCCCCCCGTAATATATTCAGAAATATATCACTGCTTTGAACTATTTATTGAATGTTTCGGTTTAATGAATAATTTAAACCTATATCGTTGATATAATTTTTCCCAAATTTATTACTAAAATATTTGTTAACAATAAACTTAAATTGCAGTTATGTGACATAGTTTTTTCCTTATTTTTTAACATTTATATGGGTCTAAGACATAAATTTATATCAGATTACGAGATTTAAAAGTTTTACAATTTACTAAAAGTAAAACAGTTAAATATGACTAGCAACAAGTCAAAATATATTTGCAAAATGTTGTGAATAACTGCAATAATTTAGTTTAGAAGAATAATGACATTCCAAATTCTATTTTTAGAGTAATAGTAGGACATTCAAATTTTAAAAATTCTATATTTTCTTTAATACATGACATTAAATGTTAACATAAAGTTATAGAGTGGAGAAACATAAGCAATGCATAGCAGGCAGTAAATATAAGAATATTAAAAAATTACTTTGTAGTTTAATTGAAAAATGGGTTTTGATAGTCTAACATTATCATCAGTAATTATTTGTTTCAAAATGATTTTACTTTAAAATTTAATTTTATATGGAATACTGTTTCTACTTTACTTTATGAATGTTATGATGATTCACACACGCACACACACACAAATATGTATATATATATACAAAAAGAAAAGTAGGATAACTAGTTTTAAACTCTTCATAAACGAAAAGACTGAAACTAGAGATAACTATTGTCGATTCCCTTTTCTAGTTTCTGAACTAATTGTATTCAGTGTCAGTTATTTTTCTTAGGTAGCACTTCTTCCGGGCAATGTCCCGTATAAAGTTTATTTAGTGCACGTAAATATTTAGTTATATACTCAATCAAGATTTGGAAAGCATTTTCAATCCAAAAGCCAAGATGGGTTAATATTGGATCTAAGTATTCCATTAACAGAGCTTTATAGTGGAACTGTCTAATGTATCTATTGTATCGCCAATGCTGCTAATTGGAAATATCTGTAAATTATCTCTTATATTTAGTAAATGTTTTAAATATCTCAACACTTGACGGTGGTATAAATGAGAATATTAAATCAGTGATCGAAAGGACCAGTGACTCCATGACTTCAAAACTTAAAAAGAAATAATTATATGAGTAATATATAAATTTCGTTAATTTAAAGCTTTCGTTAATTTCGTTAATTTTAAGCTGAATTTAAAAATGTAAACAGCTATTATAAAAATAGATTAAATTATATATATTGTTGCGGAATTACTCTGCTACTCCTGCGGTTCGTCGTTCTAAATTCCAGTTGGTGTAAAAAGTTCAAGTAAAAAGTCACTTGTCAGGATGGAACACAAACTTTATTGCTTCTAGAACTTCGTAGAACAATCAGCTGTACACAATTCACAAGCACAATTAAACAGTAATGTGCTTTTAACAGTTCACTTAGATCAGAAGCTCTCACAAATGCTGTATTTCTCACACTAAATAAGTCACTTTCACAGGCAAAAATTCAGTGAAAATATTCAAGAGATATCGTACACAATCCCTTAAGACACAGCAATGGAGAATTTACACACAGCACTTTGAAAACAGCTTCGTAAAGCAAGCTAAAACACAGCTTCTATAGCAGCGTACTCTCACTGATAGCTCTTCACACAGTGAGCATTCAACTCGCACTGAACTTCCGGGGCAATGCGCGGTTCTGTATATATCCGAGGCAGAAGCTGAGAGCAGCTTCCAGAAGTCAATTTCTCGAGGATTCTACATAAAGCGTGAATTTTCATTATGTCATAGAAGATAAATGTTAGGTTATTATGCGTTTTTAATGCAGGAAAAACAACTTCCAGGCCCCATTGGGAAAATCGCGCCAAATGACCAAAAAGTCGCCAAGCTTGGCGACTTTTGGCGAAATATCGCCAAATTTGGCTCCAAAATAAGTCCTCAAAAGTGAAGAGATCTAAGCTCTAGCACTAATATTTCTCGAGATTTCTAGAACCTCCATTGAAAAACATTGGCAAACCGAAACCTCCATATCTCCGGTTCTAATTGGCCGATTTTGATGCAACAAAAAGCAAAATTTATCTATTTGAAGCGTAGAATTCGAATTTTAAACTATTTTAAGCCCCTGAGCAGCGGGTTGCCCCGAAAATTCGTAACATTGCCCCCTTCCTAAGGACTGCACGTCCCGGGCAGTACAATCCCCCAGTTAGGAGGTCACACAAATATATACAGTGTCCAACCTTTAATCAAATCTTAACAACATAATTTAAGCCAATAATCAATAAACACAGTAAGCAAATACACACTAATAAATAAATAATAGACATAATAAACAATTATACTAATGAGTAATAAATGTAATAAACAAATACAGATTAATAAAAACCAATATATTACAAATATGTACACTAAACATGGCGTAAGTAGTGAGTGAAAGAGAGTTGAGAAAGAGGAAGAGAAGAGAAAGACAGGAAAGAAATGAGAGATGAAAGAAAAGAGGAATTACGCCATAGCGACCATGGTCTGAGCTAATTACAACCGCGGTAGATGGCTAGCCGATCGTAATGTACAACTCTTGGCTTCGAGTTTGGTGACTTACGAATCCGTACGATGACGTCATTCAGCCGGTTTAGGACTGTGTAAGGACCGTCCCACGGCGATTGCAGCTTGGGAGACAGGCCTTTCCGTCGAGTAGGATTCCATAGCCAAACTTTGTCACCTGCGTTGAACTCGTGTCCCGTAGCCTTCGTGTCGTAGCGAGTCTTCATCTTTTCCGTGTTCAGGTTGATCCGCTCCCGAGCAAAATGATGCACATCTTCAAACCGTGCCCGAAGGTTTTCCACGTACTCCTCTGGCGATGAAGGCGCATCTGGAGGGCGGCCGAACACTAGATCGGCGGGAAGACGAAGATCTCTGCCGAACAGCATCTGGGAAGGTGTGAAGCCGGTAGTCTCATGGACGGCGCTCCTATAGGCCAGCAGGAAGAGGGGGAGTTTCTTGTCCCAGTCCTCTTGATTCCTAGATACCAGAAGCGAGAGGTTGTTTAAAATTGTGCGATTGAACCTCTCCACCATGCCGTCGGATTGTGGGTGTAAAGGCGTAGTCTGGGTTTTGTCCATTCCGAGAAGTTGGCATAGTCCTTTAAAGACTGCAGAGGTAAAGTTCGTTCCTTGGTCGGAATGAAGTTGCAGAGGGGTTCCATATCTGGAAATCCATTCTTGCACCAGTACCTCTGCTACGGTCGTAGCTTCTTGATCGGGAATAGGAAACGCTTCGGGCCATTTAGAGAAGTAGTCAATGACAACTAGGATGTATTTGTTGCCATCCGAAGTTCGCGGAAGAGGTCCCAGGATGTCGAGGGCAATCCTCTCAAAAGGCGCTCCTACATTATAACGATGTAGTCTTCCACGGCTTCGTTTCTTCGGGCCTTTACGGGCGGCACAGGCGTCACAAGCTTGACACCACTTTTCGACGTCGCCTCGAGCCCTAACCCAGTAGAAGCGCTCGCGAACTTTCTGCAGGGTCTTCATTACGCCAAAATGGCCTCCAGTTAAGCCATTATGAAGTTCTTCTAGAACCTTCGGAATCCTCGAACGAGGGAGTACTAACTGCCATCGGAGCATCTTGCCGTCGTCCGACTCCCATTTACGATACAGGACTCCATTCCTCAGGCGAAGCGAATCCCATAAAGCCCAGTACTGTTTTGTTGCCGGACTGTAAGATGATATTTCTTGCCAACTGGGCTTAGCGCTGGATTTTTCCATAAATTCCACAATAGGTTTGATGTCGCTGTCTGCTAATTGGTCCGCCCGAACATTTTCGTCACTCCAGGGATCTTGAGATGGTGCCGATGATGTAACTTGGCGGACAACGGGATGTTTCAGATGGTAATTTTTCTCTGCCCTGGAGCAATAGCGACAACTGTCTATGCAGGGCCTTCTCGACAAAGCATCTGCATTTCCATGAGATGACCCTTTCCGATGACGTATCTCGATGTCATATTCTTGTAATCGCTGTATCCACCTGGCTATTTGGCCCTCTGGATTCTTGAAATTTAGAAGCCAGGTTAAAGAGGCATGGTCCGTTCGGAGCAGGAACTTTCGGCCGTACAGGTAATGATGGAAGTGCTCCACGGCTTTAATGATAGCAAGAAGTTCCTTTCTCGTAACACAATAGTTACGTTCTGCCTTTGAAAGGCATTTGCTCCAGTAAGCAATGACGTGTTCTTGGCCATCTATCTCCTGGGACAAAACTGCTCCAACACTCTCCTTACTTGCGTCTGTGTCCAGGATAAATGGCTTGTCAGGGTGAGGATACGACAGGATCGGCGAAGATGTTAAAGCCGTCTTCAGTTCGTTGAATGCGTCCTCACATTCCTCAGTCCATAGAAATTTCTGTCCAGTCTCGGTCAATTTGTGAAGAGGTCTTGCAATTTGAGAAAAGCCCTTCACGAATTTTCGATAGTAAGTACACAGACCGAGAAAACTTCTTAAGTCATGGATATTCTCGGGACGACTCCAGTTCTGGACTGCGGACGTCTTTTCGGGATCGGTTCGGACTCCGTGGGCGGATATTATGTGCCCGAGGTAACGTACTTCCCGACGAAACAAATTGCACTTCGATGGACTTAGTTTCAAGTTTGCCTCTTTTAATTTCTGCAGTACCTTTCGAATGTTCTCGAGATGCTCTTCGAAAGTCCTTCCGACGATGATGATATCGTCCAAATAAACGAGACATGCTTCGTAGGAAAGTCCTCTCAACACTGTCTCCATTAGTCGCTCGAATGTAGCAGGTGCGTTGCAGAGTCCAAAAGGCATAACTTTGAACTGCCATAATCCTTGTCCCGTGGTGAACGCAGTCTTTTCACGGTCGTCGGGATGAATTTCCACTTGCCAGTAACCACTCTTTCAGATCCAGAGTGGAAAACCATTCGTTTCCCGATAAAGTGTCCAAAGTGTCGTCTATCCTGGGAAGAGGGTAGCTGTCTTTCTTGGTAATGTCATTCAGACGTCTGTAGTCAACACAGAACCGGGTGGAACCATCCTTCTTTCGGACCAAAACAATTGGCGAGGCCCAGGGACTAGTCGATGGCTCGATGACGTCATCACGCTGCATCTCCTCTAAAAGTCTGCTCACCTCTTCTTGCTTAGCAAACGGCAGCCGCCTAGGATGTTGCTTGATGGGAGAATGGCTGCCTGTATCTATCCTATGTTGAGTTAAGCTCGTACGGCCAAAGTCACCCGAAGTTCGGGAGAAGAGGTCTTCAAATTCAGCTATTACTTTCTCCGCAGCGCTTCTCTGTTCTGCCGTTAACTCCACGTCTTGTATTAATTCCTTCGTCAGGCACTCGGAAGATTTAGCTGTCGTTTGGCTGATGTTCTTATTAATGCAGGTAACAGGAGTGCATGTCGCCAACACTTCATTTTTCTTTATCACCTTCGACTTGTCCGTCACATTTACTACTCTAACTGGAATTTCTGTTCTCGACAAGTCCACAAGTGTTGCTCCCACAAGTACTCCTCTGACGGAATCACTATTGTTTGGGTGTTCGATTAATCCAAAACGGAATTTATTGCTTTCTTTTACTGTTCCAGAAATTATTGAATCAGTTCTGGGAGGTAGAGTGATATCAGTCTGGGCTATTATTTGCTGAACAGGTAAAACAGTTTCATTTTTAATGTCGAACGCAGCTATTTCTTCTGAGTCTGAACGAAGCTCATTATTCTTAAAGTCCAAGTTAAATTTGTGCGATTTTAAAAAGTCCAGTCCGAGAATAAAAGAGTCTGTAATATTGGCGACATATACCACATGGTCGTATCTGGCATTTCCAAACGTGATTTCTACTTGCGCTTTTCCGCCCACTTCGATCTTGTCACCTGTCACAGTCTGGAGGGTCAGCGAGGGCGGAGTCCAGAAAATCTTCAAGTTTAATTTCTTGGCCAGATCTGTCCTTATGATGGTTACGTTCGCTCCAGTATCAATCACCATGTGGCATGGGGAACCATTAACGTATCCCAGTACGAATAGTCCATCACTGCCGCCATTCACTGATGAAATCTGTAAGACTTTTAAACGAGGCTTTTGAATATCCCTCAGCCTCTGTTCCTGAAAGTCGTCTCTTTTCTGTCTTCCTTCATGGGCTTCTCTGGTGCATTGATAACTGCGATCTTTACGACGAGAGTTCTTTTGTGCGTCACAGTATTTTCGTAAATGCCCCTCGCTGTTGCACCTCCAACATTTCACTTTTCTTGGCTCTGACTGTTCTTGTCGTTCCACCAGATTTTCCAGGGTCTTTAATTTATTCTCTAATCTCTCCATTTCTCCATCCGTAGGCTCCTGGAATGACACAGCTCTAACATTATGCCGCTCTTTTCTTACGGCCAGCTGAGCTGCCTCTAGCTTCATGGCGAATACGAGGGCAGACCTGAGATCTTTATAATCCGCCAAGATCAATGCTTTCTGAATTTCAGAGTCCAAGAGGCCTTCAATAAAATGTTGCACTGCAACTTCTTCTCGAACGTTATCAGGATAACTGCCATAGGCTAGATGACACAGCCTATCTATTTCGGAAGCCAGCTCTTGGAGGGTCTCGCCAGGTCTCTGCATCCTTGACTTAAGTTGGATTCTACTATATTCTTTCTGGCACTTCTCTCCGAATTTCATCTCCAAGGCACTTGCGAGGGCGTCAAAATCTCCTATCTTCGTCGCTCCGATAGTTTGCAATACGTTAATTGCATCTCCGCTAAGGGAAGCGGCCAGTTGGTTCGCTTTCTCGGACTCGCTCCAACCATTGGCTTTGGCGACGATTAAAAATTGGGTCTTGTAGGCTTCCCAGGGAGTCTTTCCGTCATAAGGCGTTAATTTCACTGCTGGGCGGCGTGACGACAACCTGATGTTTTCTGGTAGTTTCCCCAGCTTGACGAGAGAGTCGAGTTTTTCTTCAATTTTAGCTTCACATTCCTCACGTATTTTCGAAGCTACATTTTCTTCTAGGAGTGACATTCTTTTCTCCATTTCCTCATGATTTTTCTCTACTTTTTCCAGTCCGGATTTCATTTCTTCGAGCCCGGCTTCTATTTTTCGCTCCAGTCCGGATTTCATCTCGTCGTGTGCGGCTCTTAACTCCTCCAATTCGATTTCACTTCATTGTGTGCGCCTTTAATCCTCCAATCCGGTTTTCGTCTCTTCTTGTCCGGCTTCAATTTTCTTCTCTAAATCCGCCTTCATCTGTTCTTGTCGGCTTTCATCTCGTCTTGTCCGGCTTTCATCTCGTCTTGTCCGGATTTCATTTCCTGCATCATATTCATGAGCTTTTGAAGTTGTTCTTCCATTTTTCGTCTAGTCAAAACCATAAACTGGAAAATTAAAGTCTTTCTTTAGAACCCGATTCTGACACCAAATGTTGCGGAATTACTCTGCTACTCCTGGGGTTCGTCGTTCTAAAGTCCAGTTGGTGTAAAAAGTTCAAGTAAAAAGTCACTTGTCAGGATGGAACACAAACTTTATTGCTTCTAGAACTTCGTAGAACAATCAGCTGTACACAATTCACAAGCACAATCTAGCAGTAACGTGCTTTTAACAATCCGCTTAGATCAGAAGCTCTCACAAATGCTGTATTTCTCACACAAAATAAGTCACTTTCACAGGTAAAAATTCAGTGAAAATATTCAAGAGATATCGTACACAATCCCTTAAGACACAGCAATGAAGAATTTACACACAGCACTTTGAAAACAGCTTCGTAAAGCAAGCTAAAACACGGCTTCTATAGCACTATCAATTCACAAAGCAAGCGTACTCTCACTGAGCTCTTCACACATTGAGCGTTCAACTCGCACTGAACTTCGGGGCAACGCGCGGTTCTATATATAGCCGAGGCAGAAGCTGCGAGCAGCTTCCAGAAAGTCAATTTCTCGAGGATTCTACATAAAGCGTGAATTTTGATTACGTCATAGAAGAGAAATGTTAGGTTATTATGCGTTTTTAATGCAGGAAAAACAACTTCCAGGCCCCATTGGGAAAAACGCGCCAAATGACCAAAAAGTCGCCAAGCTTGGCGACTTTTGGCGAAATATCGCCAAATTTGGCGCCAAAAATAAGTCCTCAAAAGTGAAGAGATCTAAGCTCTAGGACTAATATTTCTCGAGATTTCTAGAACCTCCATTGAAAAACAATGGCAAACCGAAACCTCCATATCTCCGGTTCTAATTGGCCGATTTTGATGCAACAAAAAGCAAAATTTATCTATTTGAAGCGTAGAATACGAATTTTAAACTATTTTAAGCCCCAGAGCAGCGGGTTGCCCCGAAAATTCGTAACAATATTATTATTATTATAATTATTATTATCAGTATCATTATCATTTTTTTTTCAACTGGCCAGCACTTGATGATTAGGCACTGTCCACTACAGCTGCCCGAAGGCATTGTGGCCATTTTATTATAGGGACACCCATTGGGCGGCCAGCGTAACCCCTATGAAGAGACGGACAAGTTGTTGTCCATGCCTAAGCCGGGATACGAAGCCGGACCTAATTCGCGATAGAATGGTTCTTAAGCCAGTACACCATCTGGGCATCAAATTGTACGGCATGTACTGTGGAACTAAGTCAGGAAAGTTTGCAAGGGGAAAATAAAACGTTAATTGGTTCAACGAACCAATAAGTATTGGTATCTACTGGTGAGTTAAATATTGATTGGTCTCGGACTAGCAAACCACCTTTAACCCTTTGAGACGCAACCCTTCCCCAATGCTGAGAAAAGGGCAGCCGTTGCCATCGCTCGACTTAACTACCAGCAAGATGGCAGACGATCGAAACGTTCATCGCGTGCCACAGATCTAGAGACCCTTTTTTGACGACAGCTGGCTGTGTCACGCGATGAACGTTTCGATCGTCCGCCCTCTTGCTGGTAGTTAAGTCGAGCGATGGCAACGGCTGCCCTTTTTTCAGCATTGGGCAATCTATCCAGCTGTTATCGCATTCTTCCATTTTTCAGCAGATGTCAGTGCTGTTAAAAATAATCGTGACCATTTTTTACGGGAAATGACGTGCTAAAAAGCAAAGGATTCTCGTGGAGCTATGTCACTCGCAACTATTTTTGTAGAAATCAAATCTATTCTTCGTGACTGGCAACAGTCAAAACGTCAGAGTTTCGTGTTCCCAGAGTGGGAACACTGCGCGTTAAAGGGTTAAGCCAGTACACCATCTGGACATCAAATTGTATGACATGTACTGTGGATCTAAGAGAGGAAA
The DNA here is from genome assembly GCA_038373885.1 of Cheiracanthium punctorium. Taxonomy (NCBI): domain Eukaryota; kingdom Metazoa; phylum Arthropoda; class Arachnida; order Araneae; family Cheiracanthiidae; genus Cheiracanthium; species Cheiracanthium punctorium. Next base: position 146,068 of record JAWZYV010017693.1, on the reverse strand, counting down.
GTTTGTAAGGGGAAAAAATGTAAATAAAAAGTTATTGGTCCAACGAACCAACAAGTATTGGTATCTACTGGTGGGTGAGTTAAATATTGATTGGTCTCGGACTAGCAAACCACCTTTAATTTCGAGTCCTGCTTTAATATTGGCCCGATGTTGCGAACAAACATTATTCGGCTACTTTGGTAGTTCTTGATGACTTATCTAGTGAGAGATTGTAAAGGATTCATTTACCTTGGGATATTCTTATGTAAATATTAAATATTTGCTATTTTCTTAGCGTCTCAAAGACACAAATTTGTGATATTCTTCTCAATGGGTGTATGGGAAACGGGAATGCCAAAAAAAAAAAAAAAAAAGTCATCGTGCAGCAGGAACCCGTTGGAACCCGTTTCAAAATTAATAAATCATTAGGGTGATTGAGGAAAACATCTATCTCTCTCTCTCTGCTAACCAAACCAAACACGTCGTATTCAATTTCTGCATCTCCGCCTTTGCAGTAATGAACCCGGAGTCATTTTGTGGAGTCCAAAGACAATCCATTCCTATTAGAGGCACTTACTGCCCAGCCCCTGATTTATTTAAATGCGTACGCATATATCACGCTGGGTGTCGGCAAAAAACGTACGAGAAAATGGAGAGAAGGATCTTCCGAGGAGAAAAAAACAAAAAGATAAGGCATATAAGGAGAAGATCTATTACAAAATGGTACAAGACCCGGAATGAGTTATATGAGCTCCATGTTAATTGGACGCGTGGGTTAACATACATGGAGTTCGAATACGTGAAGAACATGGCAGATAGAAGCATCAAAATGTATATGTAGTAATATATTTCGAACAGAAGATGAATTGTTTTTCCCCCCTTCACATATGAGGGGGGAAATTAGATTGGTTAAGTTTGTGAGAAGTTGAGAAATGTAATGTATTTCAATAGTAATTTGTACATCATTTCGCTGACTAATATACGTTATTATTGTGCTCCCATTCTGAAAGGAATTACATTGTTACTGAGAGAAACGAATGTAGCAACGAGTTTCATTTTTTGCAATGCTACTTAGATACACAAATAAATTTCGTTTAGTTATACGATTATGGTAGCAGCATACTGAGCACACGTTTTATATAAATATATCGCGGTGAGTATTTCATAACACTGTTCATCAAGATAAAATGATTTAAGATGTTGTTATTATTGCTTCGTTAAAGAAAGAATTTGAAGAAGAAATATTACCACTTTAATAGCTCTTTATTTGGCATTGTCTAGTACTTATGCCGTTTTCGCCACTTGTAATCTCTAAAAATTATTTAAAGAAAACTCTTTGTTTTGCCAGATTAATTTTGTTGAAAATGGAACTGTCGAAAGTTTGCACTGTCATGAAGTACGAGTTCTTACGTGGAACTAATGGCATGGAACAAAAATAATGAGGAACAAAATGTCACCGTTCGGCCAGATATATATCAGAGTACCTATGAATTACCGGCTAGACGGAATAATGCAAGATGAACAGCTTAGATCGGTCAGCATATCAACTCCTATCTTATTGCATGAAGGCTGTAGACAACACGCTCAACAAATGACTGTAGCAAAGCTACAGGAAATGGAACTGAACTTCTTCATCATCGTGCATGTTCACCAGACGTAGCTCCCACTGACTGCCTCTTCTTCTGCAATTTGGACAACTTTTTGACAGGAAAATAATTTAATGCCGACAATGATGTAAAATCCAGGAATTCATCGACTCATGTCCACTTAGATTTTATTCCAACTGGCCTGAATAGGGATGGACGCGAGAGGGAAAATTGGCGTCTCGCGTCACGCAAAACAGCCTAAAAGTTTTGTCTCGTCTTGCGAAATCCCTATATCGTAATGTTAAAAAGGTGGGACTTGTCTCGCAAAAATCTTCTTGCGTCCATTCCTAGGCTTGAACAGCCTGCCGTTTAAATTGCAAATATATAGAGAGAATATGGGTGCACGCTTTGCTGAATAAAATGATTCCTTACTTTGTAAGTAACAAAAGTTTCAGCCAAGTAACAACCCCTCTTCAAATTTGACCCATAACAACCCATTTTTTCCCCTTTCGTGCACAAGAAAAATATTTTATTGATTTCAACAAAATTTCAGTAAGCGCAATTTTAACTTAATAATTTTGATGGAGCAGCAAAATATTAAAAGTAAAATGTGAACAAATAGCAAAACATTTTTAAAAATTGATTCAGCAAAACATCAACAAAAATTTTGTTGCAACAAAACATCAATGAAAATTTTCATAATTCAACAAAAGATCAACGAAAATTTTGTTCATTTAACAAAATTAGTCCATTAAAATATCTCCAACAAAATTTTGTTAAATTCAACAAAGTACTTTTTCTGTGTTCAGTTATAGAAAGGAAATATATATTTCAATAAAATCAATAGCTGAGTGCCTGTTTGTAGTACAGGTATAGGAGGAAGCAGGCATTGAATTCAAATTGAAGTTCATTTAATCGAAGCAGAACTGACATCTCTAAATCTTCTAATATTTTCAAAACGACATTTAATCTGTAATATTCTCTCTAATGACAGCCATAGATTTTTAATATATTGTCTCATTTTTGCTCTCCTTCATAAGAACTATTCATGATATATACACCTTCATCAGCGCGCATACCAATATCCCATATAAATTCACCAGCAATCAACAGTAGCTGTTCCATAGCTGTCACAGCAAGGAACAAGCCAAAATCAAAAACACTTCTCATCTTAGTTGAAAAGTGTTAAAAATCCAGTGATTGTTACTCAGATATTTTTGAAAAATAAAATTCCAAATGGTTCCCCCGCGATTGACACTTGTTGCGTTGTCGGAAAACCCCTTAACCCTTTGAAGCGCAAACATTTCCCAATACTGAAAAAAAGGGCAGCCGTTGCCATCGTTCTATTTAACTACCAGCAAAATGGTGGTCGATGTCAAAAATGGTCTCTGGTGAATCTGTGTCAATGAATGGTCTCTAGATCTGTGTCATCCGATGAACGATTCCATAGACCGCCATGTTTCTCGTAGTTAAATCGAGCGATGGCAACGGCTGCATTGGGCAGTCTGTTTAGTTCTTCATATCAATGTATTTCCATCGTATTCTTCCAGTCTTCAGCAGATGCCAGTGCTGTTAAAAATAATCCTGACAATCTTATAAATAATCGACAATTTTTACGGGAAATGATGTGTTAAAAATTTTTATGTGAAGTATTTTTTTTTTTATAGAAATCAGATTTATTCTTCGTCACTGACAACAGTCAAAACGTCAGACTTTTGTGTCCTCACGATGAGGACACCGCCTGGGTTAACATCGTCATTGCACCTAGACAAACGGACTCATCCGTTAAGAGGCGAGATGGGGTTAAATATACATGTATCAGAGACCACCGAAAATGAATTCAAGTTGTGTGCTAAATTAGGTTTGGCAGGAAACACATGGGTGGCAGGTTGGTTGCGCGAGAGGCAGGAAAATAAATGGGAATTGCCTTCGTTGGAAGGGGGGAAAAAACGAAATTAACGAAACAGGCGCGGTCCATTTCTTGGCTTTAAAATATACTGCGGGTCGCCGCGAGAAGATGTACACAACTGAACTCTGCTTAAGCGCGGGGTTATGTCTTATATATATATATATATATAATGCATGCTCCAAATTAAAATTACATTCTAAAACGTATATCGCATTCTACTTCACGATTCAAAGTAAAGTGCTATGGAAGGAATAAAGATGTTCTTAACACTTGGACGCACGGTGTCAGCGCCGTGAAAACATTTTACTTCAGACGACTTTTTAATGCTAGTCACAAATAAAAAATATGGTTAAATGGTCCCAACGCTGAAAAACAACAGCCATTGGCATCTATTACCATTTAACCCATTAACGCCCTTCTATAGGGCTAATTTCTCTAACATTAGCCATAGTTCTCTAACATTAATCATACTTCTATATTCATTCTGAATGTGTTCGAATATCAGAATATTGTTCAGAATTTCTTATAAATTCTGTAAGCAAAATATGTGTTCTGAATTGCTTCACAGATCAATCGCTATTTAATTTTGTTTAGAATTAATGAATGTCTGTTTCTATATTATTTTTGTGAATAGCTGATTGATTTTATTTAAAACTAAGCGGTTTTTAAATTATTTAAGGATCTAAAACATGAAAACACAAATTATTTAAAAAATAATTTGTGTGTATTCATATTTTAGATTTATTGAAAAATGAGTCATTTGATTTTTCAAATTAAACAATTTTGCCGAAAATTAATAAATTATTCGGAAACATGGTTTATACAAGATTACTTTTCAGTGAGTATATAGTTTTCTAGGGTGCCCCCCCCCCAAAAAAAAAACGGGAGGGGGTGGGGGGCGGATAAATTGTTAGTCAACAAACGTATCAAAATATAGCTAAAAAATTGGTATTGGAATCGATATTGCAATTAAAAGCAAGTTTTTCTCACGTTTTTGTATTCTTTAAAGATTTTATTTATGGCTTCATATAATGTTTTTCACTTGTGTAATTCTTGCTGTAGAATAATAAACCTGTAAAAAAGCCATTAGTAATCTCTTAATCTTTAAATATAATTTTTCTCTATCTATCTATTTCTCTTATTTCATTTATAAACTTCCTCGTAGTGAGCTTCTCGTAGCATACGCACATAATCTATTGTTTTACTTATTACTCATTTGTTATTACGTTTATACTAACATCTAATAATTATCGGATGAAAAAGAATGTTTTAAATGCAATTCAAATTACTTATATTTGTTTAAAGTATAAATTAAGCCTATATTATTTACACTAGGGCATTTGATTGCTTGCAAGTTTGCTTATTTTTTTTAGAAAGGAGGACTATATTATTCTTAAGTATAATGAGAAATTTGAATTAAACTCCATAATTACATATATATATATTTTAGAGCTCTCAAAAGGTTTTATGAAGTTTTGATTAGTTTTGAAAAGCCAAAGAAATTGCCGAATCTACATCAAGGTACAAACTAGAACTTCTCTTTCCTTTTTGGACTTAATCAATCAGGCATATTAAGCATTATATCTTCCTCACGAGACTGGGCCGTCACGCAAAATGACAGAATGGGCCACTTCAGAAAGTTCCTAACCCTTAAAATAAAAACAATATATCAAAGTGGAAGATTTTAAATAAGGCTCTCCGTAACTGATTAAAAGAGATTCAGCAAAATCACCAAAACGGGGTTTTAATCCATCATGTTCTAACAGTGGTACTTCCTCCTGGTTCGGCCGAAGTGTCTAAAAACGTGGAACTTCTCCGCCTGACAAGTCTTTGAAGAAGAACGATGAGCCTCGAAAGGTCGTGGAGCCCAGGTATCTTAATCACGCAGCCCGCAGAGGCCGAGCTGGAATTAAAACGTAAACAAGGCAGAATGAAATTTTAAAATGTCTGTTTATCTTCTTTGAGCAATCGGTCATTCGAGTGAGCTGCAAAATTAGATTCCAGAAATAGATAACGATAGGAAACAATGGCGACTCATTTTCCAATGCTCCCATCGTGAATTATGAAGTCCATGATATGATTTCTTTCTCCACATTTACAATCTGGGATTTGAAGTATTTTTTAATTAGGTTTTACATCCCATTTCACATCCCACACTGGAGTTACTGGCTCCTTCGAAAGTTTAACATCCTCGCTGGTGTCTGGTGTCTTGCGGTAGAACCACACCTTGTTTTCATGTGCGACCAAACTGAATAAAATGTTATTTAGATGACGATGTTATTAATGGAATGTATAGAACAATGTTCTACTTTACTTTAAGAACTCAATTATTTCCAGAGGGGAAATAAATGGACAAAGGTTAATTGGAGAATTCGTAGACATCCAGAATTCTAGTATAAGAATAATTCATGAAAGAAAACTAGGGGTTATTTTCATTTAGTATTTAAATTTCTAATTATTCAAGTGTGCCATCAAACTTTAATGCATTAAGTATATATTTTTATTTTTGGCAAAAACTGTAAAATCATGTTGTATTTAAGGGAATTTAAATATCTGTAATCTCCGTGATTTTTATTAGAGGCTAGATACAGCAGATGTATGTACAAATAACAAAAAAGTAGAATTTCAGTAAAATATTTGAGCAAAAGAGATTATAAGTTCACTCAGGGTCCCCTCCTGCTACGAAAAACATGAAAAGCTAGAGATGGCTCATAAGCAGTAGCGGATTCAGGGGAGGGGCTAGGGGGCTTCTGCCCCCCCAAAAGAGATTGCTAAAGGGTGATATTCTGCTTCATTATGCACTTTGAGTATGTAAAATGATCTTTTTTAATCACTTAGCTCCTCCCAAAAGCTTTCACATTGGTTTAGACTAAAGTTTTGCTTTACTGTACGTTTTGTTTGGGTGAAATAAGCTTTTCTCAAAATTCAGCCCCTCCCAAAACAGACTTTCTGGATCCGCCACTGGTCATAAGTAAATATTTCTAAATGATAGCAAAATACAGATAGAAATATTTAATTTTGTCGAATACAACGAAGGAAATTCAGAATTTCTATTTCCCTTTCCGCAACACATTGAGATTCTATCTTGCCGCTTTTATATCTATTTAAAACAATTTTTTAATTTAAGCTAGTAAAAATATAACATTTATCATCGAAGAAAACACTGAATATGCGACGTCCCATTTAAATACTTTATATAAGGATTCTAATAATTTTTTCAAGGACTCTGTTCGTTCGAGATGCCGCTACATTTTATTTTATTTCATTTCTAATTTATTTGCTGTACATATTTACTGATAACGGAATATGATTTGACCGATAGCTGCTGTTAACTGATGGGTCCAAAAAACTTTTCACAGATTTAAATACAGGTCATGGAGGTTGTTGAATCCAAAGTTCGTGAATTCAGGGTGTCTACCTGAGTTGATTCCTCTTAGTTAATGTGAAGGTGGCGAATTAAAATTTACTCGAAAGTACTATTGTTACATCCTCAGTGACTCCCATAAACACTTCTTCTGCGATAAATCATGCTTTTGGTTAATATTAAATGGGCAAATGACGTCGTATTCGTTGAGAAACATTTGTAAATAATAAATAGGTTTATAATTAAAATAGAGAAATAAATAGAGTCAGGTGGGGGGGGGAAATGGGGGTATATTGAAAAACACCTTTTTTCACCATAAAAATTTAGATGTTTCAATATTTTTTTTTTCCCATGGAGATATATTTTAACAACATAACAACTACTTATAATGGAGTTTTAGGATATTCCAAAAATATTAATGTGTGCAAAACTTCTTTTTGCTCTAAGCATGCTGCCTGTTAAGAAGTGATGTTGAAAAACTTTCTTCTAGATTCATTATAATTCGATAAGGAACTTATATTTTGATACATATTAGTATAAAGACTTCAAAAGAACTGGATTATATGAAAAAAAAAGAATAAAATTGTAATTTCTTTTTTTTTTTAATTTTTCTTTCCGAGGTGGGGTAAAATGGGTATGGTTAGACGCAGAAAAGTTTTATATGATACTGAAATTTTTACATCTACTTTTGTTAAATATTCCTGAAACAACAGTTATAATCAATGAAATTGACACTTTAATTACCTAATTTTTATTGTAGAAATTAATTTTGTGGAACCAGTAGCGTAGCCAAGAATTATTTTTAGAGGTGACGAGAATCTTTAAAAACTAGAATGCAATATATCTTATAAAAAAATTCGATATAGCATATATTTTTCTTTTGGGAGGGATGGATAGGAAAATGGAACCCCTTTACTTTGCCTACAAGTGTTTGCTTATGACAATGAATCAAAAAATGAAAGAAAAAATAAATTCATAAATCGAATTTGAAGTCTTTCGTTGAAGAAACATGCATTAGAGAAAATATTAAATTCGGCTTAGGTCCGTAGCGGAACCTCAAATTTTTCAAGGGGAGCTTTCAAATTTATCCACAATTACGTAATCTTTTTCATACCTTATGTTTACTTATTTCGGGGATGGCTGCAGACTCATCAGTCATCCTTTGCCTGCACCCTTTGTTTAACCAAGTAGAATTTGTCATATACTGAGTAAACCTGAATTTGATAATAGTGGTCTATATATATATATATATATATACATATAATTTATAGTGGCCATATTTAGATGGGGCCCAGGGACACTGACTTCTGGCCCCTTCTACTATGACAAGCATTTTAACCCATTTTTGACCGCTGATAAGTTTCGCAATGCAAAGCTTTTTTAAGATTTCCTAAATTGAATTTTAAAATTACTTGCATATATTTGAGCTTACTTGCATATAAGTTACATTTAAAAATTATTTTTATTTTAGCATTTGTAACCCAGTTGCATCATTAGCTCATATGGACGCTAAATTAGTGATGGCTATTATATGACACATGCGTCCAGGGATGGCTGTTTTATGACACTCCTGTTCGTACTTTTGAAATTTCATTTTAAGAAACGATAAAAATATAATAAAATATTTCAATTATCCTTTATAAAAGAAATATTTTTATATTTTTATCATTTATTCTTAGTTCTTTTCCGTTTAAGACGTGACCTTTTTCACTTAAAATGTTTGATCAAATCTGGGAAAAGTTCTTCGAGCACACACACTCACACGTGTATGTGTGTGTATTTGTCGGTTTTATAAATGGTTTCCGCTGTATATCTTCTCTAATATATAAAATTCTCCTGTCCCAGTGTTAGTCACCTAACTCCTCCGAAACCACTCGACCAATATTAATGAAATTTTCTATGTATATTCGTTAGGTCATAGAATAGGTTTTTAACTATGTCTCATACCCCTAAGTCATAAGGGCAGTCCACCCCAAAATGTTTAGCCCCCGAGTGCTATTCATTTCAATCAGGATTTCTGTGTAGACATTAGCGTGTCGAGTCACTTTTCAAATGTGTTTGCCAGATAATGTGGAGAGGGGGGGGGGAGTTAATAAAATGTTGAAAGTCGCACAAGGTTTGCAATTTTTGATAATTGATCGCTAAATGTGGTGCCAAAACGCGACAATTTATTATAAATATATTTCGCGTATAGTTAGAAAACGCCTGGCGTATATTGTAAAAGAGTTTTATTGTAAATTTAATATAGATTTCTATTTCTAAGAAGTTCTCTGTGGAACAAGAAAGGAAAACAAGGTACACTCGTGGATTATGATGCCCATTCCAAACAGCATTTAAAATGTCTTTGCGGTATAGTTGGAATATGCCTACAGGAAGAATATGCCTGGCGAAGACTGTAAAACAATCTCAGTAGGCGATTTTAAGATAGATTTCGATTCCAAAGATGCGTTTTATGGTACAAGAATGAGTTGATTCCTATTTTAACATCCCCACTCTCGCCAACCTAAAAAATACCGTACTTTGGCGAGCTTTGCAGTCATGGGTCTCTGGGAGTTATGCACAAGCTTTAACGGTACTTACGTATTATCCCGGCGGTCCGGCAAGACAAGCAATTTTTCACCAAGATAAATGCCGGGCACATGAAATTGTTGATGGTTTGGTATACGATTGTACGATACGGTAAGTATCAAGTTAGGTTAGTTACGGTAAGTAGGTTTCAACGCTCCCAAAACAACCAGATAAAAACTAAAGTAAACAAACTAGCGATAAACGCACCAGTTAAGGAATCTCAAGATACTTAATTATTAAAACTACATTAATTGTTAATCCAAAATAAGTAAAAATGTAACGGCATGCTTTACTTACATGTTGTTCCAAATCGCCATTTTATTTCTAAATTACGATTGCCACATTAATGCAAAAAATCGTCATGGTAACTGCATATGTTTAATGATCGCCACCTTGGCGAGAGTCGAGGCGTTAAAGTAGGAATCAACCCAAGAAAGACAAACCGGTACATTCATGGATTATGATGCACATTCGAAACAATATATAAAACGATGAAGTATATTTGTAATATACTTGGCGAAAATTGTAAAATAGTTTTAGTAGGCGATTTTAAGATAGATTTCGATTCCAAAGATGGGTTTTACGAAACAAGCAAGAAAAATACAGCACAGTCATGAATAATGATACACTTTTGAAACTTAATGGAATAAGTAAGAAAAATAGGGACAACGTATAACGAATGATACGATTTTAATATATAGCACTATAGTGTGTACTTAAAACCTGAAAGGGTTTCAGATTTTCATTCTTTTTTCTTTCCGAACATGTACCCTGTAAGGAAAGTATTGTAATCATGAAAAAATTCGACTTCGAGATTTTGATATATTAACACGTTTTGAGGTCTTCTGAATTCATTTATGCTATTTTTACGAGATGTATGTTTGTATGTGTGTGTGTGTGTGTCTGTGTGTATGTGAGTGAACACGATAGCTCCTAAACGGGGCATTCGATTGAGCTCAAATTGGGTATATATGTTATAAACCACCATCGTAAGGCCGACATTGATTTTGATGTGTATAGAACTTATAGTTTTTCTACTGGGCTACTACAAAGATTTCTTTTACATTATGGCTTATGGGGGAAAAATTCTTGAAAGTGCTCTAGCGTTTAAACGGTACATTCGATTGAACTCATATTGGGTATATCTAATAAATAAAATTCTCATGTCACAGTGTTAGTTACCATACTCCTCCAAAACGGCTCCACCGATTTTAAAGAAATTTTATGTGTATATTCGTTAGGTCTGCGAATATCATTTTGTCTCATACCCCTAAGTCACAAGGGCGGTCCACCTCAAAATTTTTAGCACCAGAGTGCTAATAAGTTCAATCAGGATTTTTGTCTAGGCATTAGCGCATCGAGTCCCTTTTCAAATGTGTTTGCCAGATAACGTGGAGAGGGGAGGGGCGTTAATAAAATGTTGAAAGTCGCACAAGGATTTGCAATTTTTGATAATGGATCGCTAAATGGGGAGCCAAAACGTGACAATTTATTATAAATATATTTCGAGTATAGTTAGAAAACGCCTGGCGTATATTGTAACACAGTTTTATTAGGCGATTTTAATATTGATTTCTATTCTGAAGAAGTGCTTTTTGGAACAAGAAAGGAAAACACTGTACTTTAATGGATTATGATTCCCATTTCATGTCTTTGCGGCATAGTTGGAATATGCCTATAGGAGGAATATGCCTGGCGAAGATTGTAAAACAGTTTCAGTAGGCGATTTAAAGATAGAGTTCGATTCCAAATATGTGTTTTATGGTACAAGAAAGAGTTGATTCCTATTTTAACATCCGCACTCTCGCCAACCTAAAAAATCCCCGTACTTTGGCGAGCTTTGCTGTCATGGGTCTCTGGGAGTAATACACAAGTTTCAACGGTACTTACGTATTATCCCGGCGGTCCTCCAAGACAAGCAATTTTCACCAAGATAAAAGCCGGGCACATGAAATTGTTGATGGTTTGGAATACGATTGGCAATAGTTTGCCAGCAAATTTGACGAAAATGTAGTTTGGCGGAAGTGATCGCCGGCATAATACGTACGTAACGTTTAGGCGCTCCCAAAAGAACTAGATGAAAACTAAAGTAAACAAATTAGCGATAAACGCACCAGTTAAGGAATTTGAAGACACTTTATTATTACAACTACATTAATTGGCAATCCAAAATAAATAAAAATGTAACGGCATGCTGTGCTTACATGTTGTTCCAAATCGCCATTTTAATTCTAAATTATGATTGCCACATAAATGCAAAAAAATTGTCATTGTAACTGCATATGTTTAATGATCGCCACCTTGGCGAGAGTCGAGGCGTTAAAGTAGGAATCAACCCAAGAAAGACATACATGGTAAACGCATGTATTATGATGCGCATTCGAAACAATATATAGAACGATGAAGTGTAGTTGTAATATACTTTGCGGATATTGTAAAATAGTTTTAGTAGACGATTTTAAGATAGATTTCGATTCCAAAGATGGGTTTTACGAAACAAGAAAAAAAATACAGCACAGTCATGAATAATATACACTTTCCAACTTAATGGAATATGACAGAAAAATAGGGACGACGCATAAATTATGATACGATTTTAATATATAGCGCTATAGTGCGTATTTAAAATCTGAAAATGTTTCAGATTTTCATCTTTTTATTATTATTTTTTTTGGACAAAATTTTTTATGGAATGACTATGAATAAGTCTCAAGGCCAAACTATGTTTGTTTGTGGCTTAGATTTGAGCACGCCATTTTTTCACACGGACAATTATACGTGGCATGATCTCGAGTGGGCAAACCATGCAATTTGTTTGTGTTAGCTAAAAATATTAGTCACTCTATTCCGTTAAAGGATTGATATTATTTTTTAGTAAAATTATTGTAATTAGCGATATATATAAATGTAAAGAATAAATTACAATGAATTAAAAATATAAATGTTTGGTATTGTGTTATTTTTATATTCCAGCATTGTTCACAGCGCTCCATGCCTCTTCCACTCATATACCACATCCTCACACACTTACAATAAGTTAGTCATTTCTTTCTACTAAAATAATCCTAGGAATAATTTATATGGCAAAACAACGTTTGCCGGGTCAGCTAGTATATATATATATATATATATATTGATATTGTTATATGTCTATCTAGATAATATTTTTATGGGGGAAAACCCTCCATGAATAAATTTGTATATAATCATTACAGAATATTTTTTAAAGTAACCATTCATTTATTAATTTCCGCAGAGTAATCGTTGCTTGTAAATAAAAACCAATGGAATTCAACCATCTTGTTAGAGAACATTTTTAGATTATCCTTTTAATTAGCCTGACACACACCCCCAAACTGATCACTGTGATGTCGACATAGTTATTCGGTTTCATAATTTTGATAATTTTTGTTTTTTGTAAATATTTCGAAAACTTAAAAATGATACTTGAATTGCAAGTGAGTTTTAATGTCTAATTCATATTTACGCATAATCTAGAATGATAAATAAATCATTGAAGTGTGCTATCATTATTTTTTCATGGAAAAAATTTCAAACTTACTTGAAGTGTCTGGCTATAATTATTAAATTTTTTTAAATAGTTGGTGCAAGTATGCTTACTTTGATATTTGATGCTCTAATTGTGTACTTAATAATTGTGATTTTTTGATTATTTATAATATTGGCTACATTTCTTCAATGAATAGATGAATACGTATGTAAGTATATCTTATGGATATTTATCATTTTTCTCTTAAATAAATTAAAATTTATAAATAAAATGTTTCATGAGTTATTAAAAATGCTTCTTTCACCATAAGCCAAGCTATGTGAACGTAAATGAATGATCTACGGCAAGGCCATAGGCGGGGGAGGGGCCCGACGGGCCAGTGCTCCCACCCCCGAAATTTATCTTTTTTTTAAACTACTTTAAGTGGAACAGCTGATCATGGACGAATATGTCTGGAGGAGCCTAAACATAATGATGGAAATTTTAGAGCTCTGATTCAGTACAGAATAAAATGCGGAGACAAAGTCCTTGATGAACATGTTTATCATCGGGAAATAATGCCTTATATACAAGTCCTACAGGCATACAATCACAAATAATAAGTAGAAATTTAAAAGCGGAATATTTTTTCCGTTATTAACCGATGAAACTACACATAAGAAAGATGGAACAATTTTCTTTGTGCATTCGATAGATTGACACTGGGGAATTTAAAATGCGAGAAGATTTTTTAAAGTTTGTCCCAGTTTTTAATTTAACCGGAAACAGTTTGGATGAAATAATTAAATCTAGTATTCTTGAAATTGGTTTAGATATCTCTTTACTTAGCGGCCAAGGGTATGACGGTGCTTGCAACATGAAAGGACAGTTTAAAGGAGTTTAAACACTCATTCAAAAGTAATACCCAAAAGCCGTATACCCCATTGCGTTTTTATTTATACATAAAAAATCTGGAGTGATTCCACTCGACTTTCCGAACACTTACGATTAATATCATTACCAGCCATTTAAACGAATTTCAATCGATGAATAATTCAAGCATATAGCATATATACCAAATTGAAACTCAATCGAACGCACCATTTAAACGCTAGCGCACTTTCAAGACTTTCTCACCATATGCTATAATGTAAAAGAAATCTTGGTCGTAGCCCTGTAAAAAAACTATAAGCCCTATAGATATCGAAATCAATACCGGTCTTACGATGGTGGTTTATAGAAAATATACCGAATTTGAGCTCAATCGAATGTACCGTTTAAACGCTAGCGCACTTTCAAGAATTTCCCCCCATAGGCCATAATGTAAAAGAAATCTTTGTCGTAGCCCTGTAGAAAAACTATACGTCCTATATACACCAAAATCAATACCGGTCTTGCGACGGTGGTTTATAACATATATGTCCAATTTGAGCTCAATCGAATGATCCGTTTAGGAGCTATCGTGTTCACTCGCATACACACAGACACACATACACACACACATACATACACACATCTCGTAAAAATAGCATAAATGAATTCACAAGACCTCAAAACGTGTCCATACACCCAAATCTCGAAGTCGAATTTTTTCATGATGGCAATACTTTCTTACATGGTACATGTTCGGAAAGTAAAAATGTTATTCATAAATATGCTTCGGTCCCAAGAAGAATAAAATTAATGTAAAATCATCTGTAGTATTCTTAATCAAAATATTTTCTTCTTCTATATTATGTAACCAGATTTGCTATGTTTCTTTTAGATTATGACCACCCCCTCCCCCCCCCAAAAAAAAAAATTCTACGACATTGTAATTAATATCAATTGCGATTAATTTTCAAACTAGCTAATTGTTACCCCTCCCTTTAACCCATTAAGCTCCAAAGCTCCCGTTACGGAAACATCTATTATATATTTTTTTTTCTTAAAATATTTTAACGCAATTTACGAAATACACATTTTATATAAACATTTACACTATATAACACACCCTATATTTTCCCCCCCCATATTTTCACACCAAAATATGATCCAAAGCATTTCTCATGGAGCATTCATTGACGTAATATCATTTGAAGCATCATTTCTCTTCATTAAAAAATTATGGACTTTAAGATAAAAAAAATTTGGACGAGGGGATTTGAATCCCAACATCGCCCCTCATTATATTTGTCACTGCGAGTAAATATTTGCGCCCTCTGAATATACATGTGCCAACAAGCTATGACCAAACAGTGGCTCCAAAAAGTGGAAGTCCCGTTAAAAGAAGAATTTCTCACGAAGAATACTTTTTTGATCCTTGATAACAAAAATATAAGTATCAAGGAGCATCCCACACGCACACACACACACACACACACACACACACACACCTTTACTACATTTGGTATTCGTCAAATCTTCCGTTTGAATAACAGTAGTCGTTTTTTTCAATGGGAACTTTCGTTGGGTTAAGTTCATTTAAGATACTTGATTAAATCTTTCAAACACATTCTCAACTAGATCGCTCGAATCACACTAACAAACTGTAATTCAATTACACAATTAAGGCGCATGCATTGTTGTTTTCATTTAAACTTTTTTTTAAAAACCGTTTGAGAACCAAATTACAACACGCGCAGTAGTTTCTCTCGAGCCAATAACTGTTACCGATTACAGAAATAACGTAAATCCACATGAAGGACTCTAACCTTTAAGACATTGTGTGCCATGTGATTCTAAAATAATTACAGAAATAATTACAGCAGGGAGGTGGGGAGGAGTGGAGGATGTTGAAGGTTCATTACACATGATGCAACGAAATGAACCTCAGAAGACAGTTGTCCAAATTATGTTGGCAAGAACTGACTCAGTGGCAAACAGTAGGCGCCTAACTGGTATGTTCGTCTGTCAAGCCAAACAATGCTCCGAGAAAACTGAAATATTTTCCACACCATGGGGTAGTGTAAAATCTCAGCAGAAGCGCGGACGGAAAAAAAAAAAATGCTCACGGTAGTCGGTATATGCCACAGAGAGAGAGAGAAAGCGAATTAACAAACAATCAAGAACGGCAGCCGACACAGCGAAAAAAAAATTTAAATATAATTTGATCTCAACACAAAAGTGACAGTGGCATGGATCTTGTGATCTGACATGTAATGAGAAGTCAGAAATTAAAAAAGTCTGAAGGTAATAAAAAGAGAAAAATCAAGGAAAGTGATTAGTAGAAAACGGTGGAAATAAGAAAAAAAAAATAATACCACAGTTGAAAAATCTGTGATCCATCATCGTCTAGCCCTGTGTCATTGGCAGCCGTCCCCCCAAGGAGATTGGGGGGGAGGGGGTATTCGCTAATTGCGGGCGCCATATTCGCTATTTCTTCTCTTTCCACCCCCTGCTGTCTTAAAACATTAGCCACATTAGAGACAGGAAAAAACGGAGGGGGGGGGCGATCCTATTTTGATTTATAGGGCTGATTTGTCAAGGCACCCTCAAAGGAGACCGCCAGATGTAATGAAGAGAGTTTGGGCAAGTCCATAATGAAAAGCGCTTCGAGGGTTATTATGTACACCACAGAAACAGGGGGGGGGGGGAGGGTCAGCAAATGGGAGGTGACCAGCACGCCTCTGAACTCCCCTTGCATCTATCTATTTGGTGTCGATTATTTTTTATGAGTTCAAATGTGATTCTTTTTTTTTTTTTCTGTTTTCCTGTTCTTGCATTTTCATTTCTTTTTTGCCTGCGTACGTCTGAATGTAATACTCAATCACACCTGGTTTACGCTCAGGGGAAATGAAAAACCGTGTTAGCTCATCTTGCATGTTTTTAGATGTTTTTCGCCGCTGCGTTCTGCCCCGTCGATTTTTTTCCCCTCTACCTCTAGGAGTGTTAATGTCGTGATAGGCGATATAATGAGGGGCGTGATGCTGGGAAAAAAAAAAAAAATTCTAGGGGGTGTGAGTTTCATTTATTCGAAACTATAGGATCCGTTCCGACGAGACAACGCCGTGCCTCCTCGAGCGAAATCCGTCAAACTAATGAACAGAGGGATGTGACGGGCTCATCTGTTCCTGGGCAACTTCTAATGATGCATCAGGGCATTTGACGTTATGCTTATGAATAACAGTTGTAATTAATGTTGAATCTAGAGTTCCTTAGTGCTCGCACATTAAACTAATCAGAGTAATTCCTACACATTTTCTGCAAACTAGTTGCGGCACAAAAATTACCTCACAAACGAAGTTAGTTCCACATCTCTGGAAATATTCTGAGGGGTTGTAATCAAACTCATACTACTTAACCCTTTAGAGCGCAGTGTTCCCGCTCTGGGAACACCAAACTCTGATGTTTTGACTGTTGCCAGTCACGAAGAATAGATTTGATTTCTATAAAATAGTTGCGGGTGACATGGCTCTACGAGAATCCTTTACTTATTAGCGCGTCATTTCCTGTAAAAAAATGGTCACGATTATTTTTAACAGCACTGACATCTGCTGAAAAATGGAAGAATGCGAGAACAGCTGGATAGATGGCCCAATGCTGAAAAAAGGGCAGCCGTTGCCATCGCTCGACTTAACTACCAGCAAGAGGGCGGACGATCGAAACGCATCGCGTGCCACAGATCTAGAGACCCTTTTTTGACGCAGATGGCTGTGCCGCACAGCCAGCTGCTTCAAAGGGTTAAATCGCAATTGACATGGATGCAACTTTTCTGTCGCGATCTTCAAATATCACTCGACTCGACATCAGCCCAATTTAACGTTATGACGCATTTAATATGTCATAAGCTAAATAACTCTAGTAATGTTAAAAATACTTTATTTTAAGATAAGATTTTTAGAATCGTTAAGTTAAGCGATGGAGAACAGTAGAATTTGGAGGACTATTTCGCTTGAAGGAGTTTTGAACTAGGCTGATATATAAAGCAATTTTTAAATCCTAAAGTAGAAATTATCTCAGTTTCACGTGAGACTTAAAAATAATGAGCTGTGACTAGATTTCCACCTAAAACACCTTTGACTATTAACTCTTTCGGAAGTATTTTCATTGATTTCTGAACTTCAATCGTACACTGCGTCACGTAAAAATGACCATTTTACAATTAGGAGCTTACGAAGGAGAAGAGTTACACAGAGAGTTCCTCGAGATGCACACAGTTTCTTTTCAAAGCCTTTATATCTCAGTTGTTCCAAATTACAAGCCCTTTATTTATTTCAAAGTACATATTTTTACAGCACACAATATCAGGACGAACGCAAATAGCTGAGCCCATGCCGGGAGTCGAACCCGGGCCCAAAAGATGGTAGTACGGCGTGCAAGTCCCTAAACTACCTGGGGGGCGGAAGAATCAGATTCAAAATCTAAATTTTCAAACACGCCGATGTGAAAATGTGCACGTGTTGCCATATGCAAGATTTACTTATTCATTTATTTTATTTGCTTTATTTTTTTTTTAATAGTAAGAGATAGGGCACCACATAGAAAGCTTAATTCTTTTCTGAAAATTCGTTTACTTTTATTTAACACACTGCTTACCTGCAACTAAACACAATGCATGATATTTCAGGAGGTTGAAGGGAGGGAATTTATTCATCTAAAAATAGTAATAATAGTAAATAGCAATAAATAAACAAAGAAGTAGTACTTGTACATGCGTTTATTCATTTTTTTTTTCTGTACAAAATTCTGAGATCGTTCATTGCTTTCTTTCTACATCGATCATTCCTTAAAAATGCTCAATTCGTGATGCAGGATATAATGCAACGAGTGACCCAAGAAATTTTTTCAGAATATAAATTTCTTTCATTTAAAACAAGGCTCAGATAAAAACAATACGCGGCCTACAGCAATGCCCATCAATACTGAAGAATGGAAACTCATGATTTTCTCATTTGTTCTCGGACACTTCTAATGATGAATTTGCTATTTTTCTGCTGTGCATTAACGTTGTCATGACTAAAGATAAAAATAGAACCTTTTGTTTCGATTAAACATCTTGTTGTTCTGCTTCTGATCTTAGACTTTTCTTTTAAAAATATTCATTTAACACAGTCAGAAAAGTCTATCCTTTTATTCACTTTCAGAAAAGTTTCAAAACTGAGAGTAGAATAAGTACTATGAGAATTAAAAGAATGCAAAAATCTAGCTATATGAAAGAACAAGTAAGAAAGTATATACTGCATCAGTTGTCTAGTATTTCGAAGATGGAAATATATACACGCAAGGTTCTCTTTCTACACAGTAGATACGTTCCGGGCAGCAAAAAGCGGAAAAAAGAATAATAAAACTTAAAAAAGAATAATGGTAGATATAAATGGTAGATTAAAAAAGAATAATGGTCATTGTATAAACCCTCCCATATACCACTTTGCGCATGTTCAGTAATAAAGATACACAACCAGTTTTAATAATTCTCAAAAAAGAATAGTATTATCACTACACAGGTGTAAAATAAAGATCCAAAAACATATTTTGCGTCATTATTTTTACATCATGTTTGTTCGAAACCATGTAAAAGAAATTTACAAAAAGAGAATCCAGTGTAGAGAATTTAAGTAAATGAGATGTAATAATTATAATATATACATTTGGTACCGAGAATTTGTAGAATCTTTACTCTGTGCACCGAGAATCTGCTTAGGATATGTAGATCTGCAGAATACAGATCTTTTAGAATTTTCATCTAAAGTTTTTTAATTCAAATTTCTACGAAACTCTACCATAGATTCAGATATGCACACACACACACACACACAATGGGGTAATCATTATCCCACCCCCTCTAAAAGCATACCTTACTAATCATTTAAACAACAGAAGGTTCTGTTTTATCTACATGTGGATTCAAAATAGTTCCGGTAGTTGAGGTAATGGGTTGCACCAAGACGAAGTAGAACATAGCAATGTTTGCGGAATATAGCTGCATAGCAAGGAAGAAATTGACCGCATGGTGAGTATAGTGCCAACGGTTAAGTTCTTGTCTAAACTCTTGGCTGAGATTTTCAAGAACTCAGGCATGTGACAGAAAATTTCATAAATAAAGTCAATTAGAATTTGTAAGCTGTCAATTTTAATTGTGTTTTCTGAAAAAGATTGCTTACCTTTTCCGGGACAATGGTCGGAAAGTTGACTAAACACTTTTTTCTAAAGTTATTAACAGATGCATGAAAAGGAAGTTTGCGAACTCACCTTGTAACGGTTCTTGGATGTCTTTGCATAGCCTATTTCACTCAGAAATTTGCCGGAGTTAATTAGAATAATTTTATACAACTATAACTCCATTACAAAATACAGGTTGTCCAAAATTAAACGACCGTATTTTAAAGTAGTCTACAAATGGAACTATTGTTGATAAAATTATGAAATTTTGTGTAAGACATTATGAAGGTATAGGAATTTTTTTTGAGCGAAAAAAAAAAAATAATAATTCAAATATTCGTCACCAGGGGGCATTTCCATGACCTCGGCGGTCCCCAGACCTCATTCATTCTATGCGACTTTTGGCTTTGGGGGAGTTTGAAACATTTGGTGAGTCGCGATAATCCAAGAAGATCTTAAAGGCAGTATTTCACAAAATGCTCGTAGTATTTCCTTATACACACTGCGGTTAGGTATCGAACACGCTTTCTTACGATTCCAGATGGTAGCTGACAAATCTGCGTCGCAACATTAATAGTCTCTTATTAGAGATAACATATCTTGTTTTATAAAAACAGTTAATCTCGTTTAAAAATTCCTCTCAAACATAAGGTTTAAAAAACTTTTCAACAATTTCATTGTACAGCTTTCTTCTCTTAGTTTTTTCAGTTTCTGCAAATAAAAAGGGAAAAGTATTTATAAAATATAACACTTATGTTGTTGCTTTGTTAAGGCAAAGCTACACAACGGCTGGATCTGTCTGAGGAGGAGGACGCCTTGGGCAGGGGACTTTTTAAGGGGCTCTAAGCCGTAGAAATCGAACACTGAAGGAGGACTTGAAAAGTACTTTCCCTGTGCTTATCAGAAGAACCATTTTACTTAAACAGCAACAAACCATTTTTCTTATATCCAAATGTAATTTGCTACTCTCCACACCAAGAAGAAGCGTTTAAACAAAATAGCGCAGAAAACGAAAAGAAAACTGGATGAAAATAAGAAAAATATTGAACCACAGCATGAAAAAAAAATTCCCTTTTCATTATTATTATTATTGTTATTCACCCATTCGCTCCAGAATAGGACATTCTTTCGTACAACAAATAGAATTCTCACCCCGTAGGCGAAAAGTGTGATACAGTTTTCCGTTCACGTTTTCGGGGAGAAATACAGGGGGAGGGAGGGTGTTGCCATTGCTTTTAAATGTCGCCTACCATATTGGCTAGGTAAAAGCGGGGCGGCAGGGGAGCCCCTCGACGGTGACAATTGAGTGGCCTTGTTTTTGGACGCTGGCGAAAATTTCCCACCTAATCAGTTTAAGTCCGTGAAGAAATCAAATTCATTTGCAGCCATTGAGAGAGTCAACTCAATTGGACGGGGGTGTTAAGTGCTGAGGAACCCTTGTGATTTCGTTTCCAAGAGCTTTTTTTTTTTTTTTTTTTTTTTTTTTTTGCTGCTTTCGTTCGCAGTGTGCGGAACGTTTCGGAAACCCGAGTAAATCCGAGGAACTGTTTTAACCCCGTAAATTGGTCTTCCGGGCTCTCTCGGCGAGATTTCATTTAAGGCAAATGCCCGGTGACAGGTTGAATTGTTAAAAAGGACTCGACCCTTTGGTCGCGCGGTTCCAGAGGGTTACCGCTGACGGGGGCGTTTATATCGCGAAGGATGAGGGGGAGGAAGAAGTCTGGCGAAAAGTGAACATCGCCAAATCTGTCAGAATACTTCCGTTTTATGCCATTTAAATTAATTCAACAAAGATGTACAAACAAAAAAGTTGGAATGCGCATAGCTTCGTGTGCGTAAGACAATTTATTTCGATTTAAATTATTTTGATCTCCATTTGTTATTTATTTCACTTAGCTTCTACAAATCAGTGCGCTGTCTAAAGCTGTATCCACCAGATTCAGAAAGAATACACACCAGTTATTAATACTAATTCCAAGGGGCAGATACATTTTCATTGCATTTTCTTGTAACGTCACACCTCCCCACCCCCTCCTCTCCCTTCCGATTTGTAGTCCAGTGGTAGTGTGCACGCTTCAAATGAAATCGATTTTGGATTATCTTCTGCAAGATGCAAAGTCATATTCAAAAAAGAAAAGAAAGGCACTTATTCGTTTATCACTATTTTTTCCAGATGCCTGCTCAAAATTTTCCGGGTTTTCTGCCATATGATATGCAAATGCATTCCAATAAAAGTCCTCCCAAACGGCGAGTGCCCCTATTTATTCCGATGGCGACAAACAAATGCATCTCTTTCGCGTTGTGAGTAGATTAATCGATTAAAACTGCAGTGTAACATCCCAGACAGCACAGCAAACTTGCAGGTAGCTTGATTTATCAAGTCAATAAACTTGAATTAAGCTTGAAAATTTCAAGCGTGTAAGCTTAATGCAAGCTTGAATCAAGTGTTCTTGTTTACACTTGCCCAGCTTGCATTAAGCTTGACATTTCAAGCTTGAATCAAGCTTGACATAGCAAGCTTAATTTCAAGCTTAAAAATTTTTTCCAAAAAAAATTTCCTAAATACACGGGGCGCCGGTCGGCGAACTCGCCCCACATATTTTATTTTGCCACGAATTTTCCCCTCTACGCTGAAATTTCAATTTAATTTTATCTGTTTCCATCAAGTGCCCGCGGCTAGAATAGAACCCGGGACCTTTGGGTTGGGAGGCGAGCGTCATAACCACTCAGCCAACCTGAGTTAAGCTATTATGACTAAAGTTTGAAGTGACTGTTCACGCCGTTTTCTGGCGCGATCTATTTTTAGATATGTTGGTTTCTTTTATTTTTCCATTGGATGCATCAAAATTAAGATAATGTTATGTGTGATTTAGAGACTCTACTAATAGGGAAAGAAACATAATATAAACTTAACAGCAGCACACGTTTTAAAACTTTCAGTATCGCAACACTCATATTGTGTCGAAGGAGACAAACGACTGATTTTGAAATCAATTTCGTAGTATAATTGTATTTTATTTTGAAGAATTTCCATATTTGTAAATATAGAATCTTTTTTTTAATTCTATGGTCAAGTGCATTTATGACTGATGATAAATTATTTTGTGGCGGCCAGAGCCTGATCATAAGTGGTCGGGGCCCCGGGCAAGGGGTTATTTTGTGGCCCCTATACTACTATCACAAGCATTTTAACTTATTTTTGTTTGCTGTTGCATTTTCCCGACATAAAAATAAAACATTTTTAAAGAATACTAAAATTGCATTAAAAATTACCTATTTATTTATACTTATTTAGAACAAGACTATGTATTTAAAAATGATTTTAATATTTTTTTTAGTCCGTTTGTATTATTAGCGCATGGGTGCGCAAATTCCAGGAATGGTAATTACGAGGCATGGGAGCAAAGTTTCTCACTCCAAAAAAATTTCTTGATACACCAAAAAGTTCGAAATTTTTTTTCCTTCATCACGAAATAAAAAATCTTAACTAATGGATATTTTGTGATAAGCATATATATACAGAGTGTCCAGCCTTAATGTGACCCAATAGCTAATTCCCGAACCGTTCGGTTTAGATATGCACTTCCAATTTGAAAAATGTTTTAAAAGAGGTATAGAATGTTTTTACGGGCTTTTCGAACCAAACAACCCATTTAGAAAAAAATTACAAAAATTAAATTTTTATACGGTCCCTAGGGCCTATCACTTATATTTAGGAAAAGATGCAGTACACAAAAACAAAGTAAACACAAAAAGTTTCATATTATTACGATAAAAACTGAACGAGTTATGGAACTTTGAAAATCATACATTTCATCCATTTTCTTGGTCAATTTCAAGAATCTAGTAAGGGACAGTCTCCAAAGTGAAATTAATTGGAACTCTGTCAGAAAACTTTCGCTCTGGCTCACTAATGGCATAAAGTCTTGCCGCCTCTCTCTTATTTCTATTACACTGCCCATACAACAGTACCATTTCGCAGTGTTCTTCATTTGTATACATCTCGTTCTCCCGTACTAGAATTCGTAATATTAGAATGCGACTGTATGCAATTGCAAGAGACTACACAACAGATTTTTAACATTCGCCATGATTAGTACCGCAGCAAATCAGTCTGAAGCCGCAGGCAAATAAGTCTATTTTTTTGGAACTGCTTTTGAAAAGTTTTCTTCGTCCAAAATATTTTATTTTATCTATGTTTTACACGTACACAGAATAAATTTTATTTCTTAAGTACTCAATTATTGTAATATTAACGTAATGTATGTATTTTTAAATTTAAAAATGATTTACATAAGAGTGACGTGCAAGAGCGAAAGTTTCCTGGCAGAGTTCCAATTAATTTCACTTTGGAGACGGTCCCTTACTAGCTTCTTGAAATTGGCCAAGAAAACGGATGAAATGTATGATTTTCAAAATTCCATAACTCGGACAGTTTTTATCGTAATAAAATGAAACTTTTTGTGTTTACTTTGTTTTTGTGCACTGCATCTTTTCCTAAATATAAGTGATAGGACCTGGGGACCGTATAAAAATTTAATTTTTGTAATTTTTTTCTAAATGGGTTGTTTGGTTCGAAAAGCCCGTAAAAACATTCTATACCTCTTTTAAAACATTTTTCAAATTGGAAGTGCATATCTAAACCGAACGGTTCGGGAATTAGCTATTGGGTCACATTAAGGCTGGACACCCTGTATATATATATATGGCCATACAATACGTTTTCAAAAACTCCTAACTTTTTGTTTATTGATCTATGTGTCTTAACTAACTAAATTGTGTTAAATATATTAAAATTTATTTTTAAGGCTAATTAATTAGTTAATGGAATTACTAATGTTAATTAGATGTAAATAAAACTAAAACTCCCCTCGTGTTACACTTCAGAGGGAATTATCCCATTCATTCCTTCCCCTTGCGTGTTCTAATGTCCAGGTTTTGTGCGATATCTATATAAATAAAATTAGACTTTTGTCTGTACATTTCTTGGAATTCAAAAATTTTGTGATTTCTATCCGTTTCAAGCACCCGGGAATCCGATGCGACCCTCAAAAAAAAGTTTGTCTGTCTGTCATTCTGTCGTTCTGTCCTTCTGTCATTCTGTCCGTGACGCTTTTTTTGTTCAAGCATCACGTAAAAACGACTGAAGCGAATGATCTGAAATTGGGTGTCATGACAGGTGGTCACTCAACTTAAAACATAGGCGTCGAATTTTTAAAAATTCTTTATTAGATTTTCAGATTTTACGAAAATCGTTCAAAACTCCTTAAAATTGTGTTCGAGCATCACGTAAAAACGACTGAAGTGAATTAAATTAAATTTGGTATCATGATAGGTAGTCACTCAACTTAAAACATTGTCGTCGAATTTTTTAAAAGTCTTGATTAGATTTTGAGATTTTGTGAAAATTGTTCAAACTGCGTAAATTTGTGTTCGCGCATCACATAATAACTGCAAAGGTGAAAAAATGGTATTTGGTGAAATGATAGGTGGTCACTCACCTTAAACTATAAGCATCTAATTAAAAAAAAATCGATCAGATTTCGAGATTTTGCGAAAATCGTTTAAAACTGAGTGAATCTTTGCTCACGCATTACGCAATAACGACTAAAGTGAATGATATGAAATTGGGTCACATGATAGATGGTTGCTCAACATAAACTATAGGTGTCCAATTTTTTAAACATTTTTATTAGATTTTGTGAAAATTCTCTCAAAATACGTTTATATTTCTTCAAGCATCACGTAATAACGACTAATACGAACGATACGAAATTTGTTAGTTGCTAATCTTAATTTATAGGCGTTGAATTTTAAAAATATTTTGATTACATTTTGAGATTTTGTGAAAATCGTTTTAAAATGCTGAAATTTTGTTCCAGCATCACGAAATAAAGACTGCAGGGAATGAAACGAAATTTGGTGACATGATAGGTTGTCACTCAACTTAAATTCTAGGCTTCCAATTTTTCAAAAATATCGATTAAATTTTGAGATTTTGCGAAAATTATTTCAATATGCGAAAATATTCGTTCGCGCATCACATAATTACGACTAAAGCGAATGAAATGATATTATTTAGTTACTCTCTAAATTGTAATATTTTAACACTACATAAAAATTATAACTTCTTTCTTTACTTTGGCAACATACTACATCCATTCTGTGTACTCCTACAATGCTGACGAAAGTTCTTGCTTTTTGGAAATTGCATTCAGTACTAACCCGTCAAGGACGGGTACTTCAGCTAGTAGCAAATATAATTTTTTTTTCAATTCCTATTATTAGGTCACACTCAGAATGTTGAAATTTCATATATAAGATTGTTGTAACATCTATTTGAGCATCTCGATTTTTGATTCCAGTCTACTGGAGAGTTTATTTACAGGACCACCCAAAAGAATTTCAATACATTAATGTCTATGGACATCTTCAATATATTACATCTGTAGTCAGTCATCGTTTGGTCCATGCCCAAAATCTCGCCGTCTGTCGCCGACCTTGGCGAGTTTTGGCGAAATATCGCCAAATTTCGCGATAGTTAGTCATTTGGACCATGCCCAAAACCTCGCCATTTGTCGTCGACCTTGGCGAGTTTTGCCGAAATATGACCAAATTTGGCGTCAAAAATTATTTCGCATTTCGCATAACTCTTAAAACTTTTAACCGTAGAATGTTGAAATTATGTGTTTAGAACTATTGTAACATCTAACTGTGCATTTCTTCTTTTTTTTCAATTCCTACTATTAGTTTGTAAATTTGCATTCAGTACTAACCCGTCAAGGACGGGTACTTCAGCTAGAAATAAAATAAAACACAACTTTTACGAACTTTTCTTTACTTAATGTCCAGCGACAGATGGCGCCATCAACGCAAGCTTCCTTTTCAAGCTGTAATCAAGTTGTATTCAAGGTTGACAGTTCAAATTGACTTCTCAAGCTTGCTGCAGGTTTAAAATGAATTGAACTGTCAAGCTTGTATTAGTACGTCAAATTCAAAGAAATGTCAAGCTTGATTTAAGCTTATGTGCTGTCTGGGATGCAATGCTCATCAAGGCGTAAAAAAAGAAGAAAAATCAAAATTTTCCAAAATTTCGAAAAAAAGAAAATGAACGAATAAATTAAATCTAATTGAAACACTCTATAACATTACACAGTGAAATAAAAGTTCGTCAGTATTCTAGAATTATGAAAGTCAAACGATTTGTTGTGACTGATGCCAAATCTTTCAAGGGATTCAAAAATCTAGCTTGCCAGAATGAGGGGAAAAATAGAGAGATCAGTCTTTTTCAAAACTTTGATAGAATTTGAATAATTAATCTGACCTAATAAGAAAATTTAATAAATTCAAAATTCTGAAAAAAAAAAAAAAATAAACTTCTTGAGTTTTTAGTAAAAAATGTTTGAAGTATTCATCCCCCTATCAGAAAAATTGAGAAATCCATAGCGGCAGGATAAATATTTAGCAGTTTAAAATTAACTGAAGAATTAATTTGACTTCTTCAAGAAAAATAGAAGAATTCAAAAAGCTGTGTGAAATTTTGAGAAGTCAATCTACATCGGAACGTTTAATTTATACTGCTAATACAAAATTATTGGTTTAAGTTCGTTTGTCACTAACACTATCTTCCTTTTAAGTAAAGAAGTCGGAACTTATACTTCACATTTAATAAACCAGTTAAATTTTGACATTTTAAAATTAAAAGATGTGCGAACAATTGTTTGAAACATTGAAACACTAAAACTTGGCAATTGTATTATGTCTGTTATTCTAAAGATGCCGAGACTATCGCTTCGGCCAGAGTGAAATATACAATAACATAAACCGACGCCACAAAAATTCAACAATTTAATTTTCTATAAAAGCAAGTTTATGCTTTTGAAAATAGGATTTCACTAAATGGATATTTTATTTTCCTGTATGCTCTTTTTCTCAGCTAAAATATGCAAGTTAATAACAGTCACTGAAAGATAAGTTTTTGTTAATTTTTCTGACAGGCTATATAGATGCTAAGTTGATTTTTTTTAAACCGTTGGAGTCATCCAAGATTTTAAGAAATAAATAAAATAATGCTTATTGAATTTTATTTACCATGAATAAGTTCGTTCTGGGTGGTAAAACACTTTTTATTGGCTTTTTTTTTCAAGTAAACATATATTATTATAATAATTTTAGTCGATTTTTACTTCCATAGAACTGAGTTAAATAAGGAAGTCGTTTCATAATTCCAAGTTACTGAAAGTAACAGAGATATGTAATTATTCAACCCAATTTACGCATTACGAATGCTATATTTAAAGACGGTTTTCTGAAAATTATATGTTGGTTTTAACCCCCGAAAAAAAGAAGAAAATAAAAAGAGGAAAGAAAAAGAAAGGAAGAAAGAAAAAGAAAGAAACGGCAATAGCACTTCCCGCTTCTTTCTTTTTCATCTCTAAAATAATTTGTGGTTACTTTTGTTGTCTAACCATTCCCTAATTCTTAGAAGAGTTAGCATTCACTACAGCCAAACAAGACGCTGATTCGTTTATAATGATATGTACCAAGTGAAATTACCATTTTCATTTCAACCACCCTCGCTACCAGTTGGCCTAGTTTTGAAATTAAGTTGCAGCGCTTTGGGAGGGGTAAAGAGTGCCTTCGGAATCTTATGTAGTTTTTCCCCTTTTCTAAAAGTTTTAACGGTCATACACTTCTTGATTTCGGACTTCCCTATAATGGGCTTAACCCTTTGAGGCGCAACCCTATCCCAATGCTGAAAAAAGGGCAGCTGTTGCCATCGCTCGCGAGATGTGCGCGGGCACAGCCAGCTGTCGTCAAAAAAGGTCTCTAGATCTGTGGCACGCGATAAACGTTTCGATCGTCCGCCATCTTGAAGGTAGTTAAGTCGAGCGATGGCAACGGCTGCCCTTTTTTCGGCATTGGGCAATCTATCCAGCTTTCAACAGCATTGCATTCTTCCATTTTTCAACAGATGTCAGTGCTGTTAAAAATAATCGTGACCATTTTTTTACGGGAAATGAGGTGCTAAAAAGTGAAGGATTCTCGTGGAGCTATGCCACCCGCAACTATTTTTAAAGAAATCAAATCTATTCTTCGTGACTGGCAACAGTCAAAACGTCAGAGTTTCGTGTTCCCAGAGCGGGAACACTTCGCGTTAAAGGGTTAACTTTCAGATGGATGAGTCACGGTATTAATTTTTTTTTTCAGGTTAAAGAAAAACAAAAGCTTATTTGACCTAAACAAAAAGTACAATAAAGCAAATTGTTACCCTAAGGCTTAGTACACACTGTGTAAGTCGTGTGAAATTTTACAAGGACTATCGCGGTACTTGTTCCCCCGTGCACACCTAACAACAAAGTCACGGAACACGTATCTTGCGACAAGCTGCAAGACTTCCACAACACTTTTAGGAATTTTGGGACTACCGTAATACGAATGTCGCAAGTCTCAAGTTCCCCATCAAAACGGAAAACTTGCAACTACATTGCGCGACATTTCTATGTCTGCACGCAGGACTGACTCCAAGTCATAGGCAAGTTATAGGGTGAATCCGCCTACGTCATACACTTGTATTTGGCCACACTAGTTTCGAGTAGCCGACAGCAACACGTTGTTTGCATTTACTTTAACGTTTATGTAGTTTACAGCAAGATCAGTAATTCTGAAGAAGTTTCTACTTCTTTAGTTTCTTACATTTTCTTTAGCAAGAACTTTCTGTCATTTGCTTAGCTTATTTTCAAAATTTTAGATTTTCGAATAGTCATTTTTCTTTCTAATGCTATTCGAAAAACCATTTTTAAACCGTGCTCACGGACGCAACATACTGAAACATACAGGGTATCCCCAAACTGGCTGCCCTATTTTAAACATAAATAAGAACAGGGTTTGAGAAAAAAATGTACCGTTTGTTACATTGTTATTGGGAAAGAAAGAAATTTCGAAAAAATAATTTAAGTTCAAATCATTCCGAATTTTGCCGTTAGGTGGAGTGCATCCGAGAAAAAGAAAAGTTACATAAAATGCTCCAGATGAAAATTATTTTTTGTGGCTCATACATTTTTCCACTTTGTGTAATACTTCGGAATATGAGATTTTGGAAAGTTCATATTTGTACATAGGTGCATATTTATACATTAGCATCATCTAGATAGTCATATTTTCTTACTGCTTTTGTTTACAACAACCGTGCTTTGAGTTGTTAAAAGAGTCGTGGCTTGTTATGAGCTTTCATTTCATCCCATATCCAGAGCCCGACTATGACAGTCAGAGGCCCTAGGCCTAGCACTTTTGCGGGGGCACTGTGCGGTCATTTCTTGTTGGTCATACCACTTATAATTATAAGATACCACTGTTTCTTCGTAATTTCATGCATAAGGGGGAGGTGTTTTAGCTTCAAACACTCTCCTATACAAAAAGTTTTAACTTTAAGTTCACAAATTTTTGCTTTTAATGTAGAAGTTACGCTTCAGAATACTTCATGGTTTGATTCTTGGGATCTTTGCATGGCGCTTGTTTTATTCCTGACAACCCTTAACAAACCCTTTTGCTCAGCGGCATGTATTTTTTAAGTGCATCTCTGTATCCATTTATATTACTGTTGAAAATTTAGAATAACTCATTTCTTTTAGGAATAGAACGTAAGCTATTTTAACAATTTTGGGCCCTTCTAAAACTTGAGGGCCCTAGGCCTTGGCCTAGTTGGCCTGTGCGGTAATCAGGGCCTATATCATGTATTATGGATTTTTCAATTTCTCAAGTCGCCAATGCGTTTTATTCCTTCGCACATTTCGATCAATATAGTTTGAGTAATATAATACACATACAGCCACTTAGGTCTTGTTGTTAAAGCGCCAAATCCGCCATAACCTGCCAAATTCCTGGGTTCTCTCTCCAGAAACGGCACCGAACTCCTCGGGGACTTGCCGCTCTCTATCCTTTCCCGATGATTCGCTCCAGAAAACCGGTTGACATTTTAACGAACCATCGCAGGAAATCCCCCAAGGAGGCCACTTTCATCACATATTGCGTAAATGGAAATTACCCATCCTCCCTCGCAACACTACCGGGGCCTTATTTAGTTAGTTTTATTTTATTTCGAAGCCCTCTCCCTCCAAACCTCCTTTCCCCGATACCTATTGTTATTGTAAGTCCGTTGCCGATCTTAAAATTTAGATTCTAACTGCTCGGTTGTTTTCAGTCAATTACTTTAATGGCAATAAGATTGAGGAGCCCTTTTAGTCGAGGCAAGTTATTGCCTGATAACTGGGCCTATAAATTCAGAGTTTATTTATGAAGTAGAATAGGTTAAATAGAAACGCGAGATATTTAGAACACTTTCCAAGTTGTTAACATGAATCCGGTTTTAATCGGGAACCGATAAACGTAAAATACTTGCTTCTAATTGTAAAATTATATTTAGCTCCCAGTAATTTTTCACTTTCTAGCCCGGGAAAATCAAATATAAATTCAATGCATGCACCAAAATCATAAAGTCTTTTTATTTTAAGAGTGTTAACAATAAAGTCTTGACAATATCTTAAGTATCAATACATTCTGTAACACGTTCCGACGTAGTGTACATCTTACATTCGTCTGCCGCATGCCTTTCTGAACGACTTCGGGACACTTTCGATTAATTAAGCAATCACGCACCTTCGCTTGGTGTGCTAGGGAAATCAGTCACCTTTTTTCGCAGTTCTGTAAATGTACAAAAATGGTGTTCAACTCTGTTTAGAAGCATTTTTCCGAGCAGAATAACCTTAGATAGCTCTTAATATTTTCTAATTTGTATTATCTAGTAAGCCCATCCACATGAAAAAGTTATGCTCTGAGTTTCGTAAGCTTTCAAATTCCTGGTTATTTTTCTGCAAACGGCTTAGAAGTCCTCCAGGGTGTTTTGCAACTGGTATATGTCGTCTTCAAAGCCAGGAAGCTTAAATGATGGTGCAATGCATTGCTATGCCTGAGGTCCATGGTTCGATTTTCGGCATAGGCAATATTGACTCAGCCTTTCGTCCCTTGGTTGTGTAGATAAAAGGAAGCTGTTTGGGGGACTAAACACTGGGAGCTTACGTCAGGCTGACCATCTGGCTGGTACATGTTATACCCCAGAGCCCATGGTCGCGAAGGCGCGAATGGCCAGAGCAGAGCCTTGTCCCCACGTGAGCTGTTGCACAATTAAGCAGAGTAAACGTGTCTTCTTCATCCATCGTTTCAAATCCCGTTAAGGGAAGAGTGAGCTACGGCCAGCAGTGATTTACATTAACTCTTTACCAGTTAAAATGGTTTATGACTCGATTTGCCTGCAGCATGTGCATCAGTCAATTACTAAGTGAGAAAGTATTTATTAATTATATACGGTACGCTTCAGTTTAAAATATAAGACTTGTGTCGTTTAAAATATAAGACTTGTGTCGTTTAAAATGTGAGACGTGGTATAACGGAACCTGTGTCATTTCCAATCTCGCATTTTATCGCGTCCATTTCCAGTAAAGAAACCGTCGAAAACAAATCTGCATTAAGCGGGGTAAACAACCAAGAGATTCGAGAAGAGAGAAACAACTCACTTGGCTGGAAGCTGGATTAAAAAGTCCATTAGTTGGATTCGTGGAGACCGATTTGCTGTATGCATGATCAACGGTATACATTCAGTAGCTTCAAGATCAATTAGCCTGGATCAAAAATCACGTGCTTTATCAAGAATAAATATCAATCGACTAGATTCACGATGCACTGACTTTCTGAGAGCTGTTGTTTTATAACAGGAAATTATATTCATTCAAAGTGGCTGAGAACACAAATCGTCCTGTGATTTTTGGTGGAATACGAGCTCAATGCTTAGACATCAAGCGTCAAAATCACATGGAAACGAGAGTTGAATCTACGAGACCAAAAGTTTCTTTTGGCTGTTGTACAGAAAAACAAAAGAGAGAAAATGGTGCTAGATAGTACAATGTGTCTTCCAAGTTTATGACCATCATAATCCGACAAAATAACCATTTAAGTACATAAGCTTGGAGTACTGACCAACTTAAAAAAAACAGACATTCCAAATCAGAAGTAAAATTGAATTATTTTGTGACAAAATAGTATATTTATAACTCTTACAAGAAAAGTCGCAACAATTATACTGTAGTGAGCTCCATCTACTGGTGTAAAGTTAAAGACAGCATTCAAAGCTTCCCTCAAATAAGAGTCTAGATGTGTTTTTCAGAGAACCTATTAGAAAATTTTAGATCACGAATTTTTTCATTGCGCCACTGGTACAATCCTCCCTTGCATTAAGTAGAGCCTTCAAGCTCTCTTTTTCACTCTGCTTGTCAGTTCGCTACAACAAGCATACACATTGTCCAGCATTAATATCTGACTTCATCACGGTAATAGCAACACCCAACACCTTTTATAACCCTCCAAAATTACGTCTCATGTGCTGGAAATAATTAAGCTGTTTTACAAAAAAGCCCTAGTAAGTGAATTACTAAGTGACGAGGTATTTATTAATGATACACTTTTGGATTTTCCTTTATTTATTACCCCCTTCTTAATATACCCCCCTCCCCCTTTTTCTTGCTGCGGCGAACAAAGGCGTTTTTTTAATCACAAAGACTGACAGACACGCGATTTGTTTCTCCATCTCTCCCAAACTGGCGACGCTGAGTGCATGTACAAAATCCTTGCGTGTCGCTCAGAGGCTGATCATTAAAGGAGCAATAAGACTATAATCAACACTATAATTGTGGTATCCAATAAAAGTGTTTTTCTGTGGAGTGTTTCATGTGAAAGTTGGGTAGCCGCGATTATTTATTCAGATCGGGGTTGTCTGCATACCACATAGGTGACCTTGGTCTCTTGAATTTCAGTTAATTAATGAGCTAGGTATACTTAAGGCGATAAGATGATCAAATATGCTAAAATTTTGAATTATTATTTAGCATACATCTTAAGATATCTGAATAGGATTGGATCCAGTCATGTAGATGATGAATGGTTAGTAAGATTGGAATTAGAAGTCGTCCGGTCTAAAGTGTGTTTAGATATATTTTATAGATAACGACTCACTGCGTTTCCAAAACGATTGCATACTATTTTTTTTTCCTAACTGGTAGGTGGGCGGCAGTAATCTATGGTTGGAAGAAGACTTATTATAACCTAGATTCCATTAAAGAGTTACAAGCTCATTCGAAGAACATGCGCGTTAAATATGGATTGCTTAATATATCCGTCCAGCAGTGGTCTAGTTACTAAACTCCGTTACAGTAAGAACACGGAAAGTGAAGCAGCATCCGGCTTGGGCAGTGCTTGGGAGGGTGAACTCCTCTCACGGCTGAACTGCTGCGGGACCGTGTACGCTAATGGAAGCTGGTACACGCAAAATCCGTCGTAGCTCCAATGTCCTCCATATTCAAATGATACCACTAAGGAGGCCGATTTCAGGTGGTGGTTCCTCATCTGGAAATGGTTCCGAATTACAGACCAACTGGCAGAAGTCCAACTCCCTCGGGGACAATGGCATTTCTTTCCATGGACAGTGCAATCGTCTATTCATGGATACGAGAACAACAATATTCCTTGTTGGTTAATCAATAGGTGAGACAGCAGTGGGGATCCACATAATACTGAATGCCATGGTTCCCGGCGATGCTATATAAATTGCTGGGAAAGCAAATCTACACATTCGAAAGTACGCCAAGGCTGACAATACCTTCAAAGCAGTCAGTCTGACCATAAATAATAACAGCTATCCACATATGCCGTAGTGTATTTTTCATATTGTAAGTCATAGATCTGAACAGCACTCTAATCTACCTTATACTAGCTGAAATGTCCGTCACTAAAGAGTTAGTATGTAATGCAAATTTCCAAAAAGCCTCCATCTTCGTTAGCTTTGTAGAAGTAAAAAAAATGGGATTGACAGTAGTATACTGAGCAAAGTTAGAACTTTTGTGCGCTTTCAAAAGACTACAGGTTAGAAAAAGTGCTAAGTATATTTGACCATAGATGAATTATTTTTTTTAATTAAAAGTTATACTATGGTTGAATGAGCTTTTCAAATCAAGTGGTCATTCCTAACCTGTAACTAATTTTTGTTTACTTCAGTCTAGATATTTTGATATTATGCCTCAAGAAAGTTTTGCACAATTTTCGCAAAATCTAGAAATGCAAATAAAAATCGTTTTAAAATTTATTCAAATTTTCAAAAAATACCTAAAGGATACCTGGGTTGCCTGGTAAAAAGAAATATTAAACTTCCAACATATGCCGTTTAAATACTAAAAATTAATTCTTTATGTTGTAAATATTAAATTTTATCTTTTCCAACATGAAGTTTAAATACCAAAAAATTCATTCTTGATGTTGTTGAAGTTTAAATATTATCTTTTTCTAACATGATGTTTAAATATTAAGGATACCTGGGTTACCTGGTGAAAAGAAATATTAAACTTCCAACATGAATACTAAAAAATTCATTCTTTTTGTTGTAAATATTAAAATTTATCTTTTCCAACATGAAGTTTAAATATTAAGGATATCTGTGTTACCTGGTGAAAAGAAATATTAAAATTCCAACATGAATACTAAAAAATTCATTCTTTATGTTGTAAATATTAAACTTTATCTTTTCCAACATGGAAGTTTAAATATTAAGGATAGTTGGATTACCTGGTGAAAAAAAAATATTAAACTTCCAACATCAAGTTTAAATACTAAACAATTCATTCTTTATGTCGTTGAAGTTTAAATATTAAGGATACCTGGGTTACCTGGCAAAAAAAAATATAAATTTTATCTTTCTAACACGAAGTTTAAATACTTAAAAATTCATTCTTTATGTTGTAAATATTAAACTTTATATTTATAACATGAAGTTTAAATATTAAAACACATTAAACAAATAAAAGAAAGTCAAATTTGTAAAAAACTTATTGTTCAATCATTTTTGTAACAAATACCAAAGTTTCTTTTCTTTGGCAATTCTCTATTTTCAAATGATAACTACAATCTTTGTTATAGATGGTAAATAATTATACCTTGGACATCCAAAAATCTTCGAGTACGGTATTATTTTAATATTATAAGTTATTTAATATATAACTTTCCTCTTTTAAGAGATAAAGTTTAATATTTCCTCTTTAAAAAATTAAGTTTAATATTTACAACATAAAAAATGAATTTTTTAGTATTCATGTTGAAATTTTAATATTTCTTTTCACCAGATAACCCAGGTATCCTTAATATTTAAACATCATGCTAGGAAAAGATAATATTTAAACTTCAGCAACATAAAGAATGAATTTTTAGTATTTAAACTTTATGTTGGAAAAGATAAAATTTAATCTTTACAACATAAAGAATGAATATTTTAGTATTTAAACTTCATGTTGTAAATATAAAGTTTAATATTTACAACATAAAGAATGAATTTTAATATTTCTTTTTACCAGGCAACCCAGGTGTCCTTAATATTTTTTTCTTCTTCTTCTTCACAAGGTAACTGAATAAGTATTAATTATTGTTTTTTTATCGGATCCCAACTGAGATAATCTCGAATTTTGAAAAATGTCCCGACAACTGTATTTTTGATGAAGGGCTCCGACATTTGGCTATATAATTGACAGACTGTATTAAGTAATTTAAGCGCTATTTAAAAGCATTAAGTACAATGTAAAATACAGTACGGCATATATAAAGCATACCTAAAAGTAAAGTACCAACTTCACGTAAAACCCGAAATTATAGTATGTCTGACTTGATCCATTAATTTTACTATAGAAACTGATGCGTATGTAGGAACACTGTTGCTGTTGAACAATAATCAACTTAAAACCAAACGCACGCTCAGAATTGCTACACTCCTCAAAAGTGAAATTACAACACCAAGAAATAATGCATGTAGCTTCATGCAAGTTTCAGGAGCGATAGTGGTGAGATAGATATGCAAATGATTAAAAAAACATACCAATAAAACCGTTATAAACCAATATATTCATTATCTAATGTGCCCAACCTCGGGAAGCTCAGCTATACAAGCCTCCATCTGCATGCTATCAATGAGTTCACTGATGGTTGCCTGAGGTAACCTTTGCCAAGCCACATCGACTGCTGTACACAGATCATTCACGGTTTGCGCCAGTGGTCCTCGGATCATGTGACGCCCAATAAATTCCTCACACTGTGTTAATGGAATTCAGGCATTGTCTTGCCGGAATTCAGTGTTAGGTGCGTCCTGCAACAAGATCAGAACAACAGGCTCCAGAACTTGTGTGACGTAGCGGTTTGGTGTCAAACTGCCGTCAGTGTGTACCAGGGGCGTCCTGTGATAAAACATTATGCCACCCCAAACCATGATGCCCGGTGTAACGCTCAGCGAAATGGGCTGGTTCGTAGCGTTCTCTGGGTCGCCACCATACCCATTGATGGCCGTCATTCTTCCACAGACAGAAACGAGGTTCATCCGTGAACAATACCCGATGTCATTCGATGGTCCAGGTACGGTGGTGATGACACCACGCTAGGCGTCTAGCCCTGCGTTGAACGGTCAACGATAATCCTGTTGCTGGTACCCGTGCACGTAACTATTCTTCGTGTAATCTGTGGCCTATAGTTTGGGTGGACACAAATCCACCTTCTGTTGGAGGCAACTGACTTTGAATGCCACGTGCCGAAAAAAAAAGGTTATCAACTGGCGTATATGCCGGTCTGTGCGGTCTGACGTGCACGTATGCGCGCCACTTCGGCGTGCACGCAGACCTTCCTGAATCCGTGGTGTGACACAACGTTGGATGGTACTCACGTTGTGCCCACACGAGTTGCTATTTTGCGTAGTGACAAGCCAAGTTTATGGAGTTCGATAATACGGCTACGTTCCTCTGGCGCTAACTGATGGTATTGATCTCTCCGACATCTCAGAGGCCTTTTCTACGCTTCATTGGAAGTCGCAAATGCTACACAAAACCTCAGCGTTCATGAGAAGGAAAAGATGCTGGCCTTTATTAACGAAACATGAGTACCACGTGATCAGATGTGCGCCTAAATTTAATCAGTTGCATATCCATCGCACAACTATCACTCCTGAAATTTGCATGACGCTACGGGCCTTATTTCTTGGTGTTGCAATTTCACTTTTGCGGAGCTTATTTTAAAGGTAAAACTAGAAAAACCGAATCCCGTTTTCAGTAAATTATCTGTAGCTTTGGTATTTATTCATTTATTTATTTATTTATTTATTTACAGTGTACCAACAGAAGATGGTATGACAAAGTTTATTCTAGTAATCAACTACTAACTGTTACAGCCGAGTTTGCTTCTTGAGTGTGCAAACCTCAAGCATCGTGGAGCATTTTTCTAGTCTTGTTCTTATCAACCATGAAGTAGTTTAACAATAA
Organism: Cheiracanthium punctorium; assembly: GCA_038373885.1. Taxonomy (NCBI): domain Eukaryota; kingdom Metazoa; phylum Arthropoda; class Arachnida; order Araneae; family Cheiracanthiidae; genus Cheiracanthium; species Cheiracanthium punctorium. Next base: position 107,706 of record JAWZYV010017693.1, on the reverse strand, counting down.
TTAGCAAGAGGAACATGAAACTCTCAAATGCAGAACCCGTCAAACTGTATTGATTTGACATAATAATTTATATCAAGTGTTAAGAGTCTAGAACCAGCTATAATATATCTTCGCCAAGATCACTCAACAATCCAGAGTTATAGCAAAAGGCAAAAGAGCTCGTTTTTATTAGCATCTCTCTGAAAAGCGGTAATATTGCAGAGAGAGCTTTTTGTTTAACACATTTAACATGTAGATTAACTATGTGTTGAGGATTTCTCAAGTGTTTCCTTAGCCTTGCTGAATACATGCATCTTCAGATTCTTCTGCTTGATCTTTTAGTTTAAAATCACTTTGTAATGATGTTGTTTGCCGATAGAAAGTGGCTTTTGAGTGTTTTACTTAGATATTTTTTACTGCTTAGATAATTGCCAGAAGAAGAAGGATATTCCGAATTTGATATCCTTCAAAATATTCTGAAACCTTACAGACTTTCAAAATTCGTTATTTAATGTATCCGTACTCCGCATATATGCATAGTGGTGTTTTGCATTCATCCAAGGATAGAACTCACAATATAAAGCCGACGCACTTAGACCGGAGATACCACTATCTCACACCCAGATATCACAATCTTGTCCTTCTCATTTGAGTGTTAGATTAATCAGGTTTGTGTGATTGCTTTCTTCAAAACGTTTATAAGACTTATCAAATAAGTGTCAAACACGACAGCAAAATTTCTTTCAGAAGCACTAAAAAAGCCAAAAAATATATTTTTAAATATATGCATGTAGGTACGATGAAACTCAAATGCACGACATGTATTCTGCTCTAGTATATTGTTAATTCAGATAATGGATAACTTTTTTTTTTCAATTATGGATGAAATTTGAGTTTCTTTCGGTTACAGTCTAATGCTAAATGTCGAGTACGTAACTCAGAAACGCGTCAAAGCCGCAAATAACTTTTTTTTTTGCGCTCACGTCAACCTAAAAGCCTGTCTGTCTCCTACCACAAACTCCCTTTCCTACTCCTCTGCACACACAGACGCACGAGTCCACTCTTTTGCACGCAAGTGGTCACGCACGCACTCAGATTACGCGCGGCCAAGAAGCCAGCAAAAATCTAGCCCCCTGTACCCCTCCAAAATAAGTAACAAAAAAATAAGTAAATAAATAAAAAAGGCTATCATTCGGACGTTGTTGTCACTCATCCGGGTCCCAGCGAGAGGGATTACAGTGATTGAAAATGATGAATGTCCCCCCATTACAGCTCATTACTCAAACGGTGGGCCACTTACCTGAGCTGCAATAAAATAGGCTTTCTTTCTTCATTAGATCTGCAGTAGCACACATTAATAATTGGAATACCTTTCCCTTTTTGCCAAGAGGACGCTCTGTCCGCTTGTAATGTTGTGTGTGCATTTATTGGTTTTCGTGGCGGCTTGCCGTTGATGGCGTTTCAAGATTGATGTGTTTATAGAGTGATGGGTCAGTTTTTGTGAAGCAACAAAGCTGGGAAAACTAATTAGATCCTCCTTCCCCCCCAACTTTGCAGGCTTTTTTTTTCCCCAACTGTTTTTGATGCGTTTTGCCTGTAGAAGCTAGTCAGAATGAGACTAAATATTATCGAAATGAGTTTCTGGGAAAATATTTACATAAGGGAGAATTAATAGACTTCTGTAAGGGATTTTATGTCATGGAGGGGAGGGGGGGGGGAATGGACTGGAAGCGTAAGCGTGGTCTCGCAAGTATACAAACATTTTCAGTCAATCTAAAAGTGCACTTATGAAGATAGTTCAAACAATCCTTCAACCAAAAAGTTTACTCGCGAAATCTAAGAGATACACAAACATTTTAATTCATTTGGTACAGATTACTTTCTTAACGTAGACTCATGAGCATGAAAGCACTTGCAGCAGATACATCTTGACTTGATCCATCTTATACCAATCTATTGAGCGTTGAAGGAATCAGGACCCTGATTGGTGAAACACTTAACGACGACGTCCTGAATTGCAGCATCGGTGTGAAAATGACGTCCTGTCAGGTGCTTCTTCAATGGCCGGAAGAGATGGAAATTACTGGATGCGAGATCCAGGCTATAGAGAGGCTGGTCAGTACTTTTCATCGGAAGCGTTGTAGCCAACTACGGGGCATCTATTGGCCATCTAGTGGCATTTGATTGCTGTGGTCGTCTGTGGTACATAGATATAAAATGTCATTTGGAGAAGCATGTGCACTTTCGAAACCTCTTTTTTTTTTTCAATCCAATTTTGTCGGGGGGTGGGGGGGGCAGTTAGTTTGCTCCCCAAGAAAGACAAAACTTAGCGTTTCTTCCTCCAGTAAAGTCTTCTCCAAGAAAGAAACATTGCAAGTTTTGTTTCACAAATAACCGGCTTCCTCGTCGTTGGATTGGACGAGGTGCTGCCGACTACAATCGCCTTCTTCCGTAGCCACCAACATCCACCTGAAATCGTCATCCCCAGAGGTACCATTTGAACATGGAGGACGTTGAAGCCACGACAGATTTTACTTGCACCAAGTTCCCATTAGAATACACGGTCCCACAGCAGTCCAACTGAGAGAGGAGTTCACCCTCTCAATCACTGCCCAAGCAGGATGCTGTTTCACTTTCCATGTTCTTATGGGAATGGAGTTTATAGTGCCTAGACTACTGCGGGAGGCAAGAATAGTTATAAATCTCCAATTGGTCTTTCTTAAGTATAAAAAACATAGTTTATTATAAACTTGGTTTTCTGCAACTCCGGTTATCGCCACACTCTGCTTATGACGGCACATTTTGTATCCATATACACATACATATATTTAATTATAACTTCCGTGCATTTAAAACTTGGCATAATTTAATTTTTTTCATCCTTTTTTTTTCTCTTTCTCTTCTCTCCAGTAATTCATTTCCCCTCCTTTTTTATTTACTTTTCTGCGTTGCTACCACCAGATAGAAAATTCCATCTCCTCACTTCACTTCTTTGGTCCAAGGAAATAAAATAACGCCAACACACTGAAGTTTCACACAATACCTGGAGTAATTACCGCCTGCCCGGTCTCTTTTGTTCGATTCTCCTGCGTAATCGATACTCTACTCTTTTCGTACCCTCTCTGAGCACCTAAGTGTTACCAGACATGAATTCATAAAACCTGCCCTCTTACTGAATATTGTACGGCAGCAGCAGGGTGATAATGGAGAGAATTAATATTTGTTTGTGTTTATTTTTCACGTACATAGTTAAATTTTGCATCAATGCATCTATTAATTTCTGCCAGCAGGAGGTGGGCAGCTTCTATGAGGTACAAATAGGCAACATCTGTTTGAGTATATCGAAGATATTATCTAATAAATTTTGGTGCTGAGTATATGTTATAAAGATTTTTCAGTGTTACAAATAAATGTAAGTTTTAGCTGCTAATAATTTTTCTTTTCAAATTATCTAAGATATTGTTTGCAAGTGCAACTTGATTTAAAGTGTAGAATGTTTATTATTTTAGCGGATAACAGATAAGTGTTAGGAAATCCAGGGACTGACTACATCACTTTTGTACCCAGTGCACTTTTCAAATGTTGTGCCCCTACTCTGGTTAAATTTTTGTGCACCTAAATATCACTCTAAACTCAATTGTTTGGCCTATTTCTGGATGTTTGCCCAGGGCATGTGCCCTAAGTGCCCATGCGATAATCACAGCAAAATCCAGTGGTTAAGGTGTGAGATTCACAACCACACAGTTGTAAGTTCGATCCCCTGCCTGCCACTAAAGAACACCGATTGTACACATAGGGTATATGTGTACAATCAACCAATATTCCCGATAAATATTCCAGCTACCAATATTTTAGAACCCCCTACCTTTTGATAAAGATGTCAATTGCGCAGAAAATCTATGTAAGAAGTTCTAAACAGCATGTTCAATGACCTAAAGGTTCATCTGTTTTTGTATATTTTGTATATTATGAAGATTGTGATGATGCTTTTTTAGTCCCGTCTTTGTAGAAATTAAGAAGTAAAAGAAGCTGCCACAGTTGAAATTGATTGAAAAAATGACAGGCGTATTTAAAAAAAAATTTTATAACTAAATGGACAAAAGGTGTCACATTTAAGTAATATCTTTCAATGCACAAATTTCACACAGACCACAAGAAATATTGAGTCGACTCAACGGTTGATACTGTGAAATCATTAGAATAGCGTAACACAGGTATAGGCCATAATTCTACAGGATGAATCAGAACTCTTGAAAAAAAGTATGTGAGGGTGGTAGAAGAAAAAGACTCACAGAATCACATGGCAGTGTGATTCCAAACCGTCTTGGGTAGGTTTCATTTACCTGTTAATAATCACTTCAATAATACATTTAATAATCAGTTTTGTAATCACTATATTTACTGTACTTTAATAATCAATCTTGTTAATAATCAATTTTGATTAAGTGCTTTCTGTGAAAGGCTCATTAGATTTTGTGGAATCACATTTGGAAATTTCACTGGTGTGCCAAAATGATTATTAACAGACGTATGAAGACGAAGTTTCCGATCCCACATTCAGTGACGTAGCGTACAATTAGGAGCCTTCCCTTCCCCTGCAAGTACACTATTCAGGTTTCACCTCTGTTGTCTGGATGCTCTTAATGTAGCATGTTGCGGTTTACATAAATACAGTATACCAGAATGCAGAATCTATCTCAAACAAAATGTATCCCGTGACGGGAAGCAACGATGAATGCAAAAGGGATAACAGTTTTCATCGCGTCCCTGTAACAATGGATGCGAACAGGTTAAATGCTTCTTTTGTTGCGTCTATCTCGCAATAGAAATCCGCCCCTTCCTCCAAGTTTCACCCGTGGCACGTGCCCTAGTTGGCAGACCCTAGATTCGACACTGTGGTCTCGCCTTATCGCCTCACGCCTATTCAGGGGCGTCACCAAAATGTTATTTACTCTCAAACTTTCCACTATTTTTTTTAATTATTATTATTTTTATTTTTTTTTTTATTTTTATTTATTTATATTTTTTTTTTTTTTTGGGGGGGGGGAGATCCGAACTTGATAATGAATGAAACTTTTAAGATTAGAATTAAGTGTAAATGTAGACACACGTCCCAGTTGTCTTTTTTATTTTAAAAATTTCTATTTTTTTTTTCTTCCATAAAATATGAATATAGTTTGTTGTTCTAAACTTGCTTGTTGTAATTTCATCTATATTATGTTCAACTAGTAACAAGTCGTGTAACAAAAAAAAAAAAAAAAAAATCTGTTAGAGACAAGGGTCAGTGTATTCAGTGGCGTACGCAGACTTCCTTAAAAGAGGGGCGGAGCTATGAAAATAATCTGTATATTAAAAAGCATATTTTTTAAGATAAGTTTTAAATCTAACGACGGCAAGTGTCCGCCATTGGAAAAAAAAAATCCCTGAAGGTTTTTTAAAGGGTATGTAACGGAGATTTTTAATATCAGGATTTATTGCTAAATTGTCTAAGCACTTTCTTTTTTGTGCTTTAAGAAAAATGTAAGTACACTACTTTTTTTTTTTTCATCCAATCGCGCGGGCATTTGCTGAGTAGGCACTGGCCACTACAAACACTGGAATACAAATTTCAATACAAATTTTCTAATTCTTGATTACTGTTTTAACGTCATAAATTCGAGGCGATGAACTTGAGATTTTCGTTATTTTTGTCGACAGTAAACAACAACAACAACAACAATAATAATAATAATATTAAAGGCGAAAAATTTGCCGTTCGCAAATGCACTAATTATCAGCTTATAGTTATATGTTCAGATAATACTACAAAGAATAAAAAATAAAATAAAAGGAACATTTCCTAGCCGCATCAGTTCTACTTCTCAACTCGCTTCAACCCTTAGGGATTCCGCAACAGCGTCTGACTCATTTCTAAGTCAGGAAATCCCTGCGAGGGAAATCACCACAATTAAAATCCCGTAATTCTTTTGCCAATTTCTCTTTCCCAGCCCCCCCCGTTTTTTTCTTTCCCCCCCCTTGATATTAATAGTATTATTATTATTGCCCCCCCCCCCTTTTCCATCGGAAGTGTGCTCATCATTAAGAACAAGCTACCAATAACACGGAACAGGGAAATACGGGAAAAAGGGGAGGGGGGACAGAATACGGAAAAAGAAAGGGGGGAGGGAGCTAAGAAAACGGGGAGGCTACATATAAAAACGCTTTTGGCTCGGCTAAGTCATTAAGATAATTATGCATCTCAGACTTTCAATATTTGTGTGTTTCTTAAGGAGAATTCGCTTTTCTTTCTCTTTTACCCCATTTTACTTCCCTGATTTATTTTCTTCGGAATTTCTCTCTTTTTTCCCCCCATTTTTCTTTTTTTTTTTTTTTTTTAAGGTACGTATGTACATTAGCTCGCTTCTATTAGCGTCTGCGAAAAATCATAACGAAGCCAAAGTATTTTCCAAGGTTTTCTGGTCTGTTTGTGTAAAAAAAAAAAAAAAAAAAAAAAAAAAAAATCGCTGACGCGCTCGTCTCCTATATTTATAAGCGGATAAACGGCGATTTCTTTTTTAATTCTCCCCTTCTCTCTCTTTTAGGGCTTATTTTGGGAGAGTAAATGTTATTCCATCTCTGGATTGAGATTACTGCAGGAATAATGACTTAAGTTCGCCCTTGGTATTTCTGTGTAATAAAATTTATTCATGCGTTTTGAATGTCTTTGGTTGTCGTGCCCGATGCTTTTTAAGGCTGTGCATTTGTGACGGGCGCAGTGGCGTCGCTAAACAGGGTGTTACCAGTGCGGACACACCAGGTATCAACCCTCCCTCCTCGCCCCTGAGCCCAGTCACCCCCCCCCCCCAGTTTTGGTAATATTCCTTGCGTATCTTTTAACCAAGATCCGCTCAGTGACCTAAATCACACACCCTTGATGAAAAAATTTTAATAAGCCTGGATAGCTTGTAAAATCCGTTATTTGATCTCACCGTTGCACAAAAATGGCAATATTTAAAACCATAGGGTGAGCTAGGGTAAGTGCACTACTTGAAATCGATAGTGCAGCTTTGACCTAGTCTGAGTGCATCATGATACGAATTTAATATTTTTATCATGCAATTTCAAGGATTCTATTTGGGATGGACGTTAGACGCGAGAAATATAGCATTGTCTCGCGTTCTCATCTCGCAGAGACGAGACTTTTGCGAGGCGAGACGCGAGAGAGAAAGGAAATATTTTGAGAGACGAGACATAATTGTGTCTCGCGCGAGATTTCTCGCGAGAATTTCTCTTCTCGCATAAATTTACGATACGAATTACTTTTCAATCAAAATTTCAGTGCTGTATTTGAGGAGACATGCCATCCTGAGAAGGGAGGGTACACTTTGCCTGGAGCTTCTACCGTTTAACTTGCGCCTCCTTCGTTATAGTTCCTGGTATACTATCTACACACAAACAGTATCATTTAAAATTAGGACAGCACGAGTGATATACGAAACACACAAAGGAGAGGATAAAGAAAAAAGCTGGAAAAAAGAAAAATAATACGTAAACAGAGGAAAGATGGTACGATAAGTCCATAGCCTGACCATATTTAGATGGGGCCCCTTTTACTATCACAACCATTTTAACCTATTTTTGTCCGCTGTTGAGTTTCGCATTGAAAAACTCTTTTAAGATTTCCTAAATTGAATTTTAAAATTACTTGCATATATTTGAGCAAGCTAACATTTAAAAATTATTCTTATTTTAATTTTTGTAACGTATTTGTATCATTAGCTAATATGGACGCTAAATCACGGATGGCTTTTATATGACATACGTGTCCAGGGATACCTATTTTATGACACTCCTGTTCGTACTTTTGAAATTTCATTTTTTGAAACGGTGAAACTGTAATATAATACTTCAATTATCCTTTATAAAATCCTTTATATCCATGTATATAAATCCTTTATGTTTATACTTTTTTATCATTTATGATTAGTGTTTTTCCGCTTTAGACGTTTACTACTTAAAATGTTTGATCAAATCTGGGAAAAAATCTTACAACACACACACACTCGCACGTGTGTGTGTGTGTATTGCCGGTTGCATAAGTGGGTTCCACTGTATACATATTATTATATGTCTATCTAGATAATAATTTTATGAAAAAAAAACCTCCATGTATAAATTTGTATATAATAATTACAGAATGTCTTTTTTAAAGAAACCATTCATTTATTGATTTGCGCAGAGTAATCGTTGCCTGTAAATAAAAATCAATGGAATTCAATCATCTTGTTAGAGAATTTTTTTAGATTATTTTTTAATTAGCTTCCCCTCCCCCCAACTGATCACTGATGTTAGCTTATATATTCGGTTCCATATTTCTGATAATTGTTATTTTTTGTAAATATTTAGACAGCTTAACAATGAGGCTTGAATTGCAAGTGAATTTTAATGTCTAATTCATATTTACGCATAATCCAGAAGTATTAATAAATTATTCAAGTATGCTATCATTATTTTTTCATGGAAAAACTTTCAAACTTATTTAGAATGTCTGGCTATAATTATTACATTTTTTAAATAGTTAATGCAAGTATTCTTACTTTGATATTTTAGGCTCTAATTGTGTACTTAATAATTGTGATTTTTTGTTTACTTATATTATTGGCTACATTTCATCAAAAGGGATGAATACGTATGCAAGTATATCTTATGGATATTTCATATTTTTCTCTTAAATAAATTAATATTTATAAATAAAATATTTCATCAGTTATTAAAAATGCTTCTTTCACCATAAGCCTAGCTATGCGAAATGTAAATGAATCTACTGGAGCGATTTCGCTAATACAACACTGGGTCTCAGCGGAGCATTCAAAGATCGATGTTGAGAAACAGCCCTGGTCACAAATCTCCTCTGTTGTCTCACTTTTTGGTGGCGTGAATGAACAGTTTAAACCTGGGTTCCCGGTTAAATATGAGGCCCATATCTCCTACACTGAAACTAGAGGGGCGATAAGCAGGCTTCACTATAATTATCCCTTGCCCAATTGGAACTTTTATGAATTAACTATTTTTTTATGTGGCGGGAAAATCTCGATCGTTAAAATGCTTAGAAACAATATTTTGATTTTACTTACCAAATTGTCTTAAATCCAACTTCAGGCGCTGTTAATAAACGCTTTTGATAAAGACTGTTCTCCTTTACATTTTTTAAAAACATTTATTTTATTTATTTATTTATTTTATTTTATTTTATTTTAATTTTTTTTTTAATTTTTTTTTTTTTTTTGCTTAAAAATATGTGACCAAAAATTAACTAGTTGCTATGAAACACTTATGCTTAATATATACACTATGTACACTTTCTTAGATAATTTGTTTTTCTATTGGATGTTGCATGAAGAGAATTGTATGTTAAAAACAATTTCTTCTCTGATTTCCAGTGAAGGTTCTGTCAAAATTTTCATGATAATCTTCTTCTGTTAGCTCATTGATGTACTCATTTTTAGGAAATTGGAAGATGCCTATCTTGTTATTAGGAATTTTTCTCACAAGCCTTACTACTCGGTTGTTGTCAGTGTTTATGGATTGAACTATCAATACCAAGTGGTGTCCGCTTATAAACAAACGTGCAGCAACACGATTTTAGGCATAAAATTTACTTGGAGTGCAGGGGCGTAGCCAGAGGAGGGGCTGATGGGGCTGCAGCCCCCCCCCGAAATGAGACCCTTTACTTAGCTTACAATTTGATGTTTTGTTTACAAATTGATACCCAGCCCCCGCCCCCCGAAATAAAATCCTGGCTACGCTACTGTTGGTGGGGCAAGTGCACATTTCGTGTGCACTTGATCCGTACCAACAAAAACAAGGGGCAAGTGCATGGCGCCCTTTGCTTTTTAAACAATAGTAGATGCAAACAAAATAAAAATATGACTGAAAAGTACGCCTGAAAATGTTAAAGAAGAGCCAATAAAAATAAATTTTTAAAAAATGAAGAAAATCTGAAACCCTTTCAGATTTTAAATACGCACCAAAGTGATATATATTTAAAGCGTATCATAATTCATGCGTCGTCTCTAATTTCTTCCTTATTCCATAAGGATAGAAAGTGTATCATTATTCATGAGTGAGCAGTATTTTTCTTCCTTGTTTTATAAAATCCATCTTTGGAATCGAAATCTATCTTAAAATCGCCTGCTAAAACTATTTTACAATATTCGCCAAGTATATTACAACTATACTTCACCGTTTTAAATATTGTTTCGAATGTGCATCATAATCCGTGAGTGTTTGTCTTTCTTAGGTTGATTTCTACTTTAACGCCCCAACTCTCACCAAGGTGGCGATCATTAAACATATACAGTAACCATGACGATTTTTTGTATTTATGTGGCAATCGTAATTTAGAATTAAAATGGCGATTTGGAACAACCTATAAGTACAGCATTCCGTTACATTTTTATTTATTTTGGGTTGCCAATTAATGTAGTTTTAATAATTAAGTGTCTTCAAATTCCTTAACTAGTGCGTTTATCACTAATTTGTTCACTTTAATTTTCATGTAGTTGTTTAGGGGGCGTTGAAACTTGTGCATGACTCCTAGAGACCCATGACTTCAAAGCTCGCCAAAGTGCGGGGAATTTTTAGGTTGGCGAAAGTAGGGGCGTTAAAATAGGAATCAACTCTTTATTGAACCATAAAGCACATTTTTGGAATCCAAATCTATCTTAAAATCACCTACTGATACTGTTTTAAAATCTTCACCAGGCATATTCCAATAATATCTCGTAGACATTTTAAATACTGTTTGGAATGAGCATCATAATTCATGAGTGTATCGTGTTTTCCTTCTTTGTTCCATAAAAAACTTCTTCGGAATAGAAATCTGTATTAAAATCGCCTACCAAAACTGTTTAACAATTTTCGCCATACATAGTCAAACTACACTTCACCTTTATAAATACCATTTGGAAAGTGTATCATAATCTATGATGTGTACCGTATTTGTCTTCACTGTTCTATAAAACACTTCTTCGGAATTAAAATCTATATTTAAATTACCTACTAAAACTATTTTAAAATATTCGCCAGGCGTTTTCTAACTATACTCAAAATATATTTATTGGCACCCAGTTTAGAGAACATTTATCAAAAATTGCAAACCTTGTGTGACTTTCAACATTTTATTAACGCCTCCACGTTATCTGGCAAACACAATTGAAAAGTGACTCGACTCCCTAATTGTACCAAAATCGTGTCTACACAAAAAGCAGTTGAAATTGATAGCACTCTGGTGCTAAAATAATTAATTCAGTTTTAGGCATGTGCCAGTAGAAATTAAGTTTTGGAGCAGTTTGGAGCAAGAAAAACAAATTTCTGGAGCAATTTGGAACACAAAAAAGTCACTTATGGAGCACAAGAATGGCAATTTTGAAACACAAAATTTACTTTCAAGGGAAGGGAGAAGCCATTTGAGAATGCGAATCTGAAAAATGAAAATTAGGGAGGTTCTTAAAACACTTAGCAACAAAAACTACACATGCACTGACAAATCTTCTTACATAAAAATACATCATATTCACATCTACACTATCTTTTTTTCCCTCCTCCCCCAATTTAAATTAAAAATTCCATGATATGACCAGTTTTAGTTAGAAGTGGTGAATCTAAAGTCTCGCAAACAAAAGATTTTTTATCCAATTTGACCTTGCTTATATAATTTTAAATTTTATTTTTACAAGGGTGTGTCAGAAGTTTCAAAAAATAATTATTAAAAAGTTCAGTTAATTTACACATTGTTATACTAAATATCTATTTTAAATAATAAACAAACCCTAATATTTACTAAACCTTATAACTACTGCCAGTAGCTTAAAAAAAATTAAAAATTTCATCAACTTAAATAAAATTATTAAATTTAAAATACGGGCTAATTTTTATTCTTCAAGTATTAGAGATTACAAAGGAATGCCAAAGGAAAATTTTCCGCTTTTTAGATTGGTGGATAAAAGATTGAAATTAGAACGCTTAGAATGTGCAATGAAATTTTTTATAAAAATTTGGGAGATTAAAAGTGTTTTTAGCACATAGAAAAATTTCAAATTACACTTTTGGTGAATTTGGAGCAAAAATGTCCAAAAATGATCTTTTTGTAGCAGATTGGAGCATCATCATTGATTTGGAGCAATTTGGAGCAATTGGAGCAGCTGGCACATCCCTGGTTTTTTTATAAATGTTTTTTAAAAACTCTGCGAGTTCTCACTCAGAGGAGAAATGATATGACCTTTAAAAAATATATTTCACAAAGCGAAATCAGTTCATGTGGGTATACTTTTATAGTATTCATAAAGTATGATAAAAAGTAAATTTTTGGTGCAAATCCCATTTCTGTAGTGCAAATAATAAGCGATTCAGAGCTTACATATGCTTTTGCACTATTTATACAATTACACTAACTCATCCTAACTAAAGTACATTTTCGATCTTTCCGTGAGTATCCCAAGTATTTCATTAATTTTTTACAATGATCTAATGTTTGACTAACACACATGTCTGATTAGAAACATGTCGAAGACATGTACTGCGGATGCGAAACGAGACAGAGATCTACAGCTTTCATGCATGACGAGGTAGATGTCTTTGCCATTTTTATATACGGATTTTGCGAGACGATACGAGACAGATATTTAGAATTTCCTTGCAAGATGACCGATGTATATAATTGGGAAAAAAACAAAACACCAAGCATGGGAGATGGTTCCTTGGGGAGCCAAGGTGGGGGATGACACTGTTTATCCAATTATAGATGGCGAACTAATTACTTAGACTATTTTTAATTCTTAATTAGTCAGCGTTGTCATTGGGAAACTCAGGTTCGAAACACTTAATGTGCTAAACATAAACTCACATAGACATCCAATGCTTTTAAAACTATTTACTGAAGCAATAGTTTAAAATAAACAATAAAATATTACGGTCTGGTGATGGCCAGCGATAAAAAACATGTTAGAAGAGCAGTCGAACAGAGGTGGAGTGACTTAAAATAGATGTCAACACAGAACTTTCTTTCGCAAACGAATACACTTACATGTAACTGACATGTCAGATACTGATTCTAATACAATCAGTTTCTTGAGTTTTATTTATCTATCTTCCTGCTTGTGTAGAAGAAGGAACATTTTACATCTGAAGAAGAGCAGACCTTTTATACCACTCGAAATGGTCCGTACTCATCAATTTTATATTTAATGAGTTCTTTTACAAAGTTTTTCATCGTTTTAATGAGTGATAAATGCAGAATTATAATTCTTATCTCATGTTCCTAAATTAGGACAAAAAAAAAACGATTGTATTTTTATACAAATTACTAAATGAAGAAAGTCAACGGGAGTTGATTAACTACCGGATTTTTAAGACAACCGAAATTGATTTCGCCGTCAATATATAAATTGAGAACAACATCAGGGTTAGAATGTTAATGTTCGTAATGATATAAGCATAAATCTACTCAGTAAATCGCGGCAGAACTTCCCTAAAAATGTTCAATGTTTCATTTTATTGCATATGGACTTTTATAATGTAGGTGTAATTGAAAAAAATACTGCCATAAAGTAATTTTTTTTAAGTTTTCTCCAGTCTTTCAGTTAAAACTTCTTTAATCTAGATACATTTGATAGCAATTTTTCATAAGTGATCTAGTAACTCATTATTTCAGAAAATAGTAATAATAAATTCAGAAATAAAGAATTTCAAACTCACAAATAAACAACAAGAAACATCAATAAAAAAAGCTGGTGTTAAAAGGTAAAACTACATTAAAATTTTTGCAAAATAACACACATAAGAAAGATACTTAGCAATACGATCATTTCGGGTGTAAGAAAACGTTCACCCTTCTTCAGTTGAGGGGGGGGGGACCTTCCACCATCCACGCGAGCAGAAAAGATAGAACTGAAAAGCAAACAATAGAGATAAGTTGCCACTCGAAAGAAGGAAAAGGCAAATAACCAGACAGAATAAAAGATCTTTTATTGCATCATCTTTTATTATCATAACTCTATTTTTCTGAATGAGAACTTGTTTCTGTTTTTTTTAATTTTCAGAGGGAAACTTCCTGCCTGTGTGGATGGTAGAGCTTTATTCTTTTTGCAATTGAAGAAGGGTGTACCTTTTGTAACATTCGAAATTATCGTATTCCTCAGTATCATTTTTTTATTAATTTTACTCAATAAATAAGTCCAGCAGTGACCCAATCGGTTAAACTCGGTTCCCATTAGAACACCGAAAGTGATGCAGCAGCACCGGATTTGCCCAGTGCTTAGGAGGGTGAACAGTGACCACTTATCTCAACTGAATCTGCTCTGGATTGTGTACGAAAAAGAGAGCTGGTGCACGTAAAATCTATCGTGGTTCCAATGACATCCATGCTCAAGCGATACTTCTGGGGGTGCCGATCAAGGTGCTAGGTCTCTGATCTGGAATCACTTCAAAATTAGGAGACAACTCTCAAGGGGCAGCGTCGGATTAATTACAAGACGCCTCCATAATGAAATTGATAACCTCTCTGGTCCAGCAGTCAAGGTTATTGTCAGCATCTGATCTTGCCTTTGGAAAGAAAAGACACAAAAAAAAATAATCAAGAAGAATAAGAGGAAATAACTTCTCGGTGCAATTGACAATTAAAAAGTGATTATGTTAATCTTATAATCAACTTGCGTCGATGTCAAATGGAGAGGAAACTGTATTTTCTCGTAATAATTAACTGTACAGTGATAATGTTCAAAATAAAAATCAATATTTTGGTTTGTTTATAATAATTTTTACTTCGCGCTGTTCTATTGTATTTTTGCACTATCTTTTGAGCTTGCATTTCAGTCAATAACACGGTTTTCAGAAAGATAAAAATACAAAGAAAAGGACACTCAAGCCTTTGGGCTTTAGTAAACATAAATTTCAAAATAAAAATCGAAATCAGCTAAAGCGAAGAATGGAAATGAAATGGAGAAAAAAAGAAAATGAAACTGACTGTAAGAGATTGAAATGAGAAAAATAACGTTAGAAGATAGTTTAAGTTAAAATCTACAGCTTAGCTTTAAAAAGATATCTTAAGTCATTTTGCTTCTTTTTCTGAAATTTAGAAAGAAAAAAAAAAAAGGGTAAATGTGTTTTTGCAATAAGAGAACCTTTTTAGAAAAATTATTAAAATTGAATACATATATGTATATGTAGCATTCGGGCGCTACGGGAAAGTTATGTCGTGGAACCGGTGGTAAGGCGAGGGTGTTGCATGGCTGTTGAGGTCTCCTGGCTGGCTCGGGACTCTGGCTTCCAGCCGACCCCGGCCGCCCACTGTTTGTAGTCGTAGTCCGGCCAAGTGTGGAAGAAATAAATCGAACTCCAACTGCGATTACATGATTTTATTTGATTATTCCATACATCTTTGTTAGTCAGTAATTTAGTCAGTTAGTTAGTCAGTATTGTTAGTCATAATAAAAGCTTTGGACGTCATGTGACATGACCTTGAACGCGTTGCAACCACTGGCCAAAAGCTAAAACTGGGCAGCTGTTTTCCCATGGTTTGTTATGACTTTTAAGACGCCTATGTGGCTGGCTGCCGGGACCGTCTACAAAGTTACAAAGGAATTGCAAGGGACCGTGTATTAATTGCAGTTTTTGAACGCGGATTTCTTTGTTCCAACTGAATTAAACTGCGTAGTTCCAGAAATATGGGATTTTCATAGGCTTTTGACTTGTAATGTTACATATATATAATTAACTCTTTTGATAAAATAGGCTTTAAAAATTTAATAGTAGTAGTAGTAATAAAGAAAAGCTAAGCATATAAATAAGATTTTCTGGGTCAAATAAAGGATATCTGAATCAACTAACAATAATGATTATAAAAACTAGTATTAGATTTGGATTCTTCGTGCCCGCGTTAAAATTTTTACTCAAATTACAATATTCATTTTTTCCTTACATAATATTGCATACAATTTTTCTGGAATTAAAATTTTGAGGCATGTTTTACGTTTTTACTATAAATTAAGAGTAATAATGAATACTTAACTAATATTTCAAGTCTCAGTAGTTATTAATACCATCATTTATTAGTATTTTTTGCTCACCTCAAAGCAAAAAATACCGTGCCGTCAACAAATTCTCATTTTTGGTTTAAAATCCTTGAAATGAATACGAAAAAGTAGAAAAGCAATATGCTTCCCCTCTACCCCCCCCCCTTTTTTTATGAGCCCTTTATATACATGTACCATTTGTTTTGTAATTGTCAGCTTTTATGTTACATTCACTTATTTTACGTTCTCGAAATTCTCGTTCCTTACGAATTTAAACTCTTAAAATAAGTAAAATGTGTATATTTTTACAAACCAATTAAAAATCTAGGTAATCGATTAAAATTTCAATCGATTATTTACCAGAAATTGTGCTCACCTTTATTTATTTCTTTTTGCAGTCGTTCAGTTGACTCTAAAGACGTTTTAACGCTGAAAATTCCCATGGGGATGTTGTCAGGTGGACACAAATAACTCGGCGAGGTTTTGTTTTTCCATTTCCTCTGACACGATGATTTTTTGACGGTTTAGCTAATCCGCTCTTGTTAATTTTATGTACAAGAGGGTTTAATAAAAGCAGGACTTACCAGTTTAGGTACATATTTGAATTATGACAGACATTTATGTATGCAATCGAACCTCACAACCTTATGATACTGGTGAGCTATTACTAAACCGTGCGCAATTTTCAACATGACTCAAGTGTGCTTAATGTATCATTAATCTTATTTTTGTGCTTATCTATAGAAAGAGTCTACATTTTCTTTTGAATGTCATGGATCAAAAAATATATTATAATTTTGAACTCTTCGGTGAAAAAATATTAATAGTTATTTATGCCAGTATTTGCAAAATCCACTGTAATATATTACATTTAGGACAAAAATCTAGCGATTAACGTTGATATTTTAACATATTGGCATAGGTATTTTAAAATAAAGTGGAAAAGACCAATTTTCTCATAAAAAGATTTGATTATTAACAAACAGACAAACAAACAAAAATTGAGGGGTTCGCCTTCACTTCTATCTACGTCTCAACAGTCGTTTATATATATCACTGTATACAAGCAGATTCAATTGAAAGTATTTAAGTTTAATAAATACATTTTCTGTACTCCTCAAACTAGTCTCACATTAAATATTCTTGGAAAAGCAATTGCATCGAAAAATAATTAGGAAGCATTATTAGAAGGCTTTTGCAATACCATTTTTATCAAAAAAGAGTAATAATAATGAAAAAAAAATAACTTCTTTCAATACTTAGTTTCAAAATTTTAACTTTTCAATAGGTTCAGAAATCGGTAATGATCATTACCAAGAAGCGATTTTTCAAGAACAGTTTGCACTTGAGCATGCGTTTATTATCATTGCCTTCCTCTCCTTTTACCAGAAGAAGGACACTTTATTATTATCGTACATATTTTTTTCTCTCTCTCTCTTCAGTGGCAACACAAACTGGGGTCCACTCTTTATTTAGATCCCATTCATGTGAGAGGAATGTTATCCAGTGTAATCAGTGAGCTAAGACACAAACAGAATATGAGCGGACGAAGGAATGGGTGCTTCTCAAACAGTAATTAGATTCCGCAAGGATGAATAGAAAAGAAAAAAAAATACCGAAAATTGGGAAGAAAACATTTTGAAATGCAATAATGATGGAGAGAACTATTAAAAGGTATATAAAACTAATCCTAAATAAAGAATGATTCATCTGGAATTATTTTGAATAAGAACAGCATGTAATTTTGATTGCTGAATTTAAACGTTTTCTTTTGCAGATGATACATGTGTCTCAATGGGACTAGTACAGGAATGTAGTTTGTAAAAAGCAGGAAATTCTGCTTCCCGTGGAATAATGCTAATCATATTCGTTAGGAGCTGGTTAAAAACAAAGTGTAATGAGATGATGTTGAAATACATACTCTCATATATTTCAGAGTTATTCTGCAACAGTACAAGAAAAGTAGTTCTTTCGTTCATACAAAGTAAGTATCACTTTTCGTTTCTACAAAGATGACAAGTTATGCTTCCGAGTTATTTTGTGAATATCGCAAATATGTCGAATTCTAAAGAAATGTGCATATTTTTAACACACTTTTTAGGTCCATATAGTGATCCTGTTGCCAGTCAAAAGTCTCCTTATTCATTTGACACTCAGAGAGTGAAAAACAAGCTTTTATTGAGTATCTCTCTCTTTTATTGAATATATATATATATATTATACACACACTTCATCGCACATGAATCTATTACAAACAATTTAAACTTTATCAAAATAAACACTTTCGTAAATTAAATATCCACTTATAAAAGAAGAAAAAGAAGAAAGGAAAACAAAACAGAAACATAAAACAGCAGTTACTTTTTTTTCTGTTTTTTTTTTTCCTTTCTTTTTTCTTTACTTTTTTTTTCCTTTTCTTCTTCCGACTGGAAGCGCATTCTTTGTCCCCTTTCTGTTTGTGTGGAATAGGGCTGGATGCGAGACGAGACGAGACAGATTTACAACTGTTATGTGAGCGAGATAGTAATATGCTTCTTCTTGCGTTATCCCCGGAAGAACTTTTTACAGCAGATGAGGAGGGATCCTTTGTACCACCCCAAAATGGTCCGTACCGTTTTGGTTTATCTTTATGTGTGTTATTCACACAGCTCTTTATAATTTTATCCATTTAGCATCAGATTTTGAGTGTTCTTTTTATTACTCATTTATTTTTTGGGTAATTTCGGATACAACGATTACCACGATACTAAATTCACTTTCTTGTTTTCGTTAGATTAAACTCATTTAAAAGAATCAAATGTGATTTCTCAAGTCCATTTCTTTTAGAAGCTGTGTAACTTAATCATTAGTGGTAGCTATGAACGGCTCATTTTTAAGTCAGGCTTATTTGAGAACAATCAATTATCACCCCATCAAATTGTAATTTCCAAACAAATCATCCTCCACCGGAAATTAAATACTCTCTTTTATATAATTTATTATATATTTTTTAAACTGCAGAAAGAGTGACTATCTTTATTCCTAAGGAGAAGAATTAATTCGGCAAATTTTCACAGAGGCATCGTTTGACCATGGGGGACATTGGAGCCACGACGGATTTTACGTGCAACAGCTTCTCCATACTTTTGATTCGATTAAATAATTTCGTTCAGACATTGATCCCATCGCAGATACAAATCATTCAAAACAAGCCTCTCAGTCTTTCCAATCTTTTCATAAGTAAGCTGACAGCTTATTTTCATTCGCCGGTGACGACACATTTTTTACGTCATAGATGGAGTTTGCATATTTCCACTTTTCCCAATGAAAATCTGTATTTTAAGCACCTTTTTTAAGTCTTTCTGCTAATAAAAATTAGGATTGTACATACTTTAACTACCAAAAAAAAGAAAAAAGCTTACTACATCCTTTAAATATTTTTTTAAGCAGCGTATTTGAGACTGGAAACCAATATTCTCTTCTCAGTCACCAGTTCATTCCTTTAATACCTGTCAAAAGTGAAACTGGAAACCGCAACACTGGAAACAAATTGGTTCTCCCCTTAACCTAGGCACTCCTCCATGGCTAAAACAATTTAAACCTCTGCCAATGACTGTCATAGTATCAAACTTCTACGAAGAGAGAGATTGCAACAAGAGTGGGGGGAGAAAATAAAATTCTAGGGAGGAAATCTCAAACCCCCAATGAATTTGTGGTACGCAAGGGAGGCGTGATATAATCATGCACATTCGGGAGAATCTTTCAATCATTTCACCACCCCTTCTGTAGAATAGGGAACAGTCAGGGGAAGGGGGGTAGGGATCTCCCAAAGGTATGGAGTTTAATTCGATGCCTTCTAAATCCGTAGCCTGGTGTTAAAATGCTTATCGGTTTAATCATGGATTATTCACGCATATGGGAATAGATTTAGTATTTTGAAAAAAAAAAGTGAATTATATGCAGTATTTGCTGACACGGGACTTAACTACGGCGGGGTACTTGTAATGAGGAGGGTGTGTTGACTCTGTGCGTGTCCAAGCTTAAAATGAAGTAAGTTGGATTACATTATTGGTGTCACTGGAATTCGAGAAGTGGCTCCTTTTAATTCACATGCGAAGCCGAATTTACAAGTTTTAAAATGAAGAATTCGACAATTGCGTTGGTGTTAATGCTTCCGTACTCCGATATTGTGTGAGAGTAACTTCAGAGATGATAATTTTCAAATTCAGAATACTTGTGATACTGTCACCCGCAAACGTATATGAGCTGCTGGAAAATTCCCTTCTTTATTTTATGTATTATTTACTAATTTTTCTTAAAATTAGGTTGATAAAAATTCAGTCAAATCATTTTACTTGAATAATATCTTGTTTAATCTTTTTTTTTTTTTTTTTCAAAATAACTCGCGTTAATAGTCGCCCTCGTGTAATATTCGCACCCCCTTTTAGAAGAATAAAAAAATCGTCAAAATATTTTTCGAATAAAAGTCGGGGTCGGTATTTGACCTTCATCTAGAAAACAGAAAATTATCAGCTCTTTCCAGAACTACAGCGCTACTAACCTTCACTGAAAGTGATTTATTATGAATCATGTACTGTTATGTAATTAGATGTTTTTGTCTTAATTTTCACAATTTGTAAATTTTATGTCTATAAAAATATTACCATAAAAAGGAAAATACCTTTATTTTGTGTCTATCTGAAGAAAAGACTATTTAATAAACAGCACACTATCTGGAAGCATATGGCAAGATGCTAATTTTACTATAATAAGATTTTTTAATAGCAGTACTGTTTTAGCATTAGAATGTACCGTATTGTGTAATAGATTTCCCCGCACAATAGTCGCACCTAGTCTTTCACAATGAAAAATTTCCCCAAAAAGTACGACTATTACGCAAGTAAACACGGTAAGTCAGTAATTTATGTATAAAATAACGAAGAGATATTTTTAAAATGCTTATGCAGTTATGTCGATCACTGCAACCATTGTTTTTAGATGCGATAAGGATTGTTTCTTAACCATTATATAACTTAAAATAAGCTCTATGAAGGTAATACCTACCTTAAGATATCACTATTAATCAGAGATTTACCATCTTTTCCCTAGTACTACTTTTTCTAATTTTGATGAGTAAAGTGTGATATGTAGACATTTGATTGCTGTTTCTGCGACCATGTAGTTTCACAGCTAGGACAGCTAGTCACGGGCGTTGCCAGGAAAATATTTCGCTGGGGAGGGGGGGGAATTTGAAATAAATCATGAGTAAATAAACAAAATTTCCGAATGACTTAGTGGCTTATGCTAATTAATCCGTATCCCTCCTGACCATTCCTCTAACCTAGAATATAACCAACAAGGTATGAGTGCCCAATGAGTATCAAAAGTACACACAAGTAAATGCATTGTGACTACTTTTGAGTGTATATTAAGCTACGTTAAAGAAAAAAAGAAAGAAAAACCTTAATAGCATACATAGTATTTGAAAAGGAACTGGATTGAATCCTGCAGCAATTATATTTCGTTTGCCACTCGCGGATATTCATCTATTCATCGTAAACTTATCGCCTCATTTCGTCATCGACAGGAGAACTTAATTCGCTGAGCACAAGACGAATTTTTATCCATACTTATAAAATTGGTTTCAGCGAGCGGTTTATAACTAATGAGAAAAGTACAAATAATTTCTTATCAGAAACTATAGCTATAGTCGTCGTGTCTCCCAGTGGCCTAACTTTTTTCTAAAATACCTATGAATGTTTTAATTTAAAGGTGAATTTTTTAAATATAAATAGACATGACAAAAATAGAATAAATCATTCAGACTTAAAAAAGACTCTTTTATTTCAATTCTCTCAGTCCTGTAGTTCTTCTACAAAAGCAGACAAAACGGATTGATTATACTCGAATAGCTGTTAATTAACAAGTCCCAGTGATCAGAGTAGTGCATCATTAACTAAAATATTACTAAACTTTCGACTAAGTTAGTTTTAATTTCACGCAACTAAATGTTCAATTAAAGTAGTTGTTAGTTGAAAGTCCAACTAACATGTCTCAACTAAATTAGTTTTAGTTTTCTGTTTAACTAAAACTAGTTTAGTTGAGCGGAGTTAGTTGACCTTACAACTAACAACTGTTAGTTTAGTTGTCATTTACCTGTCAACTAACTAAATTAGTTCTAGTTGTTAGTTGAATGCTAGTTTTTGCCCATCTCTGACAGTGATGTCATTTGGAATCATAACATTTATGGTTTTTCAATCAACATTCATTATAATTTCTTCTGGTGTTTTAAATAAAAAATTACTATGTAAAATATATATATATTTTTTTATAATTTAAAATAGAGTGCTATTAATGTCAAACCTGAAAAATGTGTCGACAATATTGAGCCGTATTTTTGGGTGTCTTTTTATGCTGTGTTTGTTTGCTTGTTTTGCGTTATGGCAAGCCTACACGAGGGGTATCTGCCTGCAGGGGTTGTGCCTTGATCGGAAGACTTTTTAAGGGGTTCTAACACGTATTCGCGTTACATTTTGAAAACAAACTGGTTGAGCAAAACTGAAAGCCGTTAGGTGGGCATCCGCGCGATAGACCCACACTTCAGCCGTCTACCAGTTTCAGTATGTCTATCCACTCGGTCATAGTGGGGCTCTTTGTGTTGTGTGTGAATTCTGTAATTAGTTCCATAAGAAAGATGCATAGGATCGAGCATCAATGTATGGATTATGATACACTTCCCAACATAATGAAGCCACGCATGCACTTTCCAACAAGCTGAAGCAAAAAAGGCAAATAATGCAGATGTATGGTTTATGAAGCTCTTTCAAACATAATGAAGCAAGAAAAACTAATACGGCCTATTCATTCATTATGATGCACTTTTCAACAAATTTCAGACATATAGGGCTAACACATGGATTATGATGTCTTTCTATCGTAATGAAGCAAGAAAGACAAATAAGGCCGACGCATACATTATGGTACACTTATAATAGTATATAGCGCTTCAGTGCGCATTGAAAATGTGAAGATATCTCAGGTTTTTCATTCATTTATTTATTTGCTTTCTGCACATTTATTATGAATTCAAAAGTGGTATATTTTGCAAATTCGGGATTAAAAATGGAAAATCAAACGTACAATTAAAAAATAAAGGTTTGGGACTGAAAGGGTTAAAAAATAATGCTTATTTGCTCTAAGCTGTTCATTTACTTTGTCAGCAAAAACACGACGGCAGAGATTCCCTGTGTTGTTACCATCGTTGCTTCCTGACGTGGATCTTTCCTCTTCTGTGGATCCTTCTCCTTTCATTGCCAAAGCTGCTGTGGCTCAATCGCTGGGTCTCAGGGGAGGCATTCAGTTATCCGCAACATTCAGCAGTGATGAACACAGAGAGGGAATCTTTGACGTAATGTTTATGTGACGAAGAAAGTGACAGGTTAAGCAAAATTAAGACGTCCCGCAGTGGCCTAGCCGCTCAACTCCATTCCCATTAGAACACAGGAATTGAAGCAGCACCGGCTTGGCCAGTGCTTGGGAGGGTGTACTCCTCCATCTGCGGTGGAGCCATGTGCGCCCATGGGAGCTGGTGCACGTAAAATCTGTTCATGGCTCCAATGTCCACCATTTTGAAAAAATATCACCGCGGGTGCCGATTTCATGTGCTATGTCTTTTACCCGAAATTGGTTGAAAATTCGGAGACCACTCATGAGCTTAAGTCGGTCTTCCTCCCACTGGGGCTCTTTAAAATGGAAGCCGTTCCTTATCGCCGTTCGCCGTCCTATATGGAGCATCTGGCACCGCTCTACTGTCGCCAGAGGGCATTAGATACAACAGCAAAATTTAACCGTACTATGGATGATTGTTTTTTAAATGGGCTGAAAGTGAAATTGTAACTTCATTTAGATTTACTTATGCTAGGAAAAAAAAGATTTTTTTTTTAATTCAACATTTAGTTACCCAGAAAAATCATGAAAATGTTCAAATTCGATAAATTAGAATGTACACCCTATAGCTCTCATTAAGCAAAAGAAAGTAATATAGCTCAATTTTACTTTGTTTTAGCCCTATACTACTCTTTTTTAATAGTTTTATATTTATTTTCATTTAGCAATAAAAATGACAAGCAATCAAAAATCCGGCAAAAATTTGTTCAGTGAACTGGGTGCACTTATCCATGCATGTTTGCTCAAAAAATAATGCTGCCATGCATTTTTAAAAACTAAAATGTATTTCCATAAGGTCTTATATTTATTTTAATTGCATATTTTAGACAAAAACTACAACATTTTTTTTTATTACGGAAAAAATGGGAGCAATAGTGTAGCCAATCGGCTACAGTATGCAGTGTAGGGTTAAGACCGCATTGGAAAGGATTTTATAATCGATTCGCAAAGAGTGATTTATCTCTATACTTCCACTTTTTTTTTCCCCGTCATTAAAAGTAATGAAATACCTCTGAGCGAAATAAAAATAAAAAATAGAAACGAAGGAGAGGAGAGATGTGAAGTATGGCATGGCGAGAAAAATATCAATATTCAAACGGGCGATCCTATCTCATGATTCAGTGGCGCGGCTAACCAAAGTTTTATCCGCTTCCCACCCCCCAAACCCGGGGTATATTCCTGCCCACCGAAGTGTGCGTTAAAGACCATAAATTATCTCCAAATCTGCTGAACGGAGATTAATCTGGGGCCTCGAGTTGACCCCCATGAGTCACTCGCAGGCGGGAAGGGAATCGCTCAAAAACGGTTGATTGGAGCGAAGCACCGAGAAGATGCGACCGGCTGGATTTGCAGACGGAGATAGACTCAGTTGTGGGACTGTCCGCTGTGAAGAGCCATAACTGTTTGTCAGGATGCTGGATGCGATGGACGTTCTGGGGCGTAGGCGCATGACCAAAAATTTGTGTTTGTGTTTATGCGTGTACAGTATGTGTTTTTTACAGACTAAATATTCTTATAACACCCATTTTATTTTATCTATTTTATTTTTTTCGTTGTCTAATCTTCAGAGGGATCAGGCGTGTTTCTTTTACGACAAAAACGTTGCAATAAAGGAAAAAATACTTTTACAGGCAAATAAGATAAATGGCTTTTTAAAAAATTAAAAAACGTAAAAACGTAAATTTTGCATAATTTTGCAGTCGTAATGTTTATAAATTTTCTAGAATCACTAATTATGTCAAATTTATTTTAAAAAAATAAAGGTTAAATAAGAGAAAATTTCCATAGTGAAAGCGAGTTCAGTAATAACTGTTGACAGTCGTACCTATTTCTATACAGCAAAGGATTATTTTTCACCCAGTTCCATAGGTTTTCTTCTTAACCCTTTAACGCGCAGTGTTCCCGCTCTGCACGCTTAAATCTATTGAGTAAAATAATAATCAAACGGAGTATATTTTTACTCAATTATTGACTTCAAACAGCCATTCTCCCGATTGAGTAAAATTTGCTCCATTAATCGACAAATATCAATGGAGCGAAAAATTCTCAATTTTTGAGCATTATACAACAGCTCCATTTAGGCTAAATAATAATCAAAAATGAGGAGTGTCTGTCCGTTTTTGATTAATATAACTGTACTCAATTATGATTATTATTTAAGCTATAGAATGAGCGTTTTTACAAAATCAGTCCTTTTTTAATTAATATATCTGTACTCAATTAATATTATTATTTTAAGCTAGAAAAAGGGTGCCTTATGAAAATTTGCTGTTTTTGATTGATATATTGAATTATTCGTTTTCTTCATTTTTTATTATCAGAGCTGTAATCTATGATTATAAGCCCGAGAAAATAAATTTTAAATCAAGGCAAATACATTACATATATCTTAATACACTATAAAAAAGTATTTTTTTAATAAATAGAATATAATTTCACTATAGTCTCTAGTTATAAAACGAATTCACAGTACAGTCAGAATACACAAATGCAATCATGGTTAAACCAGCTGTAAGATTTAATTAAAGCAGCAACCCAATTTATTGACATGAAAAAGGTAAAATAGTACTTACTCACTTGACTGAAGATATCATAACTTCATTTGTTTTACAAGAGCGACGAGATTTTTATAATCCAATCGTAAGAAACTATGTCCATTAAAACAAAATTTTTACCGAAAGCATCCTCTCCACATTTAGGTTGAATTTATTTCACAACTCTGAATATGAAAAAGATGTATTTGGTATTCGGATATAAAATAAAATTATCACCATTCTAAAGTATCATCGGGTATCCTCTTCAGAAACTCTTTTAATTCATAATTTGATAAAGACATGTTTGCTCTTCGATGCTCGCCGCAACAAAGAATATAAATAACCACTGCGTAAGCCATACGATTCCCGCTTCCCGCGTTGTGTTGTCTGTGGTGACTATGTTTATGTACCGTTTTCCGTTAAGGTCACGTGATAGAAATAGGATATCTTACTACGCATTTTTCGTGGGGGAGAGACAGAATTCTCAAATAGACAAGATTTTAGTGAAAAATGGAGTATAATAGGATCTAGCAAATCCTGAGCATTGAGGGGAATTGAGGAGATAATAAATTATTGTCTTTAATGAGTATTTTTTAGCGTAAAAGGATTTAAATCAGCCGATAAGAAATTTAAACACCAAACTCTGACGTTTTAACTATTGCCAGTCACGAAGAATAGATTTGATTTCTATAAAAATAGTTGCGGGTGACATAGCTCCACGAGAATCCTTACTTTTTAGAACGTCATTTCCCATAAAAAAATGGTCACAATTATTTTTAAAAGCACTGACATCTAGTGAAAAATGGAAGAATGCGAGAACAGCTCGATAGATTGCCCAATTCTGAAAAAAGGGCAGCCGTTGCCATCGCTCGACTTAATTACCAGCAAGATGGTGGACGATCGAAACGTTCATCGCGTGCCACAGATCTAGAGACCCCTTTTTGACGACAGCTGGCTGTGCTGGCAAAGGCTGCCTTTTTTTCAGCGTTGGGAAAGGGTTGAGCCTCAAAGGGTTAAGTATGAATTTCCAATTTGTCATATTATTATTATTATTATTATTATTATTTACAATTATAACAACGAAAAAAATTTTTAACACAAGAAAGCATCCTCTTTAAATATATTTATTTCAATACCTCTTGAAGTTACATACTATAGAGACAATGAAGCAAGAATAATAAAAGAATCTGTAATTTGCCACATGGTAGATTTTTGATAATATTTCTCTAGGTGTATTGAAACTTTTTTAAAAACTTTTAAAAAAGATTTTTTTTTCTTCTTCTTCTCCTTTTTTCTTTTTAAGTAAACAGAACTGTCAATGAATGTGAAAAGCATAAGGGAAAATACTTTCGTTTTAGTTATAGGAAATAAGGTACCCAAATTAGTAATAATGATACCCACAACAAACAAAAATTGGAAAGTCTGTAAAAATGTGAAATAATAATAAAATGCATTAATTAAAACCTATCGTAAATAGGTATTAGCTAATGCAATCACGGACCAGTCTTAAATAACGTAATCTCTCCAGAAGTTAACTTTAGTTTTAAGTTTTCAAGTTTTAACAAGGCTGGAGCGGCCCCAACCACATTATTTACTTTTATAATGTGTTTACACAGTAAACCATTGATAATTCGTAGTCTTTATTTATTTGCAAAGATACGATAAGTTAAGGATTTTTTTTTTTTTTAAGAAATAATAATGATGATGATGAAAGAGTTTATTAAGTATAATATAGTTGTGTATTTGTATACACCATTTTTATGTATAATCATTTTACATCCAAAATGTTTCTATATTCTATCAATTCCAGTTTGGTAACAAATACTTACTAAAATAAACTTGTGATTTTTTTTTAATCATAAAAGCTAAAATATTAAGCTTATTTTTTTTTTTTCCACGAGAGGGCAGCTCAAGTCACCGAATGTATTGTTTAGAGCTAGATACGTTCTTCTCAGAGTTTCTCATCAAAATATAGAACCTCATCAGAAGGCGGAGGGGGAGGACATTTGAATATTGGCAATCCTGAGATACTGCTAGCGATTGCAGAGAGGAATTTTCGAATCGCAGTTTAATTTGCACGTACACCGTCTTACACAATGATCGGAAGTGGTGAGTCGATATCGAACCCACAACCTTCCGGTTACCAGTCCAATGCCTTAATCACTGGGCTATCACAGCCACCAATATTTATTTGTTTAAAATGTTAAGAGAAATTATCAAACTCTTTCTTAAATATGAAAGATATAATTATTATAAACATAAACTTTCAGGGCCGTGGTAGCCCAGTGGTTTAGGCGTTGGACTCGTAACCAGAAGGTTGCGGGTTCGATACCGGCGTACCACTAAAGACCACCGTGTACATGCGGTGTACGTGCACGTTAAATCCGTGGTTCCGAAAGTCCTCTCGGCGGTCGCTAGCAGTTTCCGAGGGGTGCCTATATTCAGAAGTCCCCCACCTTCTGATGAGGTTCCAAATTGTGGCGGGAAATTCCGGGAAGGACGTATATGTAGCTCTAAGCGACATATTCAGTGACGCGAGCTGTCCTCTCGTGGCAAGCAAACAAACATAAACTTTCAGGCCGTGGTAACCCAGTGGTTAAGGCTTTGCACACGTAGCCGGAAGGTAGCGGGTTCGATACCTGCGTGGCACTAAAAACCACCGTGTACATGCGGTGTACGTGCACGTTAAATCTGTGGTTCCGAAAGTCCTCTCGGCGGTCGCTAGCAGTTTCCGAGGGGTGCCAATATTCAGAAGTCCCCCACCTTCTGATGAGGCTCCAAATTGTGGCGGGAAATTCCGGGAAGGACGTATATGTAGCTCTAAGCGACACATTCAGTGACGCGAGCTGTCCTCTCCTGGCAAAACAAAACAAACATAAACTTTGCAATTAATTTTTTGGGCTTCTTCAATTTCGCGTATAATCTAGAGTTTATTGTATACTAGCCGCCAGTTGGTTCGCCATCTTAATAAATCTTATTCGGAGAGAATCCTGTTTCTCACAGGCTTCCTTGGCACTGAAATCTCTCAGATTGGAATTTAAAATTAAGTCTGAAATGGAATTTAAAATTAAGATGGTTACAAACAGGAGCGTCCTTAGGATAAGTTGCGCCCTCTGCTAACGTAAAAAAGACGTCCCCTTTTATGCACTTCTTAGTTTTTTAGTTCGAAATGACCCCCCTTCGAAGCCGGCGCCCAGATGCGATGCTTACCGTGTCGGGCCGCCCCCGGTTACGAAAATAAGATGGTTAAATGATAAAAAGGTACAAATTATTTTCATCCTATATTAATTCTGAAGAGCTTCTGATTATATTGGTCTTTATCTAAAAATGGAAAGGAAAAAAAAGTAAGAAAATCTGAAACACTTTCAGATTTTAAATACACATTAAAGTGTTACATATTAAAAGCGTAATATAATCCATGGGTCTTACCTGTTTTCTTTCCTTATTCCATTAAGTTGGAAAGTATATCATTATTCATGAATGTGATTAAACAAAATAAAAATTGATGTTTCTAACATCCTTTTCCTTGATGTAATACATTAGAAATAGATGGGGAAAAGCTGCGCAGAAAAATGCACAATTCGAACTGAATGATGAAAGTATCAAAAACTTATTCAGGTGTATTCATAATCCAAGCAGTAGACAATAAATTGCGCCAAGCGCTAGAGTCACATCTTCTCAAAATCGCATATCAACCATTTTATTTTTCGCCAAATTAAAAGTTACACAAAAGTTGCAAAAGTTTAGTCTTGGAAAATTTCCAGATCCTATTTTTCTTTTGGGTATAAAACATTTCATTCCTGCTCTGATTTCACATGCACACGATAT
Source organism: Cheiracanthium punctorium (assembly GCA_038373885.1). Lineage (NCBI taxonomy): Eukaryota > Metazoa > Arthropoda > Arachnida > Araneae > Cheiracanthiidae > Cheiracanthium > Cheiracanthium punctorium. Next base: position 77,891 of record JAWZYV010017693.1, on the reverse strand, counting down.
TTTAATTAAAAATAACCTTACAAATAATCTAAACAAAAAAAAATCGTAATTCTTTTATTTTTACTTCAAGTCTGGATCATTTAATAAACTTGCCAATTATGGCAACCTAGATATGCCTAATTTTCACTCTTTCCACTGCGGGGTTACAATTCCGAAATGGCGGAGATAAAAAATTAGCCTTTTGCGACACTTTTATTATCGATATCTCCTAAAATAATTCGAATTTCGAAAAAATCGCTTCGAGGTAAGTCGGGACCCGTCCTGGAGAATTTCCATACAAAATTTGGTAGGTCTAGGATCACCCGTCTAGGAGCTACGCGAGACACAGACAAACTAACGGACTAACATTTTACAGTCTGTTTTATTTATATAGATGTAGCTATATATATAACTGAATAAATTTTGGGAACGGCTCTACAACGGTTTGTGGTGTATTATTATTCTACACATATGCGTCAATAATAAAAGTACTTGTGAGGAATTTTTCAAATATACTACATTTTATCCATTTCATGAGTATAAAACCGTGCTTCTCATGTTATACAGCGGGTCTCAAAAATATACGGCAAACTTTTAGGGGAGGTAAGGCACATGAAAGGGATTTGGGAATCACATAGGAGTGTGAGATGAAAAACGATGTTTCCACGCATTGGTTAAAAATCATTCCACAAAAAGTGCTGAAGTTTTAGTGAAATTTAGCACCGGTTTTTGCTAAAATTTACTTATTCATTGGTTTTTTTAAAAAAAAATAGATCAGTATCAATAGCATTTCATTTTGAATGCTGTCTATTGGAGAACACAGGGGTCGTACGTACTCGCGTTTTAAACGTAAATCGATATTTTTTTTTAAATAAAATTGAATCTCATTTTTTGAAACTGGGAGTCAAAGATTTGACTCGCAAATTTCGATCCATTTGTACTGATACAAAATTTATGAAAATTGTCATTTCACATTGTAACGCTCATCATCGAGAATAACGCGCATGCGCATCATTTCAAAGATGACTCTCGCAAGTTGTACAGTGAAATGTATACGAAAAGTGCTGCGCCTGCAATATTTTAGAAGACATTTTGACTTTCCCAGGTTGCAAATCTGCCAGGCTATTCTGTATGTTCGATAGATAATGTTACAATACTATTTCCGATCTTCAGGATTCAAGTTTAAGCTTTGTATATTTCTAAACAGAATCTAATGTGAATCTGCTAGCTGTGTCCTGTATATTTAGGAGTAAAATCGTTAACTACATGAGGAAAAAATACATTAATAAACGTATGTTTTTTTAATGCTGTATTAAAGAAAGATATCATTTGTTATAAAAGTTGTTATTGACAAGATAAACTAACTCTTCAACATATTCTTTGTAGTGGTTAAATTGACCGGCGCACAGTGGGTAAAATGGCCAATTTAAGTAAACAAACAAACAAAAATCGAAACCAATTTTATATTATCAACAACTTCAGAAATATATATTCATAAATAAACTTAAAAAATCTGTTTAAATGAATAAAAAATCATTTCAAGTAGTCATTTCGGTATGGGCAACTCCCAAACTTATAGTATCTGTGAGTGCTTATTATATAGCTGGAATGAAATTTTGATTCAGCTTTCATTTTAAAAAGTTCCGCTGTGTTCCACCTTCTACTTTAAATTAGTTATTTTTTAATTAATCCTTCTAGAAGGTTATTACAAAAGTATACCAATCACTTTTCGAATAAACTTAACTTTTTGTAACAAAATTTAAAACATTTCTAAACACTGATGAAAGATATCCCCAAATTATCATCCGGCAAGATAATTTTCTTTGCTTTTCAAAACAAAGCATTTATTGGGCAATTATTTTTGTTAAAGTAAATTGTTTGATTTTCCCAATGTGCGTCGTACGAAAACAACTTTATTGACACTCACCTCCCCATTGTTATGTGATTCTGAATCCTTATTACGTGTCAATGGTGTAGCCAAGGGGGGTGGATAGGGGAGTCACAACCCCCCCTCCCTCATGAGGAATTTTTTGCCATACAAAATGTATATTCTTCACTCCCTTATCACACACTCGTATACATATAGGTAAGTGTCAGTAGTCGTAACCCCCCCCCCCCCAGGCGCTGATCCAAGGGGAGGGCGGTGGGGGCGATCGCCCCCTCCTGTGCGAAGTCCAAAAATCTGTTAAAATATATTATGAAAGTATAATGAAAATTATGTATCCTTTTTCTAAGGGGTGTATTGCGGGTACTACTCCCTGTCCTTTTTAATCATCGCTCATATAGAGATTTTATCAATAAAATAATTAATTACATTAATTGGTATAATTGATTATATTAATTAATTATAAAATTATTTTGCGCATTCTAGCTCCCCCTGTTTCAGGTACAAAATCGCCCCTCCTTGAGTAATTTCTGGATCCGTCACTGCCTCCCCTCCATGAAAAATTTCTGGCTACGCCACTTTACGTGTCCTATAGTTTTGGGACAGTCTGTACACATAAAGTGCCTCTTCTAAAACTATATTTTAAACACATCCAAAATGGCAATGAAAAAGAATGTGTAGTAATTCTTTTATTTATTTACAAAGCGAATTGAAACCAAAAAAATAAAAAAATCTCGCTACCTTTGAAGTCAATTATTCACCTTATCGGCCCCCAAGTGATGAACACAGTACTAAGCTGCTGGTGTTAAGCCAATAAGATACGCGTCTACACACAAGAGAAACTTGCTTGCACAAAAGAATTCTGAATTGGAATAATAAGCAATCTGTGCAGAGGGAAAAAAAAATGGAGCGAAATGCTTCTGATGAAAAAAGGCGGGAGGTTCTTTTGTTGAGATTCTAACACAGCGATTTCGCTTTTCAAGGGGGAGGAGGGTGAAAAGCCTTTTATTGCATGGAAAAACAATTTTGCGGTGTATATATATATCGTCAATGTCAAGGGGAATCAATTGCAAATAGTGAATTATACATTGTTAATGCCCTACTAAATCTGATCAAGTTTGGAGTGGTTTGAAACGGCTCGAAATTCTGTTTGTTAATAAAAGCTTTATGTTAAATGAAAGTAACGTAATCATGCTTTCAGGATTAAAATAAAAAAGCTTTGAGTACTTTCTGGAAAAATAATACTTGTTATGAGACAAGAGATTTTTGTGGTTATTAAAAAGCTTACCAGAAGGATTTAGCCTGGGAGAATTTGTTACCCTCATCAATAAAATTAACTATAGAATTACTATTAATATTTGTTCTGTACAAAATTAAACATCCACAATAATACGTTGTGTAAACCTTTGCAATTCTCTCTCTCTCTTTTTTTTTTTTTTCGTCTATCTCACAGAAATGGCATCTAATTTGACCGTAACTGATAAAATTACGTGTGTAACTGGTTTTCACTAACAGTTTTTTTTAATGGCTATTCCCTCCCTTAAAAAGCAATAATTATTATTTAGAAACGCTTATTACAAGATATTTATAAACGTGCTAGTAATTCAACGGTTGGTTATTTATTATAATCTTTGTTTTTTTTTATTAGTTCAGTGGGATATATATAGTTAAATGCACAAAAACCATATAAAGCCGACTGAATTCACGTACGCTATGTATGGTTTTCGTAACGAAATACGTTTTATTTTTAAAATTAATTTTCACTTTTAAATTAAAAAAAATTCCTTTTGATATTTTTTGTATTTCTTAAGCTCATGTTTAATTAATTGACCATTTATAGTCAGATAAAGACCGAAAATTAGATCAGAAAAGAAATTTTCGTAAAATATTGAGACAAAAATCGAACTTGAATATTCTTGCACACAGTAATGTTTTACTTTAACTTATCTCAACGAGGTGTCACATTTATTAAAACTTGTTGTATTTATCAATTTAAAGCATTGTACTCTAGTAAAAGAAGTAAAATATGTATAACATTTTTTATTTTTGTACTTGAATAAAAAAATTTATTCACAAAAATTGATCCACACACTAAACGTTTGCACTAACGTTTAATAGGGAAATAAAGTAAATTTCTAATACTCATTTAATTTTAGCTTTATATTAAAATTAAAAGATCCTTTGAACGAGAATTATCAAACTATTTTGACTTTTTGACAAAAAGTCATTAAGTAGCTCACAAAGGTTACATGAATTTTGTGACTTACATTATGGCTTTATCAAAGAGCCACGAATTTCATTTATAAAGCAAAGATATCGTAGGAATTAATAAAAGATAATGATTTGTAATGAATATTTCAAAATTATATGACAAAACATTATTACAATTCGTGAGTTTATTTCTCCTCATACGACAATAAAAATAAGTATCGCGTTTAAAAGAAAGGCAGTCTTTTGTATATAATTTTTAGTTCATTGCACTTAAATTACTTATCTTTTCTTATACATTTTACTTGAGGGTTTTTAATGTTTTTCATTAAATACTTTTTAAAAATCATAAATAACGTATGAAATAAATCCACAGAAAAAAATATTTTCAATAAAACGTTTTAGTTTTTTTGAAATTCAAAGCTTAAGTGTGAGGTCAGACTGTTCTTGGACAAAATTACTCTAATCAAAGGACTTTTGTAAGCAAATTTTTTAAAAAAAAGAAACTTTATGTTAGGTACTCGAAAAATTTAATCAATGGAATCGCTTTGCAAAATAAGCTGAGATGCCATTCATTTTGGGAAATTTCGCAAAGTACTATAGGACTAAGAATTTCTCCCCAGCGTCTTTCGCAACTCTTACAAACTGACCGTTTATAATAGACGTAGTATTGCTTTTGATGGAAGATTCTAATCTTTTTTCAAGTATCTTATGTAGCTTTAACTCTTTAAAAAACCATTCGAAAGGTGCACCATTTCTTAAAAATACGGTATTAATGGCCTTTTCAAGGATAACTGATCACCTTTAAACGGTATTTCCTTAGAAAACCGCGAAAGCTTTGAAAAGACAGATAAACCAATACGAACAAAGATTATTATAGCTCTTCCACCAATGATCTCCCAATTTATTTAAATGCTGTGGTTAGTAAAACGACTTGTATACTGTTTTTTAATTGTCATGTTTGCCATGGGATTTTTAAAAATAAGAATGCCCATTAACTGAATCAAAAGAAAAATATGCAATAAGTGTATTTAAATAGAAAGTAACTAGTCATGAGCACCGGGAATGGGGGGGGGGGGGGGTGTGCACTCGCTCATGCATGGAATTTGAAAAAGAAAATGTAATTGATGTGAAAACATGATTAATGTGAAAATATAAGTAATTTCATTTTTAAAAAAGGTTTTTCTGAAAGAGAAGTTTAAAATATTAAGCCAGGGCATATTTTGATTTTTAATTTTATTAAACTATCTGTTTAGACCGATGTTTACGGTTTAATGTTTTCTACCATTTACATAAATTTTAAATGTGTCATTAACATATTTATTGTTCACTTTAATTATTTATCATAACGTATGTGTGCTGGGGTGTCTCCTCTCCTGGATAAAATCCAGCTCTCCTGCAACCAGTTAAAAATGCATGGAATTTTCAGACATACTTTCTTATTTAGAGAGAGAGAGAGAATCCTAGATAGGTCGGTTACCTTAATCGATGGTTACGAAATAAACATTCTCTTTATTCGCTTAACACACGTATTACACTGGGTTTTTTTTTTTTTTTTTTTTTTTTTTTTTTTTTTAATAGGAAAAAGAAAATAAATGAATGAATAAATAAAGTAAAATACTCCCCTCCCCCTATCAACTGAAAGCGACTGGAGAAGATAAGCGGAATATATATTTATATATATATATCACGAAACGATTCTCTTTCTTCGTATATTGAGAAAAGCAGATCCTCAATTCCATTCGCTTTCACCTATTGAGAAATCCCAATAGGTTTATACAGGGATATCGTTCGGGCGAAGGAAGCCTCTCCAAAAAAGTGGAGTACTATTTCTGCGACTCAAAAGGTTTCTTCTCTTCTCTTGAATGGCAATAACATCGGAAGCCATACTGAATGCCAATCATGCGGATTGGCAGCTGATAGACACGCCCACCGTCACGCCTATCCGGCAGATGGCAGCACAGGACAAGGCCGAGTTTCGAAACGCCACGGGGGAGATGTGGACGGATGGATTCGTTTTCGGTTTTGGCGGTAATTCTGTTTATCTTCCATGTCAAATTTTGATGCTCGCCGAGGAGAGTTGTTAAATTTAGAGCAAACAACTAAACAAATACCATCTTGTTCGATTTTTCCTGGCGATCTTGCCGAGTGCTTGCGTTTACTTCTTTACATTTTAGTCTCTAATGCAAAAGCAGTTCGTTAATATTTTAAAGTTTCCATAATTTATTCAATGAATTCGAATGTTATTCTTAAAGTAAAACTTTTCAAAGCATTTTAGTTTAAACTGAATTTTCAAATCCAATTCTTTGAAAATTTTTAAAGATCGTTTTCTACTATTCAAATTTCAACCTTTTTATTATTATTATTGTTATTATTTCCTTAAAAAAATAACAAAAAAAACCAAAAAAAAAAAAAAAAAACACTTATTGGGCCTTTTAAGACAGACAGCTCTCAGGAAGCAACAAAGAAACGGAAAGGATAAAAGTGTGGCGAATGATACAATATTCATGAAAATGTTAAAACATTAAGCCCAGATTTATTTTAGAGAAGTGTCTTGAAAACATTTACTTCAAAAACAGTTATATTCGAATGGAAATTATTTTCATTGTATTTCTAAGAACTAAAATTTTAATTTGAAAGGAGGAGCAAAACACAATAATAAGAATTAGTATAATACGTATTAGGTTGTAACGAAAGTTTTCCGCCACTCCAAGTATTGCCTGCACAAGCAGTTCACGTTGGTGTTTTTGCCAATATTTTGTAAAACGATTTTTGTTATTTGAAAGAAAAAGACTTGTTTTAGAGCACTGTGTTGTGAAATCCGTAAAACAATATCGTTATGATTAAGGTGTCTGAAATGGAACTACCACGCTACCAGATTGATCCATCATTTACTCTCAGTTCTGTTTCAAAAAGTCAGCTACGGAATGACACTGAATCATGTGTACAGCTTAAGGTACTACTGTTGTATCATATGACACTGTGAAGATTTGGTACCGAAAGTTCAAAAACGAGGACTAGGATATTAAAGAAGCAGAGCGCTCGCTCTGAGCAGACTACTGATGCTGATGAGGCCCGCCTACGAGAATTTGTGGAAGAAGATAAAATATTCATCCACGAGAGCTATAGCTAAAAGAGTTAGACTTTAGTGCCATGTCCATTAGTCGCGCTAAGCATCGCATAAACTTGACATATAAGGTCAATAGCTGGGTACCGCGTGAGCTGACTCAAGCAAATCTGGCGGAAAACTTTTGTTACAACCTGATACTTCAGAATCTGAAAAAAATGGCTCATATAAGTCAATTTCATAGAAATTTGAAGCAACAGCTTCGTTTCGGAGATTGATAGATAAGAGAACTGCGTACTTTAAAACATTTTATAAAAGTTTCGCGATCATATTTCGGAAATTAACACTGCTGTCTACTTTCCAAATACCGTGTAATGTGTAATAGTCGCACAACTTTTTCCCAATTTTTCATGGTGAAAGTCTAGGAGCGACTATTATGCGAGGAAATCTACTACATAATATTTTACATTTTAATGCAAAACATACTGGCATTATAATAAAATTACTATATTACCAAATGTTTTCAGATTACCTACCGTAGATTAAGAAATCTTTTGGTTGTTTGCATTTGTTACAAAAAAGAGGCATTTTCCTTTTTATAGTAATACTAAGAGTCAAGGCCCGTTGTGGAAGCAATTACAACGGACGCTAGGGAAAAGATTTCCTTTTGTGTACACAGCCTTTCTTATATCCATGCAGATAATTTATTTGTGAAAAAAAATTAAACTATGCAAGCTAGAAAAACTATTTTATGGCGTCCTATCAATTGCAACAGCTCATTTTGTCATGATGCAAATGATTCTTTTTTTTTTTTTTTTTTTTTTTTCTTTTTTTTTTACTCTGGGAAATAAAATAGAGCTGAAAATAGCAAAACACCGCTTTAAAATGAGAGAATGGGTGGATTTTCAGATTTTTAAAGCAGCGCAAATTGTTTTTTTTTAATATTTTTTTACTTAATTATGAATTTTTTTCAAGCGGATCGTATAAACGGTGTAGATGTTATTACACTTTTCCTGCTTTTAATCTTTTTGGAGTGATGGCGGTAAAATATTTATATTGAAGTGGTTGCCCGGAATGAGTCGGGAATCAGCGTAACTGTATAGTAGGATATTTATAGACATAAATGAAGATCAAATACGTGACTGCGACTTTTGAATGCGGGAGAAAATATTTTGACGATTTTTTCTGCTTCAAAACGGGGTTGTGACTAACCTCTATTCAGTGAATGACGGAAAATTCTAAAATAACATTTTTCTTAGATCTCATTTTATTTTCATACAGTCCTAAATGGCTGTGTAATTGAGAGTGGAGTTGAATGGGACAATAACGGAAATTATATGTTTTGCAATCAATGAGTTCTTGATATTTTGTCCGATAAATGGCAGCATAAGATTGATTTAGCATATGTAGTTTGAGAATTTGTACTAACGATAGAAAGGAAGAATAAATTCAAACTTTTTCAGCAACCAAAGTAAGTTTTTAATCCTTAAGTTAAGAGGTAATTAAGAAATTATTTCTTTATAGTTAAAATGTACTCTTATGCAGTGAAGAGACATAATCTCTTATAGCATTTATGTATTTAGTAAGATAAATTTGTGTGAATTCATGTATGTATATTTGTTTAAAATAGAACAATTACGTTCTTCTTCAATTAATTATCATAAGCAGAATACCTCCCTGAAAGCTACATTATTTGTTTTTATCCTGTACTTATAGTGTTAGAAAGGAAAAGACTGATTTACAGGTAACAGAATAATCAGAATAATGATTCACATTTACCGTTATTTTACATTTTACTTTTATTTTAAATGTGTAAAGGGAAAGATGCAAAGTAATTAGATTTAAAAATCCCCCTTCAGATTACTAGAAGTAGAGAAATAAGATGTAAAAAAAATTGTTTTATATATTACGTAACTAAAAAAAAGAAAAAAACCTAAACGAAAAATTCCCATTTCTGTTCTATTTAAAACAGCTGCGTGAACGATCTTCGCACGGTAGGAAATGAAAATTTTTCTTACATGTGTAATTCGAATTAATTCCTGTGATGGGGAATCTAAAGAAAAAAAAATAATAATAATTTGACTCTTGACTTAAAGTTTACATCATGAGCACTAATCTGAGAGCATTGCAATATAATGACATAAAAAACTATGTCAGTGTCATTCGCGATCAAAAAATGAAAAGCTTGATGGTTTGCAGAGAAATCTCCTGACTTTCAAAATGTCTTATTTCTACATTATACTGTTTTGAAGGCTTAAGTTGTAGTATTAAATACCTCAGACACACTACATGTAGTGGACAACCGTTTTATTTAAAAATAGCTGGGCCCCACTCTTCTTTGGAGAAGAAGCTAATATTTTACTACAATAGGATCATAACTACATATAATAAAACAGAATTTCATTTTTAAAAGAGTTTAAGTAATCTCCCCTCGTGAAGCTACTGCGGGATATATTAACACAAATTAGAATTACTTATCGTTTAGTTAGTTTTAAGACAAACCGTTGAAAAAGGATGAACAGTTCTGATTCCATGAAATATTTATTAACGTAGTAAATGGTAATTTATGCGTATTATCCTTACAAATCTACTAATACTGCCCATTACGAAGATTAATACTATCAATTTTCTCTTCTCCCTCTTTCATGCTCAATTTAAAGAAATAGCTTAAATTATTTGCACAAATATCACCTTTTTATTTTATTGTGATTCTTTGCAATTTGCACATCAGCATAAACAATAATGATTTCACATTATAGAAGTGTTGGTCCCCTAAAGTAAAGATTTTATCGCCTGAAAACTGACGCCAACACAGTAGGTAAAGTGGTGTAAGTCATCATTTTCAAAATTAATTTTCTCGCTAACTATTTCACTTAGAGACACGCGATTTTTTAAAATTAATTTTTAGACAAAGGGCAACTTTTTTCTAAATATAAGTGATAGGAAATGAGGGACCGTTTTAAAATTCACGCATTAAGTAAGAAAAAACAATAAGCCTTAAATATATCAGAGTACTAAAATATTTATACATTAAGTTTTATACTAAAGTACAATTTGTATAACATATGATTATCACGTTTATCACTTTCAGTGCTATACTGAGCACAGTACTGTTGTATTTACTGCAGGTAAATAAAAATGATGTTTCTATAGCATTCCTTTCTCTTGATTCACATAGAACCTCCTTGTGTTAAAAAAAAAAAAGCTCTAATAAATTGCGTTAAGAATGCGGCGTATTTTTTACCTATTTACAGCACGGGAAATTTCTCAAAGCATTTTTTTTTTCTGTATCTTAAAGCACTTGACGTCACAAAAATAGATCCTCACTTGCGATTTGAAAATTCGGTGCCGCATTTAAAATTTCTATCGGTAGATAGAAAAACACAGCTTTTCTAATCCTTTCTGTGGCAACCTAAGATAAATTCTCGTGCCATGGTTGATTTAAATTATGGCGTAAATTGTCCGTATTGATGCTGCTAAATTCTAAACATTATGTTACATTAAAATTTCGTAAAAAATCCCCTAATTTATATAATTTTTTCGTTTTAATTTTAAGAGAGGGTGAAATAAATGTTTCATCCTTTGCCAAAATATCAAAAAGTTATGACTGACAGAATTTCAGATGCGACAGTTTTAAAATTATTTTACAAAACTTTCGTGAAAAGTAATCTTTAGTTAAAAAATTCTTAAAACTCTGCAAATTATGTTACATATTCAGAAAAAAAACTGTTTTTAAAAGAAACTTTTCTCCTTTATCCGACGATGTAAATGCCGTTTTGCTGCAAGCGTAATTAATGCCGTTATCACGCATTAAGTAAGAAAAAAATGCGAAAAATCGCATAAAATATTAAAGAAAGAAATTCCTACCCTAATTCAAATTTTGAAAAATTCGCCTCCGAGTGCATAACTTCGTGTTTAGAACTGCCTGTGTACCAAATTTAGTATTTCTACGTGTAGCCGTTTGCCCGTAACGCCGCCAACAAACAAACAAACAAACAGACAGACTTCCCTTTTTATAAAAAGTAGAGATAAAGCAAAATGCATATTAGTTTATACACATCATATAACTTACACCAGTTTCACTCTAAAATAACGTCATAAAGCAAATAATTATCAAGTTCATTTGTTTGTGCTGATTGTAGTAATTTTCAGTGCATAACTTGAGCTTCTTTTTATTATATGTTTTATTTTTATTTATTTGTTTTAATTTTTACATTTGAAAAGAGAAGACAAATTTATAGGCTACTAGCTGAAGTACCCGTTCTTCGCACGGGAATGAATGGACTTTTTGATATTACGATTTGTGGTGATTACTATTCATTGTAATGAACAGATATAGCAAAGTGGATATCGCGTTATATTGTGTCCAATAATCATGCATACCGAATTGCAAGGCAATCGTTTGTACGGTGCAGAAGGCCATGCGGCGTAGCGCAATCTAGTGGCGAGTTTTAGCAAAACGGATACGGCGAAAATATTTTTCGCATTCAGATATCGATGTATACGAATTTTCATGACTATCGGCTGGACAGTACTGAAGTTCATGTGTTGACGCGACATCTAGTGGCAAGTTATAGGAAAATGAATAGCGCCAAACTCTTCCCCGTGTTCAAATATCTATGTATACCTATTTTCATAGCGATTATTTGCACAGTAAATAAGTGATACACTGCAGGGCCATCTAGTGGTTCAATAAAGTAATGATTTGCTACAGCGCCGTCAAGTGGCGAGTTATAGCAAAATGGATAACGCCAAAATACTCTCATTGTTCAAATAGCTATGTATACTGATTTTCATAGCGACCGTGTTCAACTATCTATGTATACCAATTTTCATAACGATCATTTGCACAGTCAAGAAGTGATACACTGCAGGGCCATCTAGTAGTTAATTAAAGTAATGATTTGCTACAGCGCCGTCAAGTGGCGAGTTATAGCAAAATGGATAATGCCAAAATATTCTCATTGTTCAAATAGCTATGTATACTGATTTTCATAGCGACCGTTTGAATGGTCAAGAATTTGGCCTGCTGCAGCGTCATCTAGTGGCAAGTTAAAATAATAATGCATTGCAGTGTCATCTAGTGGTGAGTAACATCAAAAGGAACGCAGTTAGAATATATTCTTCGTGCTCAAATGTGTAAGTATAAAAAATTTTATGCCGGTCGGTCGAACGGTATAGAAGTTGATGATTTGCAGCGCCATTTAGCGGCAAGTTACAGCAAAATGGATAGTGAAAAATATTCTCCGTGTTCTAATATTCGCGTGTACCAAATTTCATCGAAATCGGTTGGACGATATTCGCATAGCAAACGGCTAAACGGAATAGAATTCAACGTTGTGCTGCGGCACCAAGTGGCAAGTTAAGGAAAACGGATAGCATAAAAACCTTCTCCATCATAAAAGACTTAGGTGAACCAAATTTCATCGTGCAACGGTTCTCAACGGTGCTGGAGTTTTTCAACCTCATAAACACATACCAACATTCATTTTTATCTATAACCAGTGTTATTATATATATACCAGTCTCAAATAAAATCCAGTTTCAAATCTAAGCCTCGCCAAAGTGCCAACATACGCCATTTTGCAAGAGTTTTTTCAGGGAATCATTCGAAGCATTGACTTAGCAGCAATCAATATGGGAAATGGTTCGACCGCCAATGAGTAGCACGCATTTATTTGAAAATTGGAATTCCTTAATACAGCCGATTTTTTTTTTAAATTATCAACTATAATGTGTTTTATTCATCGTTACTCCGATGTACTAAATGAGAAGATTTCAATTTTCTGAAATTTGGCGGAATTCCCCCAACTTAAATCAATGTAATCAATTGGCGAGAATTCTGAAGTTAGATCGCTTGAAATCCCTTAATAACTGCATTATTTCTTCACGGATCATTAAAATTTAACGCTGTATTCTAATAAAACCTTTGCACTTGTTTTCAAAAATCTATTTCCTTAAGCTCTCAATAAATTGCGCCAAGCCGAAAACTGTGCAAACCGCTAGAACTCACTTACTCAAAATCCATATTTCAGCCATTTTATTTTTTCGCCAAACTAAAAAATTTTACACATTAGCCTCGGAAATCTTCAATTCTTATTTTTTGCGTGTAAAGCATTACATTCCTGCTCTGATTTCCCATGCACATGATATTATAATTTTAAAAAAATAACCTTACGAATATAAACTAACAAAAAAAATCACTATTATTCTTTAATTTTTACTTTGATAATTTAAAACATTTTATTCGGCAAAATCGCCACACATGGCAACCACGATCCTTAAATCACACTTTTTTCACTACAGGGGTTACAATTACGGAAAGCTTTTTGCGTGAAGAGCATAAAAAATCTCTTAAATTCCGGGAACGGGTGGACTTTCAAAGTTTTAAAGTGGACTATGATTTATTCTATATTATTGGGTTGGCAACAAAGTAATTGCGTATTTCCGTATGTCAATATTTCGCCTGGCCAAAACTACTGAAGTTAATTATGCGAAATTTGGCACGTACGTGAGTTCTTCAACATAGGTGCTAGATCAGAGAGCATTTTCCAAAATTCGTAATCTTAAGGGGGGTAAGGGGCCAAAAAGTTCTTTTCACATATCCCGCGTGATCTCAAATAAAAATAGAGATATCCGTGAAATTCTTTCTGTAAAAGACAGCAGTCACGTATACCTAAAAATTAATTTCAGGACATTTTTAATATTGTCCTCTAAGGAGGATAGAAGCGAAAAAAGGGGGAGGGTGGCCATCTCTTATGGACGAAAAAAAATACTGCCAGTGAAATTCTTAATTTAAAATGTAACAAATATGAATCGTATGTTCAGGCACAGCTTACCTGTACTTAAAAACTTGTTGAAAACTTATTTGCTTGAATTTTACACAAGAAAACACAATTACTTTGTTGCCAACCCAATATTTTACATATCTGTGCTAAATTTCAGGCCGATAGGTCCATTTTTGTGGATTTGTATACGACTCAAATCCACAAACAAACAGAATTTCATTTTTATTTATAAGACTAGATGAAGTACCCGTTCTTCGCACGGGAATGAATGGACTTTTTGATATTACGATTTGTGGTGATTACTATTCGTTGTAATGAACAGATATAGCAAAGTGGATATCGCGTTATATTGTGTCCAATAATCATGCATACCGAATTGCAAGGCAATCGTTTGTACGGTGCAGAAGGCCATGCGGCGTAGCGCAATCTAGTGGCGAGTTTTAGCAAAACGGATACGGCGAAAATATTTTTCGCATTCAGATATCGATGTATACGAATTTTCATGACTATCGGCTGGACAGTACTGAAGTTCATGTGTTGACGCGACATCTAGTGGCAAGTTATAGGAAAATGAATAGCGCCAAACTCTTCCCCGTGTTCAAATATCTATGTATACCTATTTTCATAGCGATTATTTGCACAGTAAATAAGTGATACACTGCAGGGCCATCTAGTGGTTCAATAAAGTAATGATTTGCTACAGCGCCGTCAAGTGGCGAGTTATAGCAAAATGGATAACGCCAAAATATTCTCATTGTTCAAATAGCTATGTATACTGATTTTCATAGCGACCGTGTTCAACTATCTATGTATACCAATTTTCATAACGATCATTTGCACAGTCAAGAAGTGATACACTGCAGGGCCATCTAGTAGTTAATTAAAGTAATGATTTGCTACAGCGCCGTCAAGTGGCGAGTTACAGCAAAATGGATAACGCCAAAATATTCTCATTGTTCAAATAGCTATGTATACTGATTTTCATAGCGACCCTTTGAATGGTCAAGAATTTGGCCTGCTGCAGCGTCATCTAGTGGCGAGTTAAAATAATAATGCATTGCAGTGTCATCTAGTGGTGAGTAACATCAAAAGGAACGCAGTTAGAATATATTCTTCGTGCTCATATGTGTAAGTATAAAAAATTTTATACCGATCGATCGAACGGTATAGAAGTTGATGCTTTGCAGCGCCATTAGCGGCAAGTTACAGCAAAATGGATAGTGAAAAATATTCTCCGTGTTCTAATATTCGCGTGTACCAAATTTCATCGAAATCGGTTGGACGATATTCGCATAGCAAACGGCTAAACGGAATAGAATTCAACGTTGTGCTGCGGCACCAAGTGGCAAGTTAAGGAAAACGGATAGCATAAAAACCTTCTCCATCATAAAAGACTTAGGTGAACCAAATTTCATCGTGCAACGGTGCTCAACGGTGCTGGAGTTTTTCAACCTCATAAACACATACCAACATTCATTTTTATCTATAACCAGTGTTATTATATATATACCAGTCTCAAATAAAATCCAGTTTCAAATCTAAGCCTCGCCAAAGTGCCAACATACGCCATTTTGCAAGAGTTTTTTCAGGGAATCATTCGAAGCATTGACTTAGCAGCAATCAATATGGGAAATGGTTCGACCGCTAAAGAGTAGCACGCATTTATTTGAAAATTGGAATTCCTTAATACAGCCGATTTTTTTTTTAAATTATCAACTATAATGTGTTTTATTCATCGTTACTCCGATGTACTAAATGAGAAGATTTCAATTTTCTGAAATTTGGCGGAATTCCCCCAACTTAAATCAATGTAATCAATTGGCGAGAATTCTGAAGTTAGATCGCTTGAAATCCCTTAATAACTGCATTATTTCTTCACGGATCATTAAAATTTAACGCTGTATTCTAATAAAACCTTTGCACTTGTTTTCAAAAATCTATTTCCTTAAGCTCTCAATAAATTGCGCCAAGCCGAAAACTGTGCAAACCGCTAGAACTCACTTACTCAAAATCCATATTTCAGCCATTTTATTTTTTCGCCAAACTAAAAAAATTTACACATTAGCCTCGGAAATCTTCAATTCTTGTTGTTTTGCGTGTAAAGCATTACATTCCTGCTCTGATTTCCCATGCACATGATATTATAATTTTAAAAAAATAACCTTACGAATATAAACTAACAAAAAAAAAAATCATTATTATTCTTTTATTTTTACTTTGAGAATTTAAAACATTTTATTCGGCAAAATCGCCACACATGGCAACCACGATCCTTAAATCACTTTTTTTTCACTACAGGAGTTACAATTACGGAAAGCTTTTTGCGTGAAGAGCATAAAAAAATCTCTTAATTCCGGGAACGGGTGGACTTTCAAAGTTTTAAAGTGGACTAAGATTTATTCTATATTATTTTACATATGTGTGCTAAATTTTAGGCCGAGAGGTTCATTTTTGTGGATTTGTATACGAACGACATTTTATTCGGCAAAATCGCCACACATGGCAACCACGATCCTTAAATCACACTTTTTTCACTACAGGGGTTACAATTACGGAAAGCTTTTTGCGTGAAGAGCATAAAAAATCTCTTAAATTCCGGGAACGGGTGGACTTTCAAAGTTTTAAAGTGGACTATGATTTATTCTATATTATTTTACATATCTGTGCTAAATTTCAGGCCGATAGGTCCATTTTTGTGGATTTGTATACGACTCAAATCCACAAACAAACAGAATTTCATTTTTATTTATAAGACTAGCTGAAGTACCCGTTCTTCGCACGGGAATGAATGGACTTTTTGATATTACGATTTGTGGTGATTACTATTCATTGTAATGAACAGATATAGCAAAGTGGATATCGCGTTATATTGTGTCCAATAATCATGCATACCGAATTGCAAGGCAATCGTTTGTACGGTGCAGAAGGCCATGCGGCGTAGCGCAATCTAGTGGCGAGTTTTAGCAAAACGGATACGGCGAAAATATTTTTCGCATTCAGATATCGATGTATACGAATTTTCATGACTATCGGCTGAACAGTACTGAAGTTCATGTGTTGACGCGACATCTAGTGGCAAGTTATAGGAAAATGAATAGCGCCAAACTCTTCCCCGTGTTCAAATATCTATGTATACCTATTTTCATAGCGATTATTTGCACAGTAAATAAGTGATACACTGCAGGGCCATCTAGTGGTTCAATAAAGTAATGATTTGCTACAGCGCCGTCAAGTGGCGAGTTATAGCAAAATGGATAACGCCAAAATATTCTCATTGTTCAAATAGCTATGTATACTGATTTTCATAGCGACCGTGTTCAACTATCTATGTATACCAATTTTCATAACGATCATTTGCACAGTCAAGAAGTGATACACTGCAGGGCCATCTAGTAGTTAATTAAAGTAATGATTTGCTACAGCGCCGTCAAGTGGCGAGTTATAGCAAAATGGATAACGCCAAAATATTCTCATTGTTCAAATAGCTATGTATACTGATTTTCATAGCGACCGTTTGAATGGTCAAGAATTTGGCCTGCTGCAGCGTCATCTAGTGGCGAGTTAAAATAATAATGCATTGCAGTGTCATCTAGTGGTGAGTAACATCAAAAGGAACGCAGTTAGAATATATTCTTCGTGCTCATATGTGTAAGTATAAAAAATTTTATACCGATCGATCGAACGGTATAGAAGTTGATGCTTTGCAGCGCCATTAGCGGCAAGTTACAGCAAAATGGATAGTGAAAAATATTCTCCGTGTTCTAGTATTCGCGTGTACCAAATTTCATCGAAATCGGTTGGACGATATTCGCATAGCAAACGGCTAAACGGAATAGAATTCAACGTTGTGCTGCGGCACCAAGTGGCAAGTTAAGGAAAACGGATAGCATAAAAACCTTCTCCATCATAAAAGACTTAGGTGAACCAAATTTCATCGTGAAACGGTGCTCAACGGTGCTGGAGTTTTTCAACCTCATAAACACATACCAACATTCATTTTTATCTATAACCAGTGTTATTATATATATACCAGTCTCAAATAAAATCCAGTTTCAGATCTAAGCCTCGCCAAAGTGCCAACATACGCCATTTTGCAAGAGTTTTTTCAGGGAATCATTCGAAGCATTGACTTAGCAGCAATCAATATGGGAAATGGTTCGACCGCCAAAGAGTAGCACGCATTTATTTGAAAATTGGAATTCCTTAATACAGCCGATTTTTTTTTTTAATTATCAACTATAATGTGTTTTATTCATCGTTACTCCGATGTACTAAATGAGAAGATTTCAATTTTCTGAAATTTGGCGGAATTCCCCCAACTTAAATCAATGTAATCAATTGGCGAGAATTCTGAAGTTAGATCGCTTGAAATCCCTTAATAACTGCATTATTTCTTCACGGATCATTAAAATTTAACGCTGCATTCTAATAAATCCTTTGCACTTGTTTTCAAAAATCTATTTCCTTAAGCTCTCAATAAATTGCGCCAAGCCGAAAACTGTGCAAACCGCTAGAACTCACTTACTCAAAATCCATATTTCAGCCATTTTATTTTTTCGCCAAACTAAAAAAATTTACACATTAGCCTCGGAAATCTTCAATTCTTATTGTTTTGCGTGTAAAGCATTACATTCCTGCTCTGATTTCCCATGCACATGATATTATAATTTTAAAAAAATAACCTTACGAATATAAACTAACAAAAAAAAATTATTATTATTTTATTTTTACTTTGAGAATTTAAAACATTTTATTCGGCAAAATCGCCACACATGGCAACCACGATCCTTAAATCACACTTTTTTCACTACAGGAGTTACAATTACGGAAAGCTTTTTGCGTGAAGAGCATAAAAAATCTCTTAAATTCCGGGAACGGGTGGACTTTCAAAGTTTTAAAGTGGACTACGATTTATTCTATATTATTTTACATATGTGTGCTAAATTTTAGGCCGAGAGGTTCATTTTTGTGGATTTGTATACGAACGACATTTTATTCGGCAAAATCGCCACACATGGCAACCACGATCCTTATTTCACACTTTTTTCACTACAGGGGTTACAATTACGGAAAGATTTTTGCGTGAAGAGCATAAAAAATCTCTTAAATTCCGGGAACGGGTGGACTTTCAAAGTTTTAAAGTGGACCATGATTTATTCTATATTATTTTACATATCTGTGCTAAATTTCAGGCCGATAGGTCCATTTTTGTGGATTTGTATACGACTCAAATCCACAAACAAACAAACAAACAAACAAACAGAATTTCATTTTTATTTATAAGATATAATGCAGCGTGTTTTTAATTACTCATTAATAGTTTTACAGCTGTAAGTAATTAAGCATGAAATTAAAAAGAACTATTGTTAAAAAACAATAAGCCTTAAATATATCAGAGTACTGAAATATTTATACATTAAGTTTTATACTAAAGTACAATTTGTATAACATATGATTATCACGTTTATCACTTTCAGTGCTATACTGAGCACAGCACTGTTGTATTTACTGCAGGTAAATAAAAATGATGTTTCTATAGCATTCCTTTCTCTTGATTCACATAGAAACGTTATCCAGAAAAAAAAATTTCTGTATAGAATTGGATGACGTAAGCAGAACTTCTGAAAAATTGCATTTTTCAAAACTTTTAAATTTTCTTGTAACTAAAGCTTTAATTGAAGTATACTACTACAATTTGTTCCCCAAAGTATGTGTGTTTGAAAAGCTCTATTTACTGGAAGGTATATTTAAGTTTGCTATCAGAAGGTTCCGAGATATTGTAAAGCTTAAAATTTAATAATGCTTTGTTAAAAATCGACTTTTATATCTGTGGTTCTCAACTGTTCAGTATTACATTGATTTATTTTATGCAATTCTGAGTTGTAGAATACGCACATATATAAACAATTTTACTATTTAACTAAAAATTTTAGTTAAATAATAAATTGCGTGCTTGATATATAGCAATATTAAGCACAAAAATCTGCGATTAATTAAATAAGGATTTAACGAACATTTTTCTTAAAAATATTTCCTTTTCGTTAGTCAAAATATCTTGCCTTCACATTTTAAATAAAACTGCTTTGGTTGCGAGGTATAGGTCAACTAAAGAGAAAGTTTATTTTTTTTTTAAACTTAGTGTGCAGTTAGTTGTTTTAATTAAAAATGTACAAGAACATTTCGTACAAGAATAATTTTTTTTCAAACAAATAAATACTTAGACTAAAGCAAGAAGCCTGTTTCTGTGCTCGTTATTACTTATTTTATGAGTCATATTTTGATGACGGAAGAGAGACGTCGATTTTTAATATAACATAATAAAATTTTTGTCGCGTTTCATGAAAATTTCTTACTTGTATAAAATCCAACAATCTGAAACTTAAAGACATCGACTTCATGTCCTATTACATTACAAAAATCTTTTTAAATTCGCGTTGATCACTCAATACTGTGCAAAATCTTAAAAATAAAAAAGTAAAACGATTGTCCTCTAATGGGTACGAAAAATTCAAATACTTTTGGAAACCTTTAAAATATATTTTAAAGTTTAAAATATTTCCTCTCTGAACGAAATGCAGAGAAGAAACGCTTTAGAATACGGTAGAGAAATCTTCGCCGTTGAGCCTTTTAAACAATGAAAGCGAACAAGCTACCAGGATTCAAGGGAGAAAACTTCATTAGTAACACAAACAAGTTCTGTTTGTGCATAATTTTTAAATACTGGCAAAAGGAGGGAAAAAAATTAATATTCATCTGAAAAACAATTTTAAATTCACCTAAATTAAATAACTTAATATAAAGCGAAACTCCGGATATAATGAGCCTGGATATAGTGAACTCAAATCATTAGTCTCGATTCACATACATTGGAAATGTGCATAGACGCACCCATGGGGGGGGGGGGTATGGGGGCTCAAGCCCCCCCCCCCTAAAGGTCAAAAGTTAGAAGTGAAAAGCATTAAAAATTGAAACTTGTCCTTAATGAATTAAATTTTTTCTTTTTTTTAATTGTCTTTAAATTACAGTAAAGCATCATTTATACGTTTTTCTAGAAACTAGTGGAAAAAAACGTGTAAATGAGAAAAACGTATAAACTAAATTCTCAAAAGTACATACACTTTCGTAATGACCAACAATAACTAATCAGATTCAAATTAAAATACTATATCTGTAAAACATGAATACAAAATGCACAATATGTACGCAATACTAACCTTTTTATTCTCGATTTAATGTACAGCTAGAGTATTTGTATTCCGCATGTACAAAACATTTTGTAATTTTCGGTTATATGACTTTTTGGGAATACACAGATAAAATTTCATTGTAAACAATTAAAAGCGCCCGTTTAATATTATAGATTACATCGTCGGAAATTGAGTACTCTTGCATAAAATTAAAACCTATAAAAGTTTGTTGAAAACTTGCATCACACATTTTCTCTCTTCTTAAGTTCTATAAAAAATCGTATAAATGAAGTTTGCGATTTCAGGAAAACGCATAAATGAAATTATTTAACATTAAAAAGCAACGGATTTTGCAGGGACCATTCAGGAAAACGGATAAATGATAAAAACGTATAAACGAGAAGCGTATAAACGGTGCTTCACTGTATTTCTAAAGTACTTTTTACCGAAAAAATGCTGGTTTCTAAATAAATACTTATACTTAATGTATTAAACAGAGTTAAACTCGGTTACAACGTTACTGAAAAGATCAGATAATTATTTGACTATAACGAGTTATATTGCTTCTATGGGCTATATGTGTTCGACGGGCAAGTCAAGTGGCACAGAGTATTTTGACTCTATAAGAGAATCATAACTATAATCAGGGGTCACTATAACCGAGTTCAGCAGAATTTGTAGTCCAGCCACCCTAACCAAAAATCCTGGGTGCAGTAAATTGGTCTTATCTCCCCTCTGGTAAATTGGTCCCCTCTGGTAAATTAGCCTTATCATAATACACATGAATCAAAATAACACTGCTTTCTTTAGCAATTTTTATCCTGTAATCTAGTTCAATTTATTTTTTATTGAAATTTGGTTAAAAATCTGTTATCGATTGGTGAGCGAATAAAAACAAAACTTACAAGATTTTTTTGTGATAATATGAGAGTTGTAGAACATCAACTCTTGGAAGGTTTATATTTCTTTCAAGGCATAAATTTCTTTCTGAGTCAATTTAATTAGACAAATATTCTGGATCAGAGCAACAAAATCTGCTTTCTCTAGCAGTTCTCATTCATCCAGTCTAGTTCAACTTAATTTCCATTGAAATTTTATTCAGAATATCTATCATCAATTAGTTTGAGAATAAAAACGAGAACACTATATTTTTTTATGATAAGAATAATATTAAATAGTTTTAGAACATCATTTTATTTATATTCTATGTTAGTCGAAACTTTTCTTTAGTCGATTGATTTAGACAGATCTCTTGAATCAGAATAAAGTAGCTTAATGTAATAAAGCATACTTTTTCTAATCGTTTTCAGTTTAATATTTATTTAAAATTGATTTTTAAAGATCCATATCCAAATTATGATGTAATTAACATAAAAGCAGTGGATTCTTCGAAAATAAGTAAATAAGTAAATAAAAATCGTACAAAATGACACTGTTTGATTTAACGAATACGATGAGAAGTTTAGTTTAATTTTCAACGGAACATAACCTTAATGCTTATTCATCATTTCGCCATTTAATTAAAATAGAAGCAGAGTATGATACTAAAACCAACAACAACAAAAAAGAAGAAGAAGAAGTGGGAAGGTAAATGAATATTTGCGGTTGAAGTTCTTCCTTTAGTCAACTAATTTAGACAAGTATCTCGAATTGTGAGAAAAAATAAAAAAGATTTTAGATATCTTCTTGCTTTACTAAACACGATGCATCCAATCAATTTCATCTTCAAAGATGAATCCAAATAAAAACTCTTTGGGGAACTCTTTTTTCTTCTCCTTTTTTACCTAGTTCAATACTCAAGAGAAGGGAGAGGGGGAATGCAATCAAAAAACCCGAGGGGCGTTTGATACCGTACAAAATGCAAAACACATTCACAATTTAGGGCGCCCTCCCGTACATTATAATACCGGTTATATGATACCACCAACCACGTGCAGCAAGTCTCTCCCCCACATCCCCACCACATATACTCACTTGCAAACTGAATATATATGTATATGTATATGTATATATACCTATCTTTCTCTTGCTTATCCCCAGCGGCGTCTCCATCGCTTGGATTCAATTAACACAGAGGATGGGACACGTATGGTGAGGGGATTGAGTGAAGGCGCTGCAATGTTTGGCCGATTGTTACAGCGTTTGGCGCACATTAACCTTCTCTGTATGCTTAAAGTGTGTTCCACCAGCGATCGTCATCACAGGACTTTGGAACAGCTTCTTTATTCTTTAACCCTTTAACGCGCAGTGTTCCCGCTCTGGGAACACTAAACTCTAACGTTTTGACTGTTGCCAGTCGCGAAGAATAGGTTTGATTTCTATAAAAATAGTTGCGAGTGACATAGCTCCACGAGAATCCTTTACATTTTAGCACGTCATTTCCCGTAAAAAAAAAATGTCACGATTATTTTTAACAGCACTGACATGTGATGAAAAATGAGAGAATGCGAAAACAGCTGGATAGATTGCCCCATGCTGAAAAAAGGGCAGCCTTTGCCATCGCTCGACTTAACTACCAGCAAGATGGCGGACGATCGCACAGCCAGCTGTCGTCAGAAAAGGGTCTCTAGATCTGTGCACGCGATGAACGTTTCGATCGTCCGCCATCTTGCAGGTATTGCTGGTAGTTAAGTCGAGCGATGGCAACGGCTGCCCTTTTTTCAGCATTGGGAAAGGGTTGCGCCTCAAAGGGTTAAAAACAAACCAATGGTGTTAAACACTCGAAAAAAATCAATAATGCTTCTTCACCCTATGCACTATGGACTGACATTAAGAGTAAAACTATGTCTCATGCAAATTTCAGAAAAAATTCATAAGCACAAGAATTACCCTTAAAAAAAGGAGTTACCTGTTTAGGAAAATATTGCAAAATTCCGTATGTTTAGCATTTTCTCCTGACAGTTCCGTAAATCCTATTGGCTCCTTGTCAGAGTCAGTTCACAATGTAACTTGTAAAGAGACATCCTAAATTTTTTCGAGTCTTTAACGAAATTCAATTTTTTAAATGCAGTTCAAAAGGTGCATGATTTTCCAGTAGAATAGCCTTATGTATATTACTTTTGAAGAGTCGATACAGGTCTTTTGAACAGCGTTAAAAACAAACTAATGACATTAAAGACAGGGGAAAAATTAATAATGCTTCTTCACTGATTGCACGATAAACTAATGTAAACAGTCAAGCTATATGTCTCATGCAACTGTCAGAAAAATTTCTTAATCACAATAACTGCCTTAAAAATGTGGCGAAGTGTTACCTGTTTAGGGAAATATTGCATAAATCTGACAATGCTTAGCATTTTTTTTTTCCTGAGTGTTTCGTCATTCCTATAGGTTTGTTATTTGTAATAGTAATAGTTCACGTAAAGAGACATTCTAAGTTTTTTTTAGAGTTTCTACCAGAATTGAATTCTTTAAAAAACACTTCAAAAATTTCATGATTTCCTAAAAGAACAACCTTAAGGGTGCAAACCTCAGAAGCCTTCTAGATCAAATACCGATCTAATTAAAATGTTTCGCACAGAAAAAATGCTTTGTTGAATTTAACACAATTTTGTTGATTCAACAAAAATTTGGTTGGCGCTATTACAGCCGAATAATTTTGTTGGTTTTAACGAAATATTTCGTAGAATTAACAAAAATTTTGTTGACTCAACAATATTTCTTTGAAATAGAGCCAACCAAAATTTTGTTGAATCGACAATTTCTTTTTTTGTGTGTGTGTGTGTGTGTGTGCGTGTGTGTGTATGAGCGTTGGCTTTTTTAAAGTGTCACTTTTGGTATGATTTACATTCAAGCTGACTTCTTTTACAAGATGTTCTGTTTTCAATGCTTAAAAGTTGGTCAACGCTTAGAGGATGCACGGAAAAATGTGTTTTGCTGGATTGAACAAAATGTCGTTGATTCAACAAAAATTTGGTTGGCGCTATTTCAACCGAATAGTTTGACAAAAATTTTGTTAAAACATCGCGCGGCTGTCGATCTGACGGTCTGGAGTTTCGATCGATTTTCTCCAAATGTAACGTGAATATGCGTTAGAACCCCTTAGAAAGTCTTCCTACCAAGGCACCCAACATCCTCGGCAGATCGGGATCGCCCTAGTGTAGCGTTGCTTTAACCACACAAACACAAACAAATTATTTGCTGGAAAGAGCATCAACCAAATCATGAAAACCAAAACATTTTTTTTCAGTGTGACAATACCTCTCGACCAGACTCCTGTGGAACCGCTACGCTAAAGAGAACTAGTGTATGTAAAGTCTCTTCGTACCTCCAATGTCTTCCATCTTGAAACGATACCTCTGGGAGTGCCAATCCAGGTGCGTTTCTCTCATATGTAATAGACCTTTTGCATGTCTCTTGCGTTCGAGGCTGTAATTCGTCTGCTGGCGGCATTAAAACTCGCAAGTTTTCATTGAAATGCGTTAAGTATCCATTTTATAATTTTTCTTCACATAAATGACTCAGGATAATTTTTTGTCGCCGTCAATAGTTAAATGAAAATTTTTGAAAAAGATGATAATCATATTTTTTGCTCCAGAACTTTCTTAAGGGGTCATAGGAGGATTAAGGGTTCAAAAATCGGGTTTTCAATTTTAATTTTATTTGAAACCTTAGTTATTTCTTAGCATTTTGACTCCAATTTCATGCAATTATCCCAACTAGAACCGGAGATACATATAAAAACGTTTTATGAAAGCCTTATATTTGAACACAATACGGTAACTTTAAACTGCGTTTTCTTAAAACGCATTTTTTGTGAATTATCCGTAAGATAACAAAATTTCTATGGTTCATATCTTCTCGAAACTTTGTATAAGTATAACTGGCATCAGTAGCTATAGAATAATTAATATTAAAAGAGGAGAAAAGTATTTGAAAATTTTAACTGAAATATAAGAGGGGAAAAGTGAGATTTTTTTCAAATTTCAATTTAAACTTTCTAAATTTCTTAATTTTTCTTAAATATTAATTCATTCGATAAAATATATATTTTACTTTATTTCGCAACAAAAATTTTGTTTACAGGTGTATTTTAATTTGACTTATCTTACGGACAGTGATACAAACTATTGAAAAAATAATACATATATAGTAAAAATTTAAAAAAAAAATTGAAATATCCGTGAAAGGTAATGGAGTTTTACCTGAAGTTTTATGATGTGTTTAACTGTATTATTATGCAAAAAAAAATTTTTTTTCATTATGCTGTGACTAGTATTTTGATCATAAAATGTAAAACCGCAAGGGTCTAAAATACGTGTATATTTGCTCCTCAATCCTCCTAAGACCTCTTAATAAAAAGAGTGTTGACGTTTTAAAAATATTAATCTTTATCTCGGCATTGTGAAAATATTACCTCATGGATTTAATTTTAGTGTTCTGTATTTGAAATAGTAAAAATACTTAATGAAAAATTTTCACACCATTTCTGTTACATCTAGAGAAAACCCCACCAAAAAAACAACCCAAGTTCGATCTGTTTAACAATTTTTAGTATTTAATGATTAACAGCATTTAAAACAAAATCTCTCAAGCTCTTATTTGCTAACGACTAGTTTTTTAGTTACTTTCGCAGCAGTTATAATGAGTGGAAGTGTTAAATAACCTAAGATCACCGTAAACTTTAGCACGTGGTGTATCAAATACCGCCAGAGACGTCATCTGCAAAGAATCCATTGATTCAAAACCAGGAGACCTTTGAGGACCTCTCTTCTTCGGGAAACACGCTGGTTGCCTACCTCGTGCCCCTCAATAAAATGGCACATACTTTAGGCCTTTGTAGAAGTCAACGTCTACATGGCAGATGCCTACTAGGGTGAGCCGAAATAAGTTTTTTTTTTTTAATTGTTTTTTCGAAATCAATTTTTGCATAGTGCAGAAAAGTTGCGTAATGGGCTAATTGGAACTCACAAAAATTTTCAACAGTATTATTCAATATTTAGTCGTGCCCCTGAGACATTGAAAAACAGAAACAATCGACATTATTTGATTGATTAAATAGTACTTTAAATAATAATAAACCAATAATTATTAAGCAATTTAATATTATATATTTTTTAATATTATATATTTTTTGCTATTAACATATTCTTTTTAAATACAATAACAAATTTTAACATTTTTTTTTTTTTTTTTTTTTTGTACTTATATTCCCATTTTGCTCGCGCACACACACAGACACTAAAAGCCCAGTAACATACAATAACCCTACCAAAAAAAATTGATGTGCATAGCATTTGCCAATTAAAAATATTCATATGGCATTACAGAATAGTATCTAAACAAATCGATCTAAAATAATAATGAATTCATTATCAACTGCATTGTTTTGTTCAGATACTAGTCTTATACTACTGACACTACCGATATTTTATACTAGCTGTGCCCTGAGGTTCTACCATCCATCCTGTGAAGTTCTATTTTGTCTGCCACTCGCTGCGAACGTTTGGAGCTAGATTCGTTAGAACATATTATCGATGCGTACTGTCTCAGACTTGCAAGACTAATTGAATGCTCAAAAAACTCTCCGATAAGGCATATTTTTGCTGCCATCCGATGAGATGTATACATTTAGAATGTTTTGATTTTCGTTCAGGCATATTATTGTTGAAATTTCCTAATTGGAATTACACCAGTTTTGACAACCTAGTTAAAGATTATGTGTAATTTTGACATACTATAAAGTAATTTAAAATGAAAATCTAAAATCTAAAATTCATCTAAAAGAAATTCCCTGACTATGGCATCTTTTTAGCTAGCGTTATCAAAAAAAAAAATCCGTTCTGTTATTATTTATCCTTGTCCCTTTTCAAATGTAGCCAAAATACCTTTATGCGATAATCGAGTAACGAATCTTTTCGTAATTAAAACAAATGTTGACTTTCATATACAGGGTGCATAGGCAAGTCCCTTTCACCTGAAAATAATTGCGAAAGGAGAGAGCTACTGCTATGCAAGTGATGTAACGATATTACTTTCATCGCCCCGCAGTGGCCTAGTCACTAAACTCCGTTCTCGTGAGAACACAGAAAGTGAATCAGCATCCGACTTGGCCAATGCTGGGGAGGGTGTACTCCTATCTCGGCTGGACTGCTGTTGGACCGTGTACCTTAATAATAACTGGTGTACGTAAAATCCGTCGAGGCTCCAATATCCTCCATGTATAACGCTAAAGGCCTTTGCAGATACCCAGAGACTGTCGCGGCTACAATGTATTTGAACGGGGAAATTTGACCGGGTTTGGACGCTGCGACCCTCTACCGAACAATAGATGGGGTGAAAACCACAAGTGTGAAAACCGCAATATTATCCACGGTCCCCAATTACCTATTGTCCGGAGTATCTCCTGCTTTCTTCTCGTGCGAAAAATTTATTGCTTACAAGTGATAATTGGCCAAGCGGCCAGCGACGGTCTCTGGGTATCTGCAGCGGCCTTAACTCTAGGGGGTGCCGATTTCAGATGGTTGGCCCCTCCTCTGGAAAGGGTTCTAAATTAGGGGACCCCGAGCTAAGTCGGACTTCCTCCCATTGGGGTTCATTAAAATGGAAGCCGCCCGTCGCCTTCCCATATGGGAAGATCTGGCACCACTCCGCGGTTGCCAGAGGACATTAGAAACAACATCATCACGCTCATCAGTTTTTTACAGGGCTACAAAAAAGTATTCTTATATATTGCGGCCCATAACACTCAAGTCATTTTAAATGCACTAGTGCATGAACACCAGATCCGATTGAGTTGAATGAAATTTATTTAAGCGCTCGCGGTAAAGATCAAGTAATCAGAAAGTCGAGTGGAGTCACTCCAGATTTTTTCTTTTATTACCAGCATTTATTAATTTACACAAATTAAACTAAAATTTAGGGTTTATTCTTCCATTTTATGCCATTTAATCTGGAAAATAATATTAAAACATAGGAGAGGCAAATGAAAATTCAGAAAATGTAGATCAAGTTACCCTGTAATCTCCTGAGTTGACTGTACCAATTAGAATAATTATGATCAGCATACATACAATTTCGCTCTGAAAGAACTGTTATTCCTCTAATCTTAACAAAACTTTGAAGAATAAATAGTTTTCAAAACAGATGATAATTAGGATAATTCGAAACAAAAAAAATAAATTCTTAAATCCGTTCATAAGTTCCTAAAATCCGTCAAACTTAGAAAATATGGATCATTAGTTGTATCTTTAATATCCCCACAAATCAAATTATAGGTTACTTTAAAATGAAAAACTCATTTTCCTCAAAACAAAAATTAATTTTGGGGCTCTCAAATGCGAAAAAGCCGTTGATGTGAAGTGACACTTGGGCATAAAGGACATACAAAAACGCATTTTTAAATTGAAAAAGACCAAAAACGTATAAATCAAATGTCATTTTTTAAAAAGACATTAATGAGCCCCTTTACTTTAAAAATGTAATTAATATCGATTTTTGTCTTTTCATCAACCTGAATAACGATAACAAATGCATTAAGTTTTGTTAATTTACGGTTTTGCCACACCGAATAAAATTTGTCATTTTAGCGACTTTGCAAGTTGTCAATCTGAGCGACTGCCCTCACTGTCCACTCCTAGAACCGGTCCTGATTGTGGCTCTTCTTTACTTATCGAGACTAATAAAATAATCGACGCTCCTTTTTACTAACCTCTCTCTCTCTTTTTTTTTTTTTTTTTTTAACGAACTCTTGGGATTTTCCGATCCAGCGAGTGGTCCCGAATGCATTCCCATAGACGATTTTACGAACTGTTCGAGTGGTCCCTAGGGATTCGTAAAAACGAGCGTCGACTGTAGTCTGTCCTTAGAAATGAGACCCCTTTGTTCGAAAGAGCGTAGCTTGTTTGTTAGTTTACAAGGACAGGACAGCTCACGTCAGCGATTGCGTCTTTTAGAACTTTTTGCGTCCTTCCTGGAGTTTACCCCCATCACAATTCCAATTCTCATCAGGAAGGGAGGGACTTCTGAATGTTTACGTCCCTCAGAATGCTAGCTACCGCCGAAAGGGCATTCGGAATCACGGGTTTAGCTAGCATCAACTGCGTATCTATAAACGGTGATCTTACCAGCAGTTCGAATTATCTCATTGTCCCTTCAAACCGCGTATATACTCTTTAAATGGTAATAGAATGCTATATAATGATAATATTGTAAAATATTCCGTTTACGAAAAGTGGGTTTTTGAATTAAAATTCGTAATTGTTTATTTAATTATACATATCCGACTGTCTAGACTAAAATCTTGCCCCACCACATGGCCGAGTAGATAAGGCACTCAGAATGGTAAACAGTTGAAGAGTGGAGGTTCCGGGTTCGGGCCCGTTGCGCGACTGTCGATCTAGCGGTCTAGTGTTTTGGTCAGTTTTCTCCAGATGTAACCTGAAGAGGCGTTGGAACACCTTAGAAAGTCCTCTGACCAAAGCACCCCCCATCCTTGGCAGATACCCCTCGTGCAGGTTTGCTTTGATACATACAATGCAATAGACTAAACTCTTACGTTCGTATGAGACAAAGTAGTGGAGTAGCAAGCATCCAGTTTTGTAATACAGTGTATTTAGGTAAATTCCCCTTTGCCAACAGTTGTTTTTAATTCGTCAGCTTTTATTGGTTGGGTGTAAAAACTTGATACGGTGTATAAACGGCATCCTGTTGGCAATTGAAGTTCTCGTTATGCTGGATATTCTCTTTGCTGTTGAAATATGTACCGACTTCATTAGATTACCCTGTATTTAATGTAAGCACCGTCTACCAAGAAATTAGAGACTCTTTGAAATATTCTTATCATGCATAATCAAAACCAATCCCTAATACCCGCAGGTGGTTTTTTTATGTATATTTAAAATGGAATAATAAATGTACATTCGATCCTTTACTTAACGTAAAGGATCGAATGTACTTTTATTATTCAGTCTCTTAAATTCTGTTTCTAGAGAAAATAAGTCAAAGGGGAAAGAGGAATTTTTTTTTCAGTGTACCCATTTTGCCGCGGAAAAAAAAAAAGCTAGGGATCATTTCCCACTTCTACATCAAGTGTGTATACAAGATGCCACTGTGCTCTTTGTCGCACCACCTCTTCCAGAAAACATCGCTTGGCGACAAAAGATGTATGCGGAAGATATCATTCCAGCTCATCACCACCACCAAAGCAACCCTGCTCTTCACGTTCTCACCCACTCCACGCACGCCGGAGCCGCTTGGCCGTAGTAATAACGCTTCACTAGTCCTGTATAGGCCAGTTCGAACGCATATTGGATAAGTTTCCTCGCCGAATATCTGCAACCGAACACAACTAGAAACTTAGACTCTGAATGCCAGCGCAACATCTGGGCACCGCATTGAGAGACTCAGAGTCCGCCCCGTTAATGACAAAAGACCCGGAATATATATATATATATATATGGCTTAAATTATATTCGCACGAGCACGAAGTATAAGATAACACCTAGGAATCGGACAAAAGAGGGTCACAGCTGTGAACCGCCATAACCGCCGCTTAATCATATTAAATTTTGCTCTTCCTTCTTGCAGGAAAAGAGTGAAAAACTTTTGTTTGCCGCGGAAGAATTTTATCCGCCAGTTTTGCCGCCACAAAGAACATAAACATTGCGAGCTGTTACCGGGGGCGCTGGAAGAGTTTTATTTATATGGATATTATTTGTTATTCCGTGCCGGGTTTTCTTTTCCCCGGTCGTAATTAAAGTTTCCCCCAGAGTTTGAGGTCCCGAGTTTTCGAGTTTGTTTCAGTCTGCAAGTCTAGAAAGAGCGCAAGAAGAAATTCGAAGAAGAAAAAAAAAAGATATTTGTATATATATTCGTCGGAGGTGTTTACCGATATCAGCTTTTTAGAAAGAAAAATAAAATAAATCCTAAAGAAGGGATTTTTAAGCATCAGGTGTGTATCCCGGTTTGATTCGGACCAGAAAAAGATTAATCACTTTAATGTACGTGTACGGGTATGCTAAACTAATTGTAGAATAATCCTTGAAACTTAATTGCCGTTTCCTTTCTTAAAGACACTTTTTAATTAAGCTCTTTAAAAGGTGGCAAAGAAGATAATTTAATTAAAAATTTTCCTAACTTTCGTTGGAAGTTAGAAATGATTAGATAACTGTGGGGTGGAATCATCCATCGTACAAGGCAGACAACAGGCTAAGTTGCAAAAAGATCGAGTACTCTTGATCATAAAAAAAGGTGTAATATAATTAGATAATTCTTTTTTAATAAGCATTAGTTTATTAATTGCGTTTAATATCGTCCATAAATTCTAGTACTATTTTAGTAATCCGTCAGTTTTAACTAAACCTTGTATTTGATGTGTAAGCCATTCTATATTGCAATCATAGTCTAGTTCATATCAAGAAATTAAGGCTGTAGTTCGAACAAACAAAACCATCTTCATGATCTTGGTACAAAAATTAAAATAAACTAATTGCATCAGGGAGACGAAAAAAAGCAGGATGATTCTTCGTGAACTGCACTGCCCTCTGCAATAAACGAAAAAAATTATGCCTTTTATGAAACTTTCAGAAAAAAATTCTTAAACATGGGATTGAAAAGCAAAATTTTCCTAAGATGAGACATTTTGTAAAATTTTCGATTTTTTCACAAACTCATACATTTTAATCATTTATTACTTCATATATAACAGCTTGCGAATATATATCCTAAGCAATTTCAAGTCCTTGACATAATTAAGCTTATTCGTACTTATCTCTTATCTATATAAAAGAGAAGAGTTTGTTTGTTTGTTTGTTTGTTCGCTATACACGTCCAGACATTTCGACAGATCTGGACCAAATTTGGCACGCTGACTAAATAGGACAAGAGAAAGCTAATGCCGTAAAAATGAAATTAATCGGATTAATAGTATTTGAGTTATTTTATGCTTTGTAAGGTTTTTGGCCATTTTTCTTGCATTTTACGTTATCGCGAGCTAAATTTCTGTCCGAATACTATATTTTTTATATCATCGGAATCTACAGAGTTTTCTTTTTCAAATACAATTTGTTACAAAATCGTACTTACATTTGCCGATTTTTGGGAATTTTTTAAAGGAAATCCTGTTTCGAAGAAAATGTACGGCTTCTAAAAATATGCTATTTTTAAACTGTCGCATCGAAAAACCTAACGGGCAAAAATTTTTTCCATCTTTCTACCGCTTATTAAAGATTTATTTCTCCCTCCTTTAAATTTTGAACCGTACAGAAATGTTTATTAGATTTTTTTATATGATTATTTTTCTGAAAAGATCGCAGGTTAAAATTCTCTGTGAACTGCAAATTCCGCAAAATGAAAGTCGAAAACTTCCCCTTCTGGTTTTCAAGGTCGCTTCAACTGTGAGCGCGCTTCGCGGGAGGGAGGAATTTCTTCTGGCGTCCAGAAAGAGAGAGGGGGAGAGAGGTGGAGATTATAAGGTGACCATACGTCCTCGAAATTCGAGGACAGTCCCCAAATATAGATCGTTTTTTCAATTTGTCATCAAAAATACTTTGACTTCTTGGGGACGCCAAAAGTCCCCAAATTTAAAGATTTGTACTTTTACCCTGAAAGTTTCCGTTTAGTTTATTTATTTCAGAAAAAACTGAAGAAATAAAATAAAATAAAACTACTAAAAGTGCCTTCTGCTCAGAGAAACAACAAAATTTGATCTCTGAAAAATGATTGTTAGAACACAGACAGGTAGAAGAGGAGAAATCTAGCCACGTCCAGTTTCCGGAGCCTCTACGCCATCGGGTGCTTTGTTCTTTTTTTATTCTATTTTGCAGCTGGAAGACCCATGTCCTTTTTATTATTATTATTATTGCAGCGGGAAGTCCCATGTCCTTTTTTTTTATCATTGCAGCGGGAGGATTCACATTCCAGCCTAGCCAAGTCCAATTCCTGGCACCCTCTGTATTTTATTAGGTGCCATGTTCATTTTTTTTTTCGTTGCAGCGGGAAATCCCGTGTCATTTTTTTATCATTCCAGGAGTGGGAGGATTCACATTCATTCCCTTTACAATCTATATTTAAGGTAAATGGCATTTCTCATTCATTGCACGGGCAACGCCGGGCCACGCTGCCAGTGTACTATAAACGCAAGATCTTTTTACCCACATTATTAATTTTTTACGACATTTTTTAGTTATTGATACCAGATAGCTAATTTCTTGGGTCCTTAATATAATATAAATATAGTCCAAATTCTTATATTTCTAAAAATTCTGCGTATCTGTAGGATCTAGGCACCTTATAGTTCGTTTTTCTGATCGTTTTTTCATAGCCTCCAGGCAAAAAGGAGGTCGTCTTTTTTCTAAAGAGTACAAAGTTATTTCTTGCATAAAACAAAATATAATTCAAACATATTTATTTTCTTTAAAATATTTCTTTGAAATTGAGTTATAATAAAAAAAACAGATATTTTTTTAAATCTAGTGTAGTTATATGCTAAAATGCAAACAAGTGTAAATATTTGGTGGCATTTAAAAAAACTTACTTATCTATCAACTTTTCACGATGGCTTTATACGTCTATTCGAATCGTTATGCAAGAAAGCAAAACGCAGATTTAAATAACTTCAATAATTGAGTCTAATTTTAGTAGCATGTGTGTGCGTGAATGTGTGTGCCTACAATATTTCTTATCTTTGTTTGGGTATTTTTATTCATCAAAAACACAAGAGTATACCGGGAAAAAAAAAACAGACAACACCTACGCACACTTAAGATTAAACTAAATTGAAGCACAGGGTTACAAGTTGTTAAGAGCTGAGTTGTCCACTTCAGAGGGTTCTAGAATGCGTTCTATTGGCACAAACGAGATGAAATTTGAATTGCAGATAGTGATGCGCTTGACGTGCATTAAATTTATTTTTAAAAAATTGTACCGAAGTGCGCCAATAGGTGGCACTTTAATACACACAAAAATATTTAATTAGCTACAGTCACACTCACACAGTGGCGCACCCATGGTTTTAATTTTAGGGAGGGGTGAGCTACAAATTCTGCTGAACTCGGTTATAGTGACATCGATTATAGTTATGACTCTCTTATAACGTCAAAATATTCTTACCCACTTGACTTGCCCAACAACATGCGCACGAGACATGTAACTCGTAAGTCAAAAAATTATCTGATCTTTTCAGTATCGTTGAAACTGAGTTTAACTGTATTTCGTACACTAACTAAGTATTTATTTAAAAACTATTTTTTTTTTGTAAAAATTACTTTAGAAATAATTTAAAGACAATTTAAAAAAAGAAAGAATTTAATTCATTAGGGACAATTTTCAATTTTTAATGCTTTTCACTTATTACTTTCCACCTTTAGGGGAGGGGGGAGCTTGAGCCCCCATAACCCCCTCCGTGGGTGCGAATATGCATTCACACTACTTATGCAGCAACAGCAACCAGGGCCGGCCCGATAGACGTGCGGGGCCTCAGGCGAACCGGAAGAGTGGGGCCTCTTTTCTATCATGCCTCATGAAAGTTACTATTACCACTGCTAGTATACATATTAGCTTTATTTCTTGGCTTTTTTTTCGGATATATTTCAAACATGTACCAAGCTCGCTCTAATGTGATAACAAAAATAAAGGCCCAGCGCTGGGCCTCTTCAAGCGCGGGGCTTTAGGCGATCGCCTACATTCGCACCCCCCTTGGGCCGGCCCTGCAGCAACTGACTGCTAGTTTCGTTGACAACGGTATTTCGAGGCTTTCGGTCATTTTCGAGGCTAGAAGACTGGATTTGATTTCGTTTTCTGTCTGAACGAATATAAAGGTGCCCAGTTGTCTGAAACTTCTGTAGTATATAAAGTAGGACAGATGACGACATTAGACCTCTTTGCATCTTCTTTATACGACGGTCCACTCAAGGCACCCCCCCTGGCAGATAACCCTCGAGTAGCTTTGCCTGAATACAGAACACTACACCTCACACGACGGAATTATTTCCCATATGCAACGGAGTAGGCGTGATGTGCAGAAAAGTAACTACTGCTCGTGCAGAATTCATCCTCGTTTTATCAAGGAATAATATTAATAGACATGCGCTGTAAAGTAAATGATGTTTCAGATTTTCAGTCTGTGCAAGTAATACCACTTGTGTTATAGCGCCAGCTATTGGTGAATTTTAGTACTATGTTTTAATAAATATTAAGCGCATCATTCGAATTATCTGTAGCAAACATTCTATCTTATTTGTGGCACTAGAATGCATTTAAAAGGATTTCCTTCTAATTCTGTAAATAATTTTATCAAACTAGGAAGCCTCACCATGGCACTGTGGTTATGTCTCTGAAAATGGTACAAGTCCGAAATGTGAAGGTCCCGGTTTCGGGTCCCATTGCACGGCTGTCCATTTAACGGTCTGACGTTTTGGTGGGGTTTTCTCTAGATGTAACGTGAATACCCGTTAGACCCCTTTAGCCCCTACCAAGGCACTCCCCATCCTTGGTAGATCGCCATAGCGTAGTGTTGCCATAATCACACAAACTAAACAAAATCAAACTAAGACTTTAGGTCTTAACTAAATCACGAAAAAAAAAAAATATTAATAATAAAGCGTGCAGATAGATTGTTTAATAGGGGGGAAAAGGGCAAAATGTTAACTTGAGAAAATATGACAGCAAGTTTTTTTCGGGCTGAAAACATACTAGAATCGTGAAGTGAGAAGCAAGTTTGTAAACAAATTCTTCTCCAAGCAATAACAATAGAAATTACAGCTTGTTCAATTGAGGGAAAAAATAAAAACGTTCTAAGAGCTTTAGATAAAAAAAAATCATGCAAAAATTTGTTTTGGGCTTCAACTATATTTGAGGCGTCAAAATGACACGCAAGATTGGAATGATAGGTAACCGAAGTGTCCAATTCAGATATCACTTTTGAGACAAAGAAAAAAATAAACAAATAAACAAGATTTACAGGGATGAAAGATTCAGTGCAGCTGTGCTAGAAAGAGAA
This sequence comes from Cheiracanthium punctorium, assembly GCA_038373885.1. Lineage (NCBI taxonomy): Eukaryota > Metazoa > Arthropoda > Arachnida > Araneae > Cheiracanthiidae > Cheiracanthium > Cheiracanthium punctorium. The sequence goes on along the minus strand of JAWZYV010017693.1, from coordinate 40,840 downwards.
AAAAAGAAACAAACCTTATCAGATACATGTAATACCTGTCACAAACGTTAAGCGACGTGTATTTCAGATGTCTTCCCGAACAGATCTGAGGATGAGATTATTTTTTTCTTGCCACAGTTTCTTACAGCGCATAATCATACACGTTTGGCCTGTAATTTGGGATATTTTACTACGTTTATCTGGCCTGGGACATCGGAAAGCCTAAACTTTCTCGTTTCACGGTGTTATTCGGTTGACGTACAAGGTGACAAAATAATAGATGAAAGCGTCGATGTCATGTAATTTGGACTGCTGAACACCAACAAGGTTCTTAAGGGGGAAATTATTGGGTGCACTTTCTTTAAATCTATGCTGAGAAATATTTTTTTTTTTTTTTTTTTTTTTTTTTTTGCCAATGACAGAAAAAAAAAGAACGACGTATGTTTCAAAAGTATATAATGATAATTATGTAGTTCAAAAGTATATAATGATAATTATTGAATGATAATGATATTTCTTATATAGATGTATTAAATGAAAGGATCAATTAATTGTCCTCTCGGCTCAAACATTCTGTGTTCTAAAATTTTTTCAGGTTATATAGTATTGCGTATATAGGGTCAGGTGGAGTAGTCACGACCACTTTTTGCAAATTTTAACTCTTTTAATTATAGAAAAAATATTGTTCTCATTATTTGGGGGATCCTTTGGCCTCTTAAGAAAGCCTAGTAAAAATTTTGTTTCTGTAGAATTATTTGCGGATAATTTCTCAAACAAAATCACAAAACTGCAAAAATTTGGGGTAATTACGAACATTATTGGGGTAATTGTGACCATTTAATTTCTTCTGATATTTACGCTCGTAACTTTTGTCGAAGCAACTGAGACTACTCTTCTTGTTTTTGATAGTGATGGGATATTAAAGTTACCCTGGTCCGGAAACAATTCCCTCAAATTGAGTGATAAGTTTCTAATTTCTACTGATTCAATCAAAATGGCATCTTGTTTCCAAGATGTATTGAAGGTCACTCTTTTTGTAAAAGGAAAAATTTTAACTGTAAGAATTTGCTAAAATTTTTTGAAAGAAATTTATAATGTTTTCTTGATCTTTTAAGAACGAAATAAAATCAAACTAAAGAAATAAAAATAAATTCAGAATAAATGTTGCTGTTCTTGGTATGTCGACTGTTTTCATGATTATTTGATTTCGAAAAAGGAAATATTTGTTTTAAAGAAATGTCCACGGTCTAAATGATTTTTTTTTTTTTTTTGTATTTATCTGTCTCGTTTATTTTTATTACAAACTTTTAAAGGTAACTCTAATGTCTTGGAGTGCACTTCTGGCTCTGTTACCAGGCCATGATAGTAAGTTGTAATTAAAACTTATTCGAAAATTTTAATAATAATCAATAGCAAAATTTTCATTTTATAATTTATTTTTAACAACTAAGTAAAAACATTTAATTATTTTTTTCCTTAATGGTTTTAAGTAATATCAGACAAGCATGTGCTTTTTCAGGTCAGAATGACTTTTAATATTGCGTTTTTATACATGGTCGTAATTACCCCCACTTTTTAAAAAACTGTGGTGTAATTCTGACCATGGATTTAGAAATATTTAACTACATTAGAAAAAATAAAAATACGCCGGAAGCTCTTAAATACATTACCAACCTACTTTTAAATAATCAATTAGCTTGTCAAAAAGATTTTCTTTCTTCTCCATTTAATCCTGAACACCTAACCGTCAAATCAGTTTATTGAAATTTTGGTATGGTGTTTGTTTCTAATTTGTTGCTATCTTAAAAATATTTAATATTAATGATGAAAGATACCTATCATGAAAAAGGCATTATGAGCTCATGCCAAATATTTTTGCGAAAGTTTATCATTTATAGATTTTAAAGAATTTCCGCCGGTTGTAACCCCCCACCTTACTGTACGACTACATGCATTATAGCCTTTAGTTTAGATGAGGGAGAATCAATGACGATACATCTCTCATTATAATTTGCTGATTCTCCATAAAAATTAAATCTTTAGTCGGGAGATTGAAAACCCAAGAAAAGCTCATATGCCCCACTTAAAAAAGTACTTAGTTCTTCCCTTCAGATTCGGCAGTTATTATGGCATGCCTCCGGTACGTAAATTAAACTGAAAGAATATAATGCAGTGTGTAGCAGTGTAACAACTGGAACTTAAAAAAAAAAGAAATAATAATAATAATATGCGCTGATAAGTAAACATTGTTTTTTAATATAAGTTTATGACCGATATAAATATTATGGGTACCAAATATTAATGAGATTTTTAAAAAAACAAAATTCAAACAAATAAAGTTTCAACAAGTTTTTAATTCCAGGCAAGCACCACCTAAACATGGGATCCATATTTGTTTCAGTTTAATGCAGTAACTTCAAAGATAACACAGTCGAGCCACCTTCATGGAATAACCAATTGTCTCGAAAAATTATTCTAATAAATGGGATATTATTCGGTACCAAACTGACAATTTATACTACTGTTTGGTACATTCAAGGCCGTAGTCAAGGGGGGGGGGGGTAGTGGTTCAAACCAACACCTCCTAGATATAGAAGGCCTCAGAACAGAAGCTTTTACGTCATCAATAGGTCTTCTAAGATGACGTCATCACAGTTTTAGTTTCACACAAAAAAAACTATTTAAAATTTCTGGTGAATGATACAAATTTTAGAAACTATCTTAAGTTGAAGATAAAAATTAAAATACCTTTTTAATAAAAAATAATTTATTATGATATATTTCTATATCATGTTATGTAATTAGTGATAGCTAAAATTTCCTATTCATCGTAAAACTAAAGTTTTTATCTTAAATCATTAAAATGTTTTATGCGAGAGTAAATTCACCACGAACTTTGAATACTCTTACTTTGTGAAAATAAATGTGTGATGACGTAAAAGTTTCTGTTCTCAGGCATTGTATATCTAGGAGGTGTTGTTCAAACCCACCCCGAAACTTTCAGGAACACGTATTACTATTTGTGAAAGAGCATTAAAAACCTGCCACGTTGAGACATTAAACTTGAAAACGCTTCCCGAAATTTTTTCCTGGCTACGGTATTGGGTACATTGAAATGTTATTACATTAAGCGGGATATTCTTTAGCCGATATTCCATTTAGGAGGATTTATTTATTTATTTTTTTTTTTTTTTTTTTTTTTTTTTTTTTATGGAGATGATCAACCTCCCTTTTACTCAATTGTACCGTTCTTGGACGACGATACTCAAAATGCCCTGGAACTGACTTTTAGGTATTCATGAGTGTTGTATTTTACAGCAAGAATTCAGTAGATATCTTTTTGTTTGTTTTTCTTTGATATCAAGCGGGATATGTTAAAAGAATGTTTTGAACCCCTATCCCCGTAGGTTTTGAATTTTGAAAAATGCTGTCTAATCTAACACGTAAGTTCAAAAACTCACGCATATTGACAAATTGCGCATTATTAGTTTCAGTATGTTTGTCCGGGCAAAATATTAGCATACAAAGAAAAAACATTATTCTCCTGCCCCTCCTAATAATAAAGCCGTTAATAATAATAAAAGATAATTAGTGTATAAAGTATATGTTCAAAATGAAGATTTAAAAAAATATATATTTCATCTTATTTTTTATTTAAATCGGACTGCTTTTCAGCTCTGAGTGTCAATTCAATTTTTATGTGTATTCAAATTCTGCATTTATCAACTCCATATTTTTATGCTGAGTTGTGTTTTTTTACTAATAAGAAGCGATTTGTGCCAAATGAGAGAAGAAAAATGAAATAGGTGGACTTTAAATGTCTTTTAAAAATCGTATAAATTTATTTGTGACTACTTCTACATTTTTACAGACTTTCAAACGAAGTATAAAAATATATAAGAAACTCCGTGCGGTTCAGAGCCATGAAAACATGGAAATGACAGGTTCATCTGAGTAATTCTCAATAGAGCTATGAAAAACGTTTAATTAGTGGAAAATTGTATTTCAGCAAATTTATTTGTGGAACAGTTCTTGCATGTAGTTTAAGAGTATAAGAAGTGAGCATAACGAAATTTTCTGTAATGAATAGTATTTGTTCGGGATTTAGTTTTTATAATTTAATTATTTAAGTTGTTATAATTACTTAACAATAGTTTCCCTAATTCGTATTACTTGTTTAAATTGAAATGAATTATTACGTTTAAATAAATAAATAAATATATAAATATATTCAATTATATTTATTTATAATAAATAAAAATCTGGAAAAAATGATAAATAGGGTAATTCTAGGAGAGGTAGACCATTTTTTCCTGCGTTCTTTAAAAAGCTATATATTTACTTACATTTTACTTTTTAAACATTATACATTATATGTATACAATGTATACATATAATGTTTAATGTGTCTTATTAAAATTCTAATTGAGAAGGTCATATCTTTAAAGGATATTTTTTATGATTTTTTAAAATATTTACTTTGTGGCTCATCTCACAAGGAGCAGTCCGGTAGATAGACCTCATGAATGTGAGAGATAGACCATAATAAAATAATGAAATTATTGAAAATATATTGAATTCATTAACGTGTTTATTTTAATTACATGAAAATTAAATTTATTTACTTACACTTAATCTACTTAAGTTTACATAAACCAAGGCCACACACAGGAGGGTGGTCTAGAGTGTCCGGACCCCCCCCCCCCCCGAAATTTAGAATTTTGTTAACAAAATAATAATGATGAGGTATTTTTGCTGAAAATTCTGCTTTTTTTTTTTTTTTTTTTTTTTTTTTTTTGCCGTTTGGAAATTTTCGGACCCTTCCCGAAATTTTTTTCTGGGTTCGGTCCTGGCATGAACTATTATTTGACTTTTTCTCTAAGAAAAAGTGAAATGCATTTCTTGAACTCTTAATAGATTCAAACACTGTATGAAAATGTTTTTATATACTATGAGGTAAGATTATTTTTCTGTAACTGCTTTGTTGCTATTTAATTTATTCCCACAATAATTAGCTTTTTACATCAAACCGTAAATATCCTGAAGGCAGCGCACACTGTATTAAAATCTATTTTTCGTTTCGTCTCACTGAAATTTTCGCCGCCTCCCATACATTCGTTTTAGTTCAAATCTTCTACATAGTCATCCTGAAAAGCTAAAAATTCAAGATCGTATGGTCGAGCTCTCCCCAGGGCGGATCCAAGGGAAGTGTGCGCTTAGAGGGCTCGTAGCTTCTCTAAGATAAATATATTTACACAGATAATATATATATTTATGTGATTCATATGAAAATAATAATTTGAACAAACTTAACTTGCTTTACTTTTGATTTTTAAGATTAGAAAATTTTGTATAAATTTCATTATCTGTACTAATAACTTATTTTCTTTATACAGGCTGTCCCATAACTATTGGTACAAAATTGTAGGAGAGATAAGGCACAACAAAAACACAAAGCAATGTGCGGTCAGAAACGCCGTTTTCGCTTACCTGGTTAATAATCACTAAGGGCCGTATTCACCAAACTTTAAACCCTGGAGTTAACCCAGCAAAGCGAGCTACTTCAAGGGTTAGTGAGAAAATGGTATTCACAACTCCAAAATCAGGGGTTACCCCAAGAATTGACCCTGACTCCAGGTGCAGATTCTAACCCCGCAAAATCGGAGGGTTGACTCGGGGTTATAAATGGCGGATACGAGGGTTGTTTTTTATAGGTTTGGAAAATCCCAAATATTTGCTAATACTTGAATATTTTTTGCTTTAACAGACGGAAACTGCTGTGAAAACCACCCATCAAGCTATAAAAGCCGCCAAAAGTGATAAAAAATCTTTGTACAATGTTTCCAAAAACTCTCTGTAGAATGACTGTACTTTTTTTGCCGTAGAGACTGCAGGCGCCATCTGTCGGACTTATCTTGGTTTGCTTTTCCATTCCCTCTCTTTTCTGATTTGAACGCTTTTTTATTCTTAATTATTTTTGTGTTGAAAATAAGTAAGTAAATTCTGATCTTTCCTATTTATTTTCTTGTCTCTATTGTTCCACAGATGAGGGGCGATTTGGCCAGAGCACTGTGGATCTACTACGCCCGCGCTTTACATTGAAGAGATTAATCATTTATGTGTAAAGGATGAAAAAAAAAGTGTTGTTGAGGGGTTAAACATTTTTGTCTGATTGTAATGCACTGTACTTGGGAATAGCGAATTAACAATTTTTCATAAAAATGTGAGAAAAAAAAACAATATGTTTCAGTATCATAGAATTTTTTAAAGACATACATATTCTATGTATAATATATAAAGTATCTCAAAAAGAAAAACATCAAAACTGCATAAATTAATTTTTGTGTTTTAAAAAATATGAAAATTCCTAAATTTGAAAAAAGTATAACAGACATGAAATTTTATTTATAAAAAATATTGGATGTAATTTTGTATTAAATGTTTAATCAGTCTATTTTTTTTAAATTAATTTTCACATTTTAATGCGCAGTTTGCATAAAAACAAATTAAATATCATGAAGGAAGAGTGTGTGGTGGGAGCTGGGTTCGATCTCCCGAACATTAAACCTAGTTCACCCCCTTCATGGAATCATTACTCTGACCAATCACAGACGAGCTTTCAAAGCTGGCTGAGACAACTCCAGAGTCAAGTAACCCTGGGCGGAAATAAGTTGGTGAATACAGTTTCCGAGTTGTCTCCGAGTCAAACCAGCAATGCAGGTTTCCCAACTCTCGGATGATGGCGGGCTACTCACAGTTTGGTGAATACGGCCCTTAGAGAAGTGTTGAAAAGTTCGTCTAATTCCTTAACCAAGTTTCATAAACAATGGGCTTGTCACCAAAAATTCCATTCATGAAATGAAACAGAATTTTTTAAACTATCAGTTTCAGTCCCGTGTTTTCTATGAAAGACATTATTTTTTGACAAAAAGTGGTCGGAATATTCACTATTATTTCAGCACGTGCTCCAGAGTGATTATCAACAGCTACATGAACACGAGGTTTCCCACCCCACATTGGTATGTGATTCTTATTATGTGCCCTACCTCCCCTTTGAGGCGCAAGCCTTTCCCAATGCTGAAAAAAGGGCAGCCGTTGCCATCGCTCGACTTAACTACCAGCAAGATGGCGGATGATCGAAATGTTCATCGCGTGCCACAGATCTAGAGACCCTTTTTTTGACGACAGCTGGCTGTGCCGTTGCCGCACAGCCAGCTATTCTTCGCGACTGGCAACAGTGAAAACGTCAGAGTTTGGTGTTCCCAGAGCGGGAACACGGCGCGTTAAAGGGTTAAATTTTGTACCAATAGTTATGGGACACCTCCTTCATACTGGAGTTCGAAGACTGTTTTTAGAAAATCTATTTTTTTTAATTTATTTTCTATCTATCAGTGGCATATTAGCTTGTTCATGCAGTGTAATCTTCATGTAACGTTCTTATCAGGCGCATTGTACTCCATAATTACGGAATGTTATGTAAATCAGCCACTCCTCTCCACCAAAACGAATCTAAACACCGTTCACAATCCGCACTTCACAAACCAAGTTGTATAGGACGGCGCAACGCTTTCCAAGTGCAAATTAGAAAGGAAAAGAAGGTCGGCATGTGCATTGTCGTGACACCATTACAGGAAGCCAAGAGGCCATGGAGTGGAGCTGTGCAGCTCCCCCGAAATTCAAATGATTCCTTGAATAGAGGATAACCTTTTGCCCAGCGTTTATGGGCTTACTAATCCATGAATTCTGGGCTTACTTCCCCAGCCCACAGAACGGGAGCTAGTCCTGCATTGTACTTTTCAAAAGATGGGGAAATTTTCATAAAAGGGAGGTCAAAGAATCAAAAGCATTAATTCTGATCCTTCTTATCTCATAAATTTTTATAAGCATAACCAGGGCACAATGAAGAACTACTTTTACTCATTTTCCCCTTTACAGCTCTGAAGTCTTTTTTTTTTTTTTTTTTTTTTTTTTCATAAGAAAGTGCTATAAGATTTTTTTTTTTAATGTGTAAATCATTTTACCTAAAATGGACTAAAAGTTAGTACTTATTACCAATTGGGCACTTGGAATAAAAACTTGGGGGGGGGGTGAAGAAAACATTTTGCACCGAAAATTAATCTAAATCTCTTAAAATGAATCATTTATCGGTACTTTTCTCAATTCCGGTTTATATTATTGTAGTTATTACATTTATTTCGGTTTAAATTATTGCAGCGACAATAGATCTCTTGTAAAATGCAAAAATCGCAAGTAATATTAATATCGCCATTGGAATCATATGAAAAAGCAAAATATTGGACTTATGAAGATAATTTCAATTGACGTTGACAAACGAGAAGACAGTTACGGAAGACAGTTGCAGGCAGGGATATACCTATAGAAAAGCATGATATAAAAAAAAGAAAGATAAAACACGGCGTATACCAATAGTGTGCAACTTCTGTGGTCTTTACTCTGTTCATTATCACAAAAGATGAATGATCGAACAAACAAACCAGCTAGACAGACATGATTGTGTGATAGAATTATCAGAATGCTATATACGGCAGTCGGTTACGAGACGAAACGGTTTGAATTCTGGCTATGCATGTTCCCAGATCTCATAGAGATTTCAACGCTTTCGGAACATTGCGCGGCGATCCGTGCAATATCTACCTACTTATCTAAACTGATATTTGAGAATAGCTTCTGAATGTTATGGGGACTGTTTCTAACAGACAACTGGATTTCTCACCGTCAAATGGTTCCTGAATTCATATTCTGTACGGATAACATTCTAATGTAAGGTCATTTTGTGGTAGAACGTATAGTAGAACTTTCTCCAGAGCATGGCTAAGCATGCCATGCCAATAACTATCTCGATCTAGATCCTACATTTGCTCTAGCACCGTCAAACTCATGATTTTTGAATTGATACTGCCGGAAAATATGTAAGAAATGTTATGGTAAATGTTATGGTAAATGCTGTAGTTTTAACTCAAAAATTGGGATTTTCAAGTTATGGCGTTGTTGAAGAAAATGAGCAATATGTGGAGTATTCTCCTGAGACGACTTTCGAACCTCGAGCATTTATCGACCTCAAATAGCTCTTCCCAAGGTTTTGTTTGTTTAATGATACCAAGAACGGAAAATTCCCTCTTTTAAAGGTGTAGATGATCTTTTAAAGAAGCACGAATTCTCATACCTTGTATTTTGTAAGACATAAGTGGTAAATATGAATTTTTAAATGAAATACAAACTTGTATTAATAGGTGAGGAATACCATCCCTAATTGAGCTAGGGAATTGAAATTTTTTTTCTGTCACCTGAAAATGCTTACTGTACTATCTTTTAAACAAGCCTTCCACAATTGCTTTGGGAAATGAATGAAAAACACACCGATGCAGCTGTTCCTGTAAATGTTCAGAAGTACCTCGTTCTCCCATATTACTGAACGTGGTAACAAGTAGCAAAATACTACAAAAGAAATTAAGAGTCTTAAGAAATGTCAGCCTGCTCGCTTGAAAATTTTTGGAGCGTTTTCTGATAAGCACTCCCTTCTCGTGGAGGGAAATTTTCTTACAGTTGCATATGAAACGCAGATATTTTCTTAAAACAAACTTTTCCATCTTTCGCGATTCCTGCACCTTTTACGTAACTCAATTAATCTCTTTCTCTCTCTCTCTCTCTCTCTCTCTCTCTCTCTCTGGCTGCTCACTTTTAAAAATCTGGGCGAGTTTAAATGTTTCCTAAACTTTTGCAACAATAGAGAAGAATCCTCTAGACATGACAGCCGCCATTCATCTACCCCACCCCCCATCCCCCCACGGCACATGCCCCCCCTTCTCATTCCGTTTCGGGAATATATATAAACCGTTCTAAGCAAGCGGAAAACTTTTCGCAGAAACTTTTACTTGAAAAGTCTTCTTCGCAAAACAATTGCTGCACGGGGCCGAGTCCGGGAGAGTGCCCTCCCCCCCCTCTCCCCCCTCAACCCCCATCGCCCTAATGAGTGTTTGTGCGCGAGGGAGTTTAATAAATTTGTCTGTTGCTGCCGTGGTATGGGGATAGAGGAGGAGGGGGGTACGTATATATATAGGAATGATCCCCCGCAGTGAAAATTATCAAAAATAATGAATTGCATGTTTACACCCGCAGGCAAATTTTCAAAAGAAAAGAGGACCCCCAGAACTCCGAATCTCTTTCTTGGGAAGGGGAGAGAAAGAGAGAGAAGGGTTGCTTTCCCAAAATTTTTGAAAAGGGTCCAAATGTATGTATATATGGTGAAATGCACGGTTGAAGAAGTTTTCGGGAACGTTCATTGATGTGACTTGTTGGTTGGGAGCTCTCATTATAATGCGAAGAAAAATTGCTGCTTGCGAAGGGAGAGTTTTAGGGGAAAGTTTCAGGAAGTAAAGGAAACATTAAATCTAATGTTCTTGTGCTTTATTTGATTTGAGGCTCTGCCACTGTTCAAAGGTTAGAGATCGGAATTTATATAAATCAAGAAATTTTATTACAACAGCAGGTATGTGTTGGTTTGACGTTCTAGCCTATCGCGAGACTGTCGACCTAAGGGTCTGGAGTTTGTGGTCCGTTTTCTCCAGATGTAACCTGAATACGCATTAGCATTCCTTAAAAAGTACTCTGACCAAGCCACCCAGCCATCCTTGGCAGATAGCCCTTGCATAGCTTTGCCGTAACACAACACACACACAACACATACAACAGCAGGTATGTATATTCCTTCTGTGGTACACTCAGCAGTACAGATGTGATGCAAGATCTTTGTTAACTGAATTAGTGGTGTGTCTCTTGATCTATTATAAGATGCATGATTAAATTTAACAATCGTGTTAGTTTCATTTTATATCCAAGCATTCTCCTAAATGTTTGCTATGTCCCGGACGAGTTGTAGATTAATCAAATCGAGTCCGTAAATGGGTATACTAATGAAAATTATTCGATGTCAGTGGCACATTTGCTAATGGACTTTCTTCTATTTAAGTGTTGTTATTTGATATATCTTTATTCATGATAGAAAAAAAAAATAATCGAAAGCTTTCACATCTAGAGCCTGATTTATAGCTATGAACTTCAGTAATTGTATTAGTTCATACAAAATTTCAAACTCCTGAAAGAGAAATATCGGATTAACATCTGTAGGAAAATTTGAATAAAGAATTTGCTCCCAATACAAGAAAATCTGCAACGTTGTGTTGCGGCCTCATTAATAGACAAAAAGCTAATTCTCTCTAGATGTGCTTGCTTTATTGTTATGTATTTAAATGCATCCAACTTAGAAGGAAAGCTCCGAGTTTAAATTATTTATAGCATGAATTTATTTTATCTTGAAATGAATATTAAAATACAATTTTTTCTAAAGAACAGGTATTAGAACCATATTCTTTTACATACTGCAAAAATCTACTTCACAAATATATATATATATATATATATATATATATATATATCAAATATTTACATCTTATGATTACTTAACTTACTGAATCTCTAAATTATGTATAATCAAATGAACATAATATTTATTTCTAATTGGTTTAATAATTTGACATTGTAATTATTTTATTTAGTATGGGTTGCAGGTAAAGGTTTAGTATAGCAGTTATAGGTTATACCAATTATTTTCCCTTTCAGGTCTAAACTGATATGCAAAAAAATGCTCTTGATAGGGGAAAAAAACAAACTTGTTTACAAGTTTTCCTTGCATTATCAATGCATTATCATTGAAACGTAGATCTGATGCGTTTTCAAAAGATTGCGCGTTTGTAGAAATCCACATATTTCGCCCTTTTTGATATGAAAAGGCAACTGCAAAATAATAATTCAAAACGCTTATACATACACACTACACACTCTTCACAAAATCCAGGCCCCTTTCTGCATGTCCTCGCTTTCCGAACACAAAACTTCTGATTCCCTTTCAAAACTTTTATACGGCCTCTCCCTCATCCTGTAGGACTTCCTGATTTAATTTGTTCCTTTCCCCAAACCCGTACTCAGTTAGTACGTCGTCGGTGCGTCTTCGAACTCAACCGCACCACCGTCGTCGGCGCGTCATCGACTCTAAAACCAAAGAAATAAAACCCCGTCAAGATGAGAGAAGACTCTCTCTGGCATATATATCTCTCTCTCTCTCATTACCGTGCAAAACGAGGGGACACCTATTCTATAAGACACACGAAGGCACGCCGCAAACAATAATAATCTGGACAGGATTACAAATGGTTTCCACCGAGCAGTTTATTCTTCTCTTCGTTTAAATTGTTCTCTTCAAATTTCAAACAAATAAAAACAACTCGCGCGGAGGTGCTCTTCCGTAATTCGTTTCGCCCAGTAACAACGTCGTTGGGGGCGGGATGAAGGGGGGGGGGGCTGCCATTTTTAACTGGATTTCATTTAATCCGTTTTCTTAATGAACTTAAAAGTGTTTCGGACCGATCCAAAAAAAAAAAAAAAAAAAAAAAAAAAGATGCATTTAATACGTGAATAATGAAACAGATGGAGTAATTTCCCCCGCTAGATTGTACGGTACGGTCTTGATAATCCGGCTGTTGGTTAGTCCGGCACATTTGGTGATCTGGCATCCTCAGGAAATACGTGCTCGCACTTAATTCTCCACTCACGATGGCAGCGCAAGTGATGATGCCCTAATGTTTAACCGTTTGCAAGAATGTGTTCTTGGAAAAATTAATGAAGCAAAGAAGCAAAAATGAATTAACGATTATTTTTCATAGCCAAATTCTATGTCTTATTTCTTCCTGGAGAACAAAAAAAAAATAAATGTGTATTTTTTTTTAACCCTTTAACGCGCAGTGTTCCCGCTATGCGAACACCAAACTCTGACGTTTTAAATGTTGCCAGTCACGAAGAATAGATTTGATTTCTATAAAAATAGTGGCGGATTACATAGCTCCACGACGATCCTTTATTCTTTAGCGCGTCATTTCCCGTAAAAAAATATTCACGATTATTTTTAACAGCACTGACATCTGCTGGAAAATGAAAGAATGCGAGAACAGCTGGATAGATTGCTCAATGCTGAAAAAAGGGCAGCCGTTGCCATCGCTCGACTTAACTACCAGCAAGATGGCGGACGATCGAAATGTTCATCGTGTGCCACAGATCTAGAGACCCTTTTTTGACGCAGCTGGCTGTGCCGCCATCTTGCTGGTAGTTGAATTGAGCGATGACAACGGCTGCCCTTTTTTCAGCGTTGGGAAAGGGTTGCGCCTCAAAGGGTTAATGGGCGGGCACTTGCCGACTAGGCATTGTCCAGCTACAAACGCCCGAAGGTACTGTAGTAGCAATTTTACTATGCGGGCAGCCAGTGGGCGGCAAGCGTTACCCCCTATCAAGGAACAGACAAGTTAACATCCATGCCCAAGACGGAATTGGAACCCATACAAGGCATAATAAAATGACTCTCAATCCACTACACCACCTTGGCGACAAAAAAATGTGCATTATATCTGTAAATTTTCTACACTCCCGGTTCTATAACCCGAAATTTTTCGATAATCCGGCGGTTGTCTGATAACATATATGTCGGATTATCAACATTGTACTATTTTAATATGGTAACATGGCATAAATTACAAATTTTTAATTCGATTTTCTAATGGAAACTAAGAAAAAGCTGCCACGCACAAATGTAGAATCATCAATACAGAAACATAGAAAAAGTATAAAGGCCCACCATGGCCGAGTGGATAAGGCACTGAACATGATAAATGGCTGAAGTGCGAAGGTCCTCCGTTCAGGCCTACCTAGCGACTGCCGAACAACGGTTAAGAGTTTTGGGTGGGTTTCTCTTGATGTAACGTAAATACGCGTTAGAACCCCTTAAAATGTCATCCGCCCAAAGCACCCCCGGTTAGGCAGGTGGCCCTCGTTTAATCTTGCTAAACACAAAAACAAAACAAATAAAAAAATATTAGGTGTATCCGAAAGTAATGTTTTTTATCATATTAAATTGAAACAAATAATTGTTAACAGGTTTTTAATGGCAAAAGCACCTCTTCCTAAACAATGGATTCTTTTTTGTTGTTGTTGTTGTTGTTGCATTTTCAAGCAAGAATTCTATACATAACAGTTTTTATTTTTGTCTTCTTTTTCGAAAAATCTACCTGAAAAAAGAGAAAAGTGGCATCCTACCCTACTTAGAGGGCGAATTTCAAAATATCCTACAATTGATTTTTAGGAATTCGTGTGAGTGTTATTTTACAACAAGAATTTTATGGATATCGCTTTCTTTGAGCGACCTCTCTTATCGAGCATCTTACGTTACCAACCTCACATACTTGACAAATTTCATGTTATTAGCTTCGGTAGAGTTTCGACAAGGCGAAATCTTACGAAAAAAATATTGCTTATATTCACAGTACTGAGTACCGAGCCTGGTTTGAAATGTACCTGAAAACTTTTTTAATATACTGCTTTATTAATTTTTTTCTTAATTATATACAACGTTGTCAATACTCTGAGTATCAAACACAAAATTTATAATTTATATCCTATTTCAATTTTAGCGAACAAATACAAAGAAATAGCCTTAATGTTTTCTTAAATAAATTTAAAAGTAAATGATATTGAAAACGTTTCAGGGCTTTGTTCTATGATAACTCAGTAATATATGATGCAAGATATTACAAGTAGACTGTTCCAGCTAGAGTACTCTAGGTTGGAATATTTATTCGGTTTCTAGTGAAGGCCGTACAATGAAAATCTGTTTGAATTTAGGTTTAGTGAGATACATAAAACTCATAGTTTTCTAGTTATTTTGGTAAATATTGATTACGAAATTGAAACTCTAGATCTTTTTACACTATCTTTCAGAGCTATAACGAATTTAGTATTATCATAAGGGTATTCTTTTCTAAAACGAAGAATATTGATTAAAAGCAAAAAGGAAAAAGGGCGAACAAAATCAGCAAGATTACTTACTCATATTTATGCAAAATACACTATTAAAGCAAAAACACTATGATAACCGTTTGACTGCTGCGCAGCGCTATTGCGCTTTTGGAATGTACACCCTCCAAAAGAAGCATTCGAGCAAGAGAGAAATTTCCTACGTTGGTTTCGTATATTAAAAATTATTTATCATAGACTATGAGTTGGCCATGCATAAATATGACATTCCATATTTCTATTAAGTTTTGCGTTTTTCAAAAACTCAATTATTTTTCGCAAATCTAAAATAGGAAATTTCTCTCTTGCTCGAATACTTTTATTGGAGGGTGTATGAGGATTTCAATGGATAGCAGTCAAACGGTTAAACACTTTTTCAAATACTATTTTAATTAAATAATGATAATAATTTTCGCTATGTTAACTATAATAATGTAAAGAATAACGTTTTATAATATATTTCATTTTATTTTATTTTATTATCATATGTTGTATAAAGTATTGTATTAAAACTTAAATAAAAAAATACTTTGCTTATGGAAGCTTAAAATTTTTATAAAAATACAATTTGTATTTTTAAGTTTATGAAGTACAGCTTTACTTATTTTAGGGTGTCATAACTTTGTAAGTAAAACAGAAATACAATTTAAATATTTGCTTTTAATGATTCAAGGTTTTTTTTTCAGATTTAACATATATTTAATTTTAAAAATCGAATACTTTTTTTTCTGTTTCACAGTGCTTATTAAGACATCAAACTTTTATATTCAAAGACTAATCTTTTGAGGTTTTCTGTTCAGCAAGTACGAAGCATATTTTCTGATAAAGGCTTTTGCGTCATTTTTAACCCGTATAACCTACTGATTATGATGTAGGGGGTGCATCGAACCTTGTGAAGAATTCAAGTGTGGGCCAAAGTGACTAAATATAAAAGGCGCGGGGTTAAAATCTGAAGAATATTGTTCATGAGATAAAACGGAGAGGAGAAAAAATGCTCCAAATCGGTCCAGGTGAAAGACCTGAAAATTTGGACCCCCGACATACCTGAAAATGACTCAGAACTTCTTACCTCATATTGTTAGATCGCTCCTTTTCTTTTTCTTTTTCTTTTCTTTCCTCAAAGGGAAAAATGCCTCTTCTTCTTGTTATTATTATTTTTATTATTTTAAGTAGAATATACTGATGTGCCAACCGTGTTTCATTAATTTCTGTTTTTAATGAAATCTACGTTAATATTTGCTTTTTATTTCGAATTATTTATTTTAATGTCGTATCTGTAGCTTTGGAAAAAAATTTCATTAAATCATAATTTGTAGTACCAGAGCTATAAGTTTCAAAAAGTATTAAACGATACTTAATTCTATACTATGCTATTTCACATCATTTCCAGATGTCTGAAATATAGAAAATAGGAAGTTTGTATCAATTATCCCCTTACTTTTTTTAAAAAAAAAGTAAGATTTTTCAAATGAATTATATTACGTGATTAGGTATTGGCACACTTTATTTTTACTCAGAAAGTAATTAGTCAATAGTATTGATAGTTACATTATAAATCCCTGTTTTTTGTTTTTTTTTTTTTAACTTTAACTGGCCAATTTTTGATGCCAGAAATTTTGACGAAAAATTCATATTTTTTTATGCACGTAATTAAAAAATACCTTATAGAATGAGTTTTTTTAGATCCACTTTTAATGTCTTTATACCATTTTTAAGTGCACAATTTTAAATACAAAAACATGGCAATGCCCCCCCCCGTTCATACCCACACACATACACATACACGTTCGATGCATGGAAGAATGATTTGCAGATATTAGTACAAAAAAAAAAAAAAAAATCTCTCATACTTAAATTCAATGCTTTCTTTCCCCAAAATACACGTTTAAAGCAGTGAGAAATGTTTTACAAGTCTTAATAATGACTCTCTCATACTTAACTATAATGTCTGTTTATTTGCAAATGCACACTCAATGCAGTGAAGAATGTTTTACAGGTCTTTAAAAATTCTCTCATACTTAACTTTAATGCTTTTTTTCCCTCAAATACATGCTTAATGCAGTGAGGAAGATTTTATACGTCTTAGTAAAAATTCTCTCATGCTAAACTTTCATGTTTGTTTATTTGCAAATGAACACTCAACGCAGTGAAGAATGTTTTACAGGCCTTAATTAAAAATTCGCTCATTCTTGAATGATTTTTCGTTTTCAAAATACACGCTTAATGGAGTGGAGAATGTTTTACGAGTCTTAATAAAAAAAAAATTCTATCATACTTATATTTAATGTTTGTGGTTTGCGAATACACACTTGATACTCACTAGGCTAATTAAATTAGAATTTTATTTTTATTTATTTATTTTTCTAGAGATTTCGTTCTGCAAACTTCCTATAACTACAATCCTATAATACAATCATTCTATGATTCATGATAACCACCAATCCTTCAAATACATTCCGCATTCTTACATGACAGGCTGTTTCTAAACTAAGGCGACAAATTTCAAGGGTGCATAGAAATCAGTTCAAGTAGTAATCATTCAGTTTTCCTCATAGAAAATATTGTCACAAAAATATGGAATCAATTAGCAATAACAAGTCCGGCAGTAGCTCGGTCGGTTGAAGCTCGACTCCCATAAGAACACCGAAAGTGAAGCAACGCCGACCTTCGTCAGTGGCTTGGAGGGTGACAAGCTCTCTCTGGGCTGAACTGGTGCGGGGGCCATAAAGGGAGCTTGCGCATCCAAAATTTGTCCTGTCTACAATATCCCGCTTGTTGAGACGATACCTTTGGAGGGTGCCAATACAGGTGCTGCGTCTCGTCTGTAATTAGTTCAAAATTAGGAGAACCCGAGCAAAATTCGGCCTTTTTCAATAAAATGGAAGCGCACCAATTTCCCCTATCACCTTCCTCTAAAGAATTTATATCGGTACGGCGCGTTTAGCCGAAGTGCCCTAGAAACAACTACAAATAATCTTGTAAAAGTGTTTATTAGTCATAGTTCTCAAATAACACTTGATTTATTTTCCAAAAACTGTATCATTAAAAGTAAAATACATTTTAAAATTTTCTGTTGTTATTGAGTGTCTTTTACGGAAAACAAACTTTAATTTTAATCGAACCACGGTCGTAAATTTGGTTGTCGCTTCAACATTGACCCCTCTCCCTCCCCCATTGAAATAAGAGACTCGTTCTATCGTAACAAAATCATGTTATTCATTTTTCACGAGATAATAAAGTTTTCGTCCGTATTTTCTACGGTGATAATGTTTATTTCGTCGTTTAGTGTCACCGTCTTTTACATTTTAAGTAGAGTTCTTGGACTCATGCGTATGCAACTTTTTTGTAAATGCTATAACTTTACATTTCTAATTTATAAACGTAAAAACGTAATTAGCAAAGTTCCTGCAGATGCGCACAAAACGTTTTTGAAGGAAAGGACACGGGAAGTGAAAAAAAGATAATAATAATAAAATTAAAAATACGGGGGTTGTCCCTTGGTGATGACAGCATCCTATTGTGACTGAATTCTGCTCGAGAAACCCCGGAGTGATGTGCCGTGTTTGGTTTGAATGCAGACTATAACAGAGCGATTATATATAGGGGAAGGTGTCCCAAAATGTTCCCCTTAAGGGGAAAAATTACATAAAATGACAAAAATGCTAAATAAAATTTTAGCCCTTTGCACACAATATTTTTCTCTATATTTCACATCATAAACATATTTTAATAATATTTTAAACAACAAACTGAGTAATGAAACAACACACACAATATTTTACACTATATTTTACATCATTAACAACAAACTGAGTAATGAAAAAAATATAATTTTGAAAAAGAGTCCAAAGGATCATTTTATTCTCACCCAAGGGCAAAATGATCCTTCATTTGAAAATAATTGTAGATTACTTTTTATCGGCAAAGTAAAAGATGTAAAACTAATTGTGACTATACGTAATGAAATAAGTTTTACAATCATGTGGAATGCATAGTTTATTTTATGAAAATTTTGAAATAAAAAAGTGTCACAAACAATAAAAGGGAACATTTAAAAATTATAATTCAAATATTATGGCAGAAATAAATTAAATAACGTAATGGAGAATCACACATTTTGAGAACGTCTGAAGGGCTGCCACGATGACTGGAACAAGGTACTGGAAGTTCTTCAGTCGATGGATCATTTTACCCGGCAGTATGGCTGACTATTTTAAGTCATATGGTAGGTGAGAGCAAAGGTCCGCAGTTTTCAATTATAACTCATTTCTGAAAAATAGCAACAAGTTATGAACCTAAACTCTCTCTCTCTCTCTCTCTCTCTCTCTCTCTCTCTCTGTATTAGAATATAGCTTAGACCTTTACCTGTCATCTTAAATGATTACTTTTATCTAAAATATAATGCATAAAAACTGGGAGTGACTTTTACAGACTTCAATATTTTCGGATCTTTGTCCGTAGTAGTGGACATGGCACAAAACTCAAAATGAAGCCCACTTGAAAAGTTATCTTTGCTGCAGAATTATTATTTTTCAGGTTGTGAGGTTGACTGCTATCAGCACCTTCAATACTGGTGGAGTATAATTGAATTTTCCATTTTTTTTTTCTATGACTTGCATGGAAAAATTTTATTTAATATGGTAGCAATCTCTAAAGTATGTATTGTAAACTTAGTTTAACAAAAACTGATCGACAAAAAGAAAAAATCGCTGTCAGTTAAATTTAATTAGAGAAACTCACAAAATGGGGGGAAGACAGTTAGCTGTGAAAGGATTGAAAGGTACTCAAATCTCTAAGGGCGTAGAAAAACTTATCATATTGTTAAAAGGAACTGGTGTGAACGTGAATGTTGCAATCATAAAATGAATCAGTAGCAAAAAAATTAAAATTAAAATTAAAATTAAATAAAATGAAATATATGCCTGGCTGGCTGAAACTTTTACATGCCCCAGGCATGTCGAAAAGGGATTTTTCTTGACCTGATGGACATTATCATTAGAAGGCCCAGAACTTAGTACAATATGATGGTTATTGGAAGGTTTGGGACTTGACACAACATGCGAATATCAAACAAATAAAACTATGACAACCCCAAACCATTAGGGGAAAAATTCGTATTCGGATCTTTACCCCATCGTACATGCGGATTCCTTGCCCATTTGATGAAGATATGAAAATTGCTTTCGTGCGGTTTTGGTCAAAAGTTGTATCACTTGAAACATAAAGTAATGAGATCATTATTTAGTTAGCTTCACATACAAAAAAACATTAAAACATAAATCTGTAAAATTGCGAGTAAAAAATAAGAACAAAAATTTTTGAAAACTACATCAAAATACGAATAAAAGTAATTTACCTCATAGTATGAAAACCGCCAATCGCAACATCCGTGTTTCTTTGTTTGCAAAACCAATGCCATCTAGGGAACTTGTAAAAAAATTGGTGTGGCTAATTTAAATTTCTAAATAATAATTTTAAAAAAATGCATTCCGATTTTTGCCCCATGCGGACCTTTACTCCCGACTACCCTATACCACTTGTTACTACCTCGTTCACATGCAGTCAAACTTGGTTATAACGACTTCTAGCCACACCAGTGGAAGCTTGTGACTTTCTAACCTGGAGAAGCAGATCCACATATTTAGTATCACATTTTAAAAAATGGAGTTTAAATTATGGTTGTGTAACGAATAATGAAAATCTGAAATGAAGAATTTATTTAGAATTGAAATAGGAAAGGAACACACATGGATGAATCTACACCTGCTTCAACCGATTTGCCATATCTTCAACAAACTACAGGGGCCGACTTTACAAAATTTGCATGTGCTATAGACCAACTTTTTTTTTGGGGGGGGGGAGTAGGGGAGGAACGATTGGACTTTTTTATGTAAGAAAAATTTCCCTAGTCGATATTTAATCAAGTCCTTATATCAATTTAATCCTAGTTTAGACTTAAAAAGCAGCTCAGTATCTATTTTTTTTTTCCGATTACACAGAAGTTCAAAAGCTCCCACGTACATAACAAAAAGTACAATTAATGTGTGTGTGTGTGTTTGTGTGTGTGTTATTATAAAGTATTTCATAATTTTACTCCACACATACGATAGATAAAAACTAAAATTTTCTTTTAAATAATTTATTCAAACATTGGGCAGCCATTAAATTTTTCTGTAGGAACTTAGTTTCATCCTTTTGGGTGCTTGGAACCTAAGATGGAATAAATTTCGTATTCATACCACGGTGTTCGTCTTTTGAAGGCTAATCGGACTGTAATAGTAATTTGGAGCGTAATGAACATATTATGGTTATTTAAAAAAAAAAAAAAAAAAGCTAAAAATCTCGTTTCGATAGGTAACTTACATTATCCAACAACTGTATTGCAGGAAAACTCACACTCTCCAAATTCAACCCATCAAGAAGTCTTGCAAAGCATTATGAGATTGTTTTCTTTGCATCTGTCGATGTTTTCGACGAATAACCAATAATCCTTTTTAATAAATGCTTTTTACTTGTTGCTTCTTGATTTTTGTTGCTTATTATCCTAAAAAATAGCACGATAAAAATTGATGTTCAGATTTCTTTCTTTATTTTTTAAAAATTCATAACTATTTTGGTTTATAACTAACATTACCCATAAAAGTTTGCTGTAAAACTCACATTTTTCATGTTTAAATTTAAAATCTTGCTTTACCAGATTATTACATGTTTAGGACTATGCGCAAGTAATTGTTATGGCAACAAATACGGGGTGTCTGAGAATTGTGGGGCACTTTACGAAATTAAATTTAAAAAAAAATTCAATCAAAATTACCTGACTTACAAAAATTGCTAGATTTTCCTTTTCTATAATTTTGTACCCCCCAAAAATCTAATAGATGGCACTAGGGGTCAAGGAATTTTTGCAAGAGATTCAGAAGATCACATGGCGACTGTGACAAAAATTTGACAATGTGATTTTTCAGCA
This sequence comes from Cheiracanthium punctorium, assembly GCA_038373885.1. Classification (NCBI taxonomy): domain Eukaryota; kingdom Metazoa; phylum Arthropoda; class Arachnida; order Araneae; family Cheiracanthiidae; genus Cheiracanthium; species Cheiracanthium punctorium. Next base: position 18,981 of record JAWZYV010017693.1, on the reverse strand, counting down.
GGACAGCGCACCTCCACATTGGCCAACGCCTGCGAGCAAATGCCTCAGTCAGCATTTCCCAAGTAGATTGGATGATTTTAGTTCCCATGTAGATGGATTGGTTCAGTGATCTACTGAATTGTTCCACTACTTCCAATTCAGTGGAGAGGTTACTGAATACGAAGAAGTGGTCCAATTCAATAGCCTCTTCAATCGCCAGATTTAATCTACTTGAATTTTTACTTTCCGAACATGTGCCATGTAAGAAAAGTATTGTAATCATGAAAAAAATCGAATTCGAGATTTTGGTCTATTTACACGTTTTGAGGCCTTCTGAATTCATTTACGCTATTTTTACGAGATGTATGTATGTATGTGTGTGTGTGTGTGTTTGTGTGTATGTGAGTGAACACGATAGCTCCTGAACGGGGCATTCGATTGAGCTCAAATTGGGTATATATGTTATAAACTACCATCGGAAGACCGGTATTGATTTTTATGTGCATAGGACTTATAGTTTTTCTACAGGGCTACGACAAAGATTTCTTTTACATTATGGCCTATGAGGAGAAATTCTTGAAAGTGCGCTAGCGTTTAAACAGCGCATTCGATTGAGCTTCAATTTGGTATATATGTTTGATTATTCATCGATTAAAATTTATTTAAATGCTTGGTAATAATCTAAATCGCAAGTGTTCGGAAAGTCGAGTGGAGCCACTCCAGATTTTTTCTTACGGGATTGCGTCAAAGATATTGTTTAAAGGACTACGCGTTCTAATGCAGAGGAAGTCAAATAGCCAATCACAACTACTATTCGTTCCATAACTTTTCAGATGCTTTCAAATACTTGGAATGAAATCGTATATGTTTTAGATGTTGTACGGACCACCAAAGGATCTCGTTGAAATATATTAATTTCATTATGCATGCCATTACTTAGTAATTACAATTTAATGCCACTGTATTCAGATTTTTTTTAATTTAATTTTATAAAAAAACTCCAAGAATTCTTGGGCACCTTGTATAATACAAATTGTGCCAATATATCATGTTTGTTAATAATAATCATTTTTGGCATATTTTTAAGAACTAGGTTCAATGGAAAATATGAGTTTAGAATCTACATTCTCCATTTAATTAAGATTTTAAAATGTAATTAGTTTGACTTTTCTTAGTTTATGGATAAATAAAATGCACACTCATGTTCAAATTACAGACAGCTTTCTGGGGAACCAATTTGTCTATTAAAGAAAGTCTTTTTTGTTACGGCATCATCTAAACAACGTCACAAGTCTTGGTCTGAAAACTTAACCCTCTCGTTACCAAATTATGAAAAACCAGAGAAAACAAATCTGTCTAGCATTTAATGCATCTGAAGTACTATTATAAATCATGCAAAAATATTTTTTTCTAATGTCGATTAATGTCGATAATAATAATTTTTCTAATAATAATTTCTGCATTTTCGAAGCATTTTGTTATGCTAAAATTAATTTAAAAGGATGCACATATTAGGTAAAGGTTGAGGAATAGGAAAAAAACCATACTTACCTTAAAAAGAAAAAAAAAACGGTAAAAAAGCAGCGTAAATATTTTCTTAATTTTTCTCCTGAAACAATGAAGCGAAACCTGTAAAAAATGATCTAAATGGACTAGCACTGCAATCTAGGCACGATTTATGCATCTAGTTAAGAGCCTCATATACTTTCTACACGAATTAATGATATTGATATCACTGAAAGAAAAAAGTACTAAATTCAATTGTTTTCTCTCTAAATATTGCTATTTGAAATAGGAGCCTCATATGAGGTTCAAGGTGACGAGAGGGTTAATGAATGAGACCCGCCAAAATTCTTGAAATTTATGATGTTTCCATTCTAAAAGTAACATCATTGTGATACATTTCTGGTAAATGTGCATTGTACTCACAATTATTTTCTAACGTGATTTGTGGTCAAAATATAGCGTATTACCTAGTTAATAAGAAATGTAACAATCGAAAATAGGAATTATAGTTTGCTTGGGTTAGATGCGATTTTATTGAGTCACAACTAACCTCAAAACTTTTATTTTGTATGAAATATTTGTAGAGTGAGAATATTCTCAAGATGTCCATAATTCTATTCATCTGTGCACACATAAGTGCCTAGTGCCTGTATTATATACTCTTGTTACTATTTTGTTAATGTATTCACATTTAGCCTGAATGTTATCAAACACTGATTTAAAAGCACCTGCATGCGATGTGTTCTATCAATTCAGTAAACCACTTAAATTTTTTTTTTCAATTAGTGCCTCCGTACCATGAACAGAAGGCCACTCAACAGCACGATCTTTTTAAGTGGGTGAGTTTATAATTTTGATTTTATTTTTATTTGGAATTTCTCCCTTCAAGTGTACGTACTTGAGATACTTGCGATTAACGTGCGCAGTTTTCGTTGCCAAACTCAAAATCTACAATTCAATTAAAACGGAGAAATAGAAGTATCAACGATGATTAAGTAAACAGGAGTGAAGGCAATGTTTCGAAACATAACTATGGCGATCCTTAATTTAATGATCTCCAATTTATTATAGATTCCTTAAACTGAAAAAGCAACAAACAAATGATTTTTTAAAAGGAAAAAAATAAACGAGTAAATAAATTACGCAACTACCTGCATATTCAATGCTTTTTTTTTAAGTGGTGGTGTGCTTTTATCGTTTAAAAATGGCCATTTGAAATAAATGTAAGTCTCCACGAATTTATTGTACTCAATTTATTGTAAGACTAATAATTCCTCTTTTCTATCTGATGAAGTCCTAAATTTCGAAACCATTGCCTTGTTACAAAGAGATTCAAGCCCTGATATCTAGAATAACTAATAATGCATAAAATTAAGACTTATATGATTTATTACAGCCAGGACATTTTTTGTTGAAAACTCAAGGGATTTTGTTATTTTCCTCTTTTTACAATCCGTAATTTTTACATTTGAAGACATTAATATATATTTTATTTCTACTACTATTAATCTTCTTATAAATGATAGCGTAAATCAGTTCCGGGCACTACCACGCTTCTCAAAGCCACACATCCGCTATCTTGAAATAAGGTGAAAAATCTTTTTTCTTTTTTTTCTAATACTGCATAAATAAGAAGCCTAGTGGTGTAATGGTTAGCTCACCGAGCTGCCGTCCCACAGGTCCGGGTTTGAATTCCGGGCTGGGCAAGGTCGACTCAGCCTTTCATCCCTTGAGTGGGTCAATAAAATGAGGACCAAGCTTGCTTGGGGTCAAACACTGGGGGCTTTGCGTTAGGCTGACCACCTGGCCGAGGCATATGCATCCGCACTAAATAAATGTTACATCGTTAGAAAGAGTGTCATAGACTGAGACATTTCATCAACCTGAATACTTCGCTTTAACAGTTTACGAAATGTGTCAGCATCTAAACATCTTCCGAAAAACATGAACAAATGCCATTTTATCATTCCTTTTCGAGATTTTATTCATTGATGAAATATACATCTGGGTATTTCACTTTATACGAACTCCGAGTAATTGTCAATAACTTTCGGAAACATGGAAATTTTCACAGTCTTCTCCATGTTGCTAAAGGGACTACATGATTTAAATTTTCCATGCTACTTTTAAATGGAAAAATTTTTAATGCACGTAAAACTATAAGTTCATGATCAAATAAAAGAGAATTGTAAGCTTATATTAATTAAGTCCATAAGTTGTAACAAACGTCGGATCTAAGGATCCTTTCGTTTGTAATTTTTAAACAATGGTAAATGGTCTAATTCCTAGCAAATCAGAATCACATTGTTTTTAAATAGCCAAAATTGGCAAGTTAATGCGAACAATTCCACAGTTTTGGCTTAAGTTCGGAGACTAAATTTAACCATCATTTTCAAAAATAAAATGCTTTACATTTTACTAGAGTATGAGAGAATTAGCGGAGAACTTTCAGAAGACTAATAAGTAGGACTTTGAAAAATTTACTACGCTTTCTATTTTGAAGAACATTTTTAGGAAAGTTTTACACAACATGAAATACGGATATCATTTGTAACAGTGTGTATAGAACGGCTAGTGAAGAGACATCATAAAAATTTCCTAAAATTTTCCTCCTAAAAATAAATTAAGTATTCCCAAATATAGTACCCAAAGTCCCAAATACAGCAGATTCAAGACTAAAAGTAGGGAAGCGGATTATGTTTCTTAAAAGAAAACGATCTTAATTTTTTAGAAGGTTGCATTAGACATATCTGTGTATTTGTTTATAAAAGTGTAGAATACATTTCTTAAAGGAGCATTCGGACTCTTTAATATAAGTTGCTTTTAAAAGCTTTCAAGTGCTGTGGAGGAGTGTATTTTTTTAAGGACATTCTTTAGGGTAATACCATTGTGACTAATACAACATTAGTAGCTGAAAATGAAAATGTTTTCAATGATTTATTAATTTAAATAAATTTTAGATAACTTTTTCCAGCTTTACAGTAATGTATAATAAGATAATAATGATATAATAGTTTAATTTTGAATTTTAGTGTGACTGGCGTAACATTTCTAATGTGACTAGCATCACATTTTATTTGCCACGAGTTAAGTTAATCACAGCTCAATATTAAAAAAAATCTCAAACTATAAAAAAATTGTTTTCCACCGCTTTCTTATAAGCTCGCTTTTGAGTCTGTTTGTTGGTTTAAATTTTGCAATCGATTTTAAACTAACTTCCAGGAGAACTAAAGCTGAAACTTTTAAAACTTGGGTTTCTGTCCGTCTGCTTGTCTGTCAAGGCGTTTCATACTTTTTAGTCCATTTTAAAAACTGTGTTAGATCAAAAACATTTTTTTAAATAATTATTTCATAATCATTTATGATTATATCATGTAGGTGCGTGTAGGACCAACTGAGAGCAAGAACATTTGAAATCGGTTTTAAGGATCTGAAGCAGGGACGTAGCCAGGTTTGGTGGACATATTGGATATACCCCCCCCCCCCCCGCGGATCAGTCAGCAAAAACGTTATGTCATGCATAAATTCTGTTTACTTATCCACGATTTATTTCATGTTCCAGAACTACGGGGAAAATTTTCTTGGCTACGCCCTTGCTATCATGCATAGTACAACGCTGAAAAACTTAGATTAACTCCATTTGTAAATAATCAGTAATCATGGCTCTTTCCAAGCTGTACTACCCACCGTAATAAATGAAAGAAGGGCGCCCTTTATAAAATTTTCTAAACAACTTTTTCAACATGGAATCATGTAGCAAAAGGAAGTTTAACACATCCGGCTAAATTTTCGAGTTTTGAGAGCTTTTTCTTAACTTTCGCAGCTGATACATTTTTTTCGTTTATTACAGTGTATAAGCATAGCTTGTAAAAAGAGATTCTAAAAATTTTGACATGCACAAGATGGCTTAATTTATTCGTATTTATGTACCAAAATCACCAAATTTTCGATTTTTAAGAACTTTTTCTGAAAGTTTCGCAGCTGATACAAGCTTGTCGTATATTACAGTGCATAGCACGGCACAGCTTGTAAACAGACATTCTAAAAATTTTGACATGCATGAGATGATAATTATTCTTATTCAAGCACCCAAAATCACATGATTCCTTTTCGAAATACACTGTCAAGCAGTGGCGCACCCAGGATTTTAGTTTAGGGGGGGCTGGGCGACATGCAAATACTGCTGAACTCGGTTATAGTGACCTCGATTAGTTACAACTCCTCATAACGTCTACATATTCGGTACCACTTGACTGTCCCATAGAAAACAAGCCCACAAGCAATGTAACTTGGTATGGAGTCATAAATAATTATCTGCTCTTTTCAGTGACGTTGTACCCGAGATTAGCAGTGTTTCGTAAACTAACTGTAAGCATTTATTTAAAAACTTTTTAAATAAATGTCTTTTTTGGTTAGAAATAACTGGAAGACAATTAAAAAAAGAAAGAAAGAAATAATTCATTAGCGACAATTTTCATTTTTTAAAGCTTTTCACTTCTAACTTTCTACCTTTAGGGGGGTCTTCAGCCCCCATAGCCCCCTCCGTGGGTGCGCCTATGCCGTCAAGTATTTTCTTTCGAGTACATTGTACGAGTAAGGATTGTAATCTGAGTATATTCTATCTGTGTATTTACAATCGAGACCGTATCTCCAATCGCGTGCTTTGTCAGCCTTGCACAATTTTTCTCGTTCGGAAGCGGAAGGAACTGCACAAAAATAAAATGTAAATATCCGTGCAATTTTTCATCGAATGTCGAATACATATCGACCTAGTTCATACAGACCTCCCCTAACAAAAATCTGGGATACTGACTGGGTGCAGCCTTCCACCAGAAAGACCGGGCACTTTCCGTTTACACATGATTAACTATCTAGGAGGGTTCTTCGGTCTCTTTTCCTGCATGTTCTCCGCATCCGACAACCGTATCTGTAAAAGTTTTCGTGTGAGAAGCACCCAGAAAGAAAAGGGGGGGGGGGGGTTCCAACATTCACACATTCAGCTCCATATCCCCCCCCCAGGAAAAGTAAACACGTGACGTATATAGTAGAGCATTAGATGTACCGGGACGTTTTTTAAATTGCAAGCAAACCGTGCCTAAATATTGGATTCATATTTGTTTACATTTTAATGTAAGAATTTTATAGACAGGAATGGACGCGAGATTGAGAATAGGCCTGTCTCCTCGCACAAAATCCCCATATATTAATGATAAAAACATCTATCTCTTCTTGTGTAAAATCTGAAAAACTCTGTCTCGTCTCGTCTCACAAAATACCTATATACAAATGAGGTCTAATAATGTCTGATATTGTCTGTAATAAGGATGGATACGAGACGGAAAATAGACCTGTCACTCAAAATCCCCTATACATAAAAATGTCTATCTCTTCTTGCATAAAATATAAAATTCTCTGTCTCGTAAAATTCCTATATACTAATGAGGTCTAATAATGTCTAGTAATGCCTGTAATACCCTAATAGCACAACCGTCGCCTGTGACTGAAATGCGACCACACAGTACTGTCACAATAGAGTTACAAACAGTCGCTGCGACTCCGCAGCAAAGTCACGCCAGAGTCCCTATGTCCTCTCGCTGTGTATTCACATTGCAACCCTTCCGAGAAGTCGCATTGGGACAGTTTCGGGGAAAAAGAGTTACCCAGAACATACACTAGATGGCAGCACCAAACTCTCAGGTAAGGAAACGCTGAGATCCGGTATCGAACTCTCGACACAGTGGTTCGTAGGCCAGCATCTTACCTCAACGCTGTGATTACGTTGCTTAGATTGCTTTAAAAGTAAACTGATTGCTGCAAAAGCTAGTTCTGGCATGGCTTCTTTTGGAAATTTCATTTTTTTTTTTCTGGAGTATTTTATAAATGGAGGGAAAATACCATAATTAATAAATATAAATTAAAAATCTTGGAAATCTTTCTTTTTCCACATAAATTATTTTCAGGAGATAATGTGCTGTTTTATTTAAGTATTCATCCGAAAAAACTAAATAAATTTGTAATGTGCGACATGTGGGTTTGATATATATTAAGGTATGAGGGATAAGATTTATATTTTTGCTATATTTTGCCTAAAAGGGATTTCATATAAAAATAGATAAAACTAATGGGAAAAGCATGCATTATATAAAATAAATGAAGTATTTTTGACTTAGACCCATAGTTTTACCTCAAATTTTTCCTAGTGGAACTTTCAAGCGTACCAGGGACGTATTTAACCCATTAAGCGCCAAAGTTCCCGTTACGGAAACATCTATTATATATTTTTGTTTCTTAAAATATTTTAACGCAATTTACGGAATACACATTTTATATAAACATTTGCACTATATAGCACACCCTATAGTGTAAATGTTTATATAAAATGTGTATTTCGTAAATTGCGTTAAAATATTTTAATAAAAAAATGATATAATAGATGTTCCCGTATCGGGAGCTTTGGCACTTAATGAGACGCCAAAGATTTTAAAGGAGGGGGGTGGGCCCCATCTGAAAACTTAAAGCAGTTATTAAAAAACAGCAATTTTGAGACATTTGTATTTACTCTAGTAACAATAAGGTTTAAAATAGCGGATAGACCCCCCCATCCGAAATTTAAACCTACATACGCTATCGAAACAATATGCCATGGGGATATGAAAGAAATTCTTAATTTTACTCACAGATACTTAGTTTTCACCATTGTGATTAGAACTCTCAACTCTAATATTTTTAAGAATAATATTTTTTTTATAAATAATAGTGTCTTGTTTAAACGGAATGATTTAAAAATTAATAAATTAAACTAAATTCCATTACTACATAACTGCGAGATTTTATTGAATTACTATTTTCGGATTTATTTATTAAATGTTTCACGAAAGAAATTGCCACAAAATATTAGAAAAAATGGGTCTGCTTCCAAAGTTGCAAAAGCGGCCAGTGTGACGTCATTTTGAAGTCCAAAAAAATCAGTAGTCACAAAACAGTCACATAGTGACTTCACAGTGGAGTCACTGAGCGACCGATCACATACTAGTCACATGGTGACTTCACGGCGACGTCACCTGATGACTGGTCACAAATAAACTTCACAGTGACCATACAGTAGTCACATCACTCATAAGTCACAATGTGACTAGTTTGTGACAGTCCTGTGACAATTGTGACCCTCTGTGACGTCACAGCGACTCTTTTGTGACCATCTGTGCTATCAGGGTAGGGATGTATGCGAGACAGAAAATAGGCCTGCCACTCAAAATCCCCTATACATAAAAATGTCTATCTCTTCTTGCATAAAATATAAAATTCTCTGTCTCGTCTCGTCTCGCAAAATTCCTATATACTAATGAGGTCTAGTAATGTCTAGTAATGTCTGTAATAGGGATGGATGCGAGACAGAAAATAGGCATGTCACTCAAAATCCCCTATACATAAAAATGTCTATCTCTTCTTGCATAAAATATAAAATTCTCTGTCTCGTCTCGTCTCGCAAAATTCCTATATACTAATGAGGTCTAATAATGTCTAGTAATGTCTGTAATAGGGATGTATGCGAGACAGAAAATAAGCCTGCCACTCAAAATCCGCTATACATAAAAATGTCTATCTCTTCTTGCATAAAATATAAAATTCTCTGTCTCGTCTCGTCTCGCAAAATTCCTATATACTAATGAGGTCTAGTAATGACTAGTAATGTCTGTAATAGGGATGGATGCGAGACAGAAAATAGGCCTGTCACTCAAAATCCCCTATACATAAAAATGTCTATCTCTTCTTGCATAAAATATAAAATTCTCTGTCTCGTCTCGTCTCGCAAAATTCCTATATACTAATGAGGTCTAATAATGTCTAGTAATGTCTGTAATAGGAATGGATGCGAGACAGTAAATAGGCCTGTTATGCAAAATCCCCTATATCATAAAAATGTTTATCTCTTCTCACTTAAAATATGAAAATAATTTGCGTCTCGTCTCGTCTCGTCTCGCAAAATCCCTATATATTAATACGGTCTAATAATTTCTAGTAATGTCTGTAATACGGATGGATGCGAGACGGATAATAGGCCTGTCACGCAAATTCCCCATATATCAATCATAAAAATGTCTATATCTTCTCGCATAAAATATCAAAATCTCTGTCTAGTATCGTATCGCATCCATCCCCAAGTACGATTTTATTTATTTATTTTTCAAGAAAAATGTGTGGAAAAAGCAGAGCATGGCCGTCTATGCTCTTTGGAGTACGAATTTCAAAGTGTCCTGAAATTGATTTTTAAGTATTTTCAGAGTTTTATTTTACAGTAAACCTTTTATACAGGTCTCCTTCTTTCCTTTGAGATTGAGAGATATGTGAAAATAAAATTTCATCTCCCTGCCTCCCCCATTCGTTACAAATGTTGGACGCTGCTATCCAAGGTAGCGCCTATGTTAATAAACTCACATACTTGTCAAATTTGGCATTATTACTTTCAATAGTTTTGGGCTAGGCTAAATATTGGCATACGAAAAAGCGACATTACTATTCCTGTTCCCCTAATATGTCAAACCCACTTAATGAAGTACCAACCGACAAGCCGTCCACCATCGCTGGACCGTGCAAATTCGCTTAAAAAAATTGCCGACCAGTAAGGTAGACTTCGTGCCTCTGTTAACTGTGTCAGTCTAACGACTGCGTCTATGTTGAACCCAATATCTTAAGAAAACAGAAAGAATTTCTAAAAATCATAGACGTAGTCGTTAGACTGACACAGTTAACAGAGGCACGAAGTCTACCTTTCTGGTCGGCAATTTTTTTAAGCGAATTTACACATGCCAAGCTGGCAAGCGATGCTGGACAGCTTGCCGGCTAGTGATTATAGATTTACGACAAAAATAATATAAGCGAACCCAAATTAATCTAAATAAAAGCTGTGATCCAACAACGTTGAAATCAAAATCCATTAAAATAAGTTTTCACAAAAACATTACCTTTAAACACCATTAACGTTTAAAAACAGTGCGGTTTTTCAAATGAAGAGATCAATGGCAACTTTTTAAGAAGTTAAGAAGAACTTCCCACAACAATGAATTCAAAATTAAACAAGCTCTTATGGATCTACGATAAAAACAAAACAAATGTCCCAAAATAATCTAAATAAAAGTTATGATGGAACAATTTGGAATCAAAATCCATCCGGTTAAACGAATTCGAAATTAAACAAACTCTTGTGACAAAAACATTTATCACCAAAACATTCTAAAACACTTCAAAATTAAACAGATGCTTATGGATTTATAACAAAAATAAAACAAATGCCCCAAAACAATCGAATTAAAAGTTACGATCCAACAAAGTTGAAATCAAAATCCAACCGGTTAAACGAACTCAAAACAAACTCTTAGAACAAAAACAAAATAAATATCACCAAAACAATCTGAAACGCTTAAATAAGCACTTTTAAACGTTTACTCAAATGTCACGCCGTTAACATATAAAAACAATCCGGTGAGAGCAATGAAAAAAAAAAAAAAACATGATTTTCAAAACAAGAACAATATACGTTTACGTTCTTATCTCAAAGAGTGTTGCCAGTTTCTAAAAAAGAATTCTTACAAATATGTGTTTAAGTGTTATGCAAACAAAATTTTACACATTCTGGATAAATTTGCCCAAAATCTATCAAAATGTTTCAGTTAAATAGAACTTAAATAAAACTGTCCTTGCATTGCTTGTCGTACAAAAGGAATATTTTCGCCAGTCTCTATGTTGTCATCTAATCGATCTGCGCGAGAGATTATGTTCCGTGATTTTTTTTTTCAAAGAATCAAGGAATGAATCGTGTCGCTTCTGTTTATATTTTGTACTTTTTCAAGGCGTGATATCTCGCTAGATACTTAGAGTTGAAAGTAGCTGCAAGTTTTAAAAAAAGGGTTAATTTTTTAGAGATCTTTCGAACTGTATAAAAAATTTTGCTTTAGTTAGAGATAAAAATGTCGTTTTTATCAAAATTTCAACATGGCCACAGATGCACTGAGAGCATTGTGCACACGGTCGATCCCAGAAATGTGGCGGACAGAGCTTTTATTATTTAGATTGCTTAAGGAAATATCCCGTTTGTCGTAATAAATTTTCAGTGTACCAATCTCAAGTGAACTCTGGATATGATCCTGAATAATGGACTATCCCGCTTATTAGAAAAACTTTTCGTGGCGAATTGGCTATTCCATTAAACGGGCTTGACTGTATAATATACGAAGAAGAGGAAACTTGGCAATAAGTGCAATGTATAAGCCATCGTTTAAGTTTTAAATATCTCTCAAGTGTTCAATGAGTTAATTTGTCACTTTCTTGTAAACGCGTGCAATCAGAAAGCAGGAACGATAAATCATGACTAAAGCACAGAATATGAGCACTTTTAATAAAAAATAAACTCCACGGTGCACTTGTGAAATGTCTTATTATTGGTATATTTATACAACTATTATATCGCAAATAAGTATTTGGGGTTGGTTATTAGAACCCTTATCTGTGCTATTTCGCTGAAATTACAAGCTAGTCTGATTTTTTTTTTTTTTTTTACTATAAATCCATGAAAAATGAACAGATGCACTGAGTATCTATAGCAAACAGATAACTGCTTGAAGAATATAAGTTCCAGCACACCTTCCATAGCTTAGGAAGGTGTATTGTTTGTGTACGAACGCACACACGCTACGGCTTGTGATGTGACATTCTTATTTTTTTTCTTCGAAGAGTCCTTGACATAACTCGTTTATTTATTTTATTTTTTTAATCTTGATCATGCGTCACATGACTTTTTTCGGCTTTTAAGACTGTTTCTTTTAAAAGGCGATAAGTGTCACATGACTTTTGAAGATCCGCTGAAAAAATTAGTTACGTTAAACACTCAAAAAGAAAACTAATAATGCTTCGACACCAAATACGCTAAACAGTGTATCATAGTAGAAATAAGCCTATACATACTGTGCAACTTTCAGAAAAAAAATATTTAAGCATAAAAATCGCCTTCAGAAAAGGTGTTGTCGAAGTGTTAGATATTTTAAGGAAACATTGCAAAATATCGTACGTTTAAGATTTTTTCCTGAATGTTTCCTAGCTGTTGCAGGTTCGCTGTTTGTAATCGTGCACAGTACAGCTTGTAAAGGGACATCAATATATTTTTCCACCAAGTCTCTACCGTTATTGGATTCTTAAAAGAAAATGTTCAAATGTTATAAGAGTTCTTGAAAAGAACAACCTTACAGAACAAATACAGTGAAACCCTTATTTAATGTCTTTCAAGGGACAGAGAAGGTGCCACGTTACATAGGGAAAATGCTAATTCGGGGTAGGAGAAAAATGAAGGGTTGGCAGTGAATTAAAGTGTAATTTATTTTGCATACCATTCATTTATATTCCTCTGCAATAATGTAGACTTTAGTTTTCAGAATTATTTTTTAAAGGAATCGGTTATTTACTTTCTTGTTTTTATTATCTGTATCTCAAAATTCACTTTCAATACATATGACTTTTTTTTTTTAATTTCTTGATTTCAAAGCTTGAAAGAAACGCTTTCATTACTTTCACAGCTAAAAACCACTTGAATCGACGAAGGAATAACAAGTCCTTACCTGCTGCCGTTTCGTGAGCTATCTGATTCCGAAAAAAAGGGTTAAATGTGGGAAATACAACGTTATTACCGGTGTTTTTCAACATTATAATCATAGAAAATATTTGGAACCAGTGGGAAACGATGTTATAGGCTGGATAACGTTAAATGCGGGTAACGCTAAATCGGGGTTTTACTGTATTGCCCAAACTAGAAGACAGGTGCAACATTACCACTGTGGAGAGTATTAAAAAAAAAAAAAAAAAAAAAAAAAACTCCGCATTTCATCATCCTGACAGAACAATCCAAATGATCCCATATCATCCCTCACACCTCTACCCGGTCTTAATCACACTCTTCTTTTCTACATTAATCGAGGGGAATAGACTCTACCGTGTGGTGATTGATATCGTGAATCAGCCAGCTCAGATTTCGAACGGATCCGCTAATTGAAAAACTGATCGTCAGGATCATCCCCATCTTTTGCTCAGAGGTTTTTAGGAAGGGTGGGGGGAGGGGGGATATATTAATAATCTTCCGCGAGGGGCGATGCTGCATAATCCCCGTATCCCCCCCCCTCCCATCTCCTTCACCCTACACACACAGCATCCATTCACCACCGTGGGTGATATCTGTGGATAAAATAGTTGGTAATTATCAAATCGTCGCACAGTCTTCAACCCCCCCCCCTTCTTCCGATATGTGATTAAAATTATGTAAAGGCACGTAGTGCCATCTGCCGGCAATTGCATTGCACCAGGTGGCAGCCAATAAATAGCAATCCACCCCCCCACCCCCCTATTGCCGGGCATTAACCGTTTATAGGCATTGGCCACTACTAGGCCAAAAGTGCAGGTCACTTTATTATGGAGGCACCTAATAGGTGGGCCAGCGTTGCTTCCCATAAAGGGGCAGATGAAATGACACCCGAGCCCATGCCAGGAATCGATCCCGGACCTGTGGTGAGGTAGAATTGTTTTCTAGCCATTGCACAGCTCAAGTGGCATGAATAGTAGCAACTGTTCTAATCTAGTTTTTTTCACTGCACCACTCCTCGGAGTATAGTGGAATTTGTTTTATCGGGGATACAACCACATTCTCTATTTTTGCTTAGAACCAACTGGCTGAGACTTCTACCTGGTGATTGCAGGTTGTCCCTTATTTTACTTTAAAACTTCAAGTTTTGTTTTGTTTTTAACGCATACCTTCAAATCTTTCGTTTTATGTTGAAACACTAGGACATAAAATTTCTTGCAATTTGGACTGTATTAACCTGTACCGAATAGTATCGGAACGTGTATCCTTAAGATAGCTTGTGTCGGTGTTCTGTTGCCAAAAGAAATTTATGAAATACATTACGCATACCCTCTAAATTTATTCTATTTTTACCCCCAAAGACTCATCAGATAAATATCAGCTCTCCAGTATAATGTTAACCCGTGTCGAATTGATGACAAAATACGGTTATGCGTTAGGTTCAAACGCGGAATGCGAAATGGAAATTTCGTTGATATTTACAAAAATAAATTAATTGTGTGATGCGTTTACCAATATATACGTTGGCCAATCTGTAAGATCTTAAATATTGAAAATGTATTACTTGTCATACTTAAGGCCGTGAATGATTGTTTTGGACAAACTGATGTGTGACGTGTCCAAGCGATGTGCCACTTTATTGGTGTGCTAAATGTTGTGTCGCTAACTTGTCTTTGTGATTGGCACCAAGTACATTTTATTTATGTATGTTACCATTATGCCACTTAATGAAAAACAAATAACAGGTATATTTTGATTAATGCAATTAATCAATCCTTCTAATATGCCGTACATTTTAAGTGAGCACTAATCAAACTTGAACGTTACCGAATTGGTCACAAAAAAGGATGTACAAATCAACCGCATAACTCCTGTGTGTAATCCAAGGGAGGTATCATGAAAGGCTTGTATAATATTAGACTGCTCTTGAGAGAAATCGAAGGGGAATCGAAGGCGAACAGAACTAACCTGATGCAGTCTATAGAGGGTGCCATTCAGATCCTTTCGAATATTTTAGCGTGCTAAAGGTTTCCAATACTTTTTTTTAGAAATGAAAGACAAAATTCTACAATAGCTCCAAACAGCGATAATTGTCGGTTTCACCGATGCGAAGGAATTCCATATCCTTAGAACAGTTTTATTAATTAAAAATGTGAGCTAAACTTAGCAGAGATTAAATATTTTCTATGATTAGAAGTGTACTAACACTCACTCACACACATTATACGCATAATGCGAATTCAGAAGCGGCATTTTCAGTTTTCTCTTTCCTAGAAATTACTTCGGAGCTTAATTAAACTCTCAGAGGCTTTATTTTCATGTGTTTTTGCAAAACGTTTTTGGTTCCATCAATCTTTCATTCCGCTGTCAAATAAGAAGCAAAATTACATTCGAACTTCGTTAAGATTCAAATTACCACAGCAAACTCACATCATAAGCACTTTTGAATTCATTTACTCTTGCTCCACGCTTACACGGGATTCCACATAGCCCGTTAATGTCTACCGCCACAATCCCCAGACTAACACAAAAACACTCTTTTATCTGCAAATTATCGAGCACACACAACACCATCCACCTACAAGACAGGGGGAAACTGCGAGATTTGAAACCAAACGCAGCTAAAACTGAAACGTTCATCTTTTTAAGCTTTCAACCTTCAAGATGCAATCAGCTAGATTAATGATGATAGTAAACAATAGTTCTATACTAATTTTTCTCTGCAAACACACGCGTAATCTTTCTTGGAATGCTAATCATCATCGCGCCATTTTTTTCCCACTCTCTCCGCCACCAAAACCTTCTTAATTTCATTTCCGTAGTAATGGAAAACCAAGAACCGATTCCCATTGTGAATTAATCACCATCGGCTAGTTTCCACACACACACACATATATATGTATGCCCGACGGAAACCCAATTACTCCGCAAGAGGTGAAAAATTTTATCCTATCGGTATTTCGCTAGAAAAGAGGGTATTCCTGAAATGAATAACCCAACTTTGAAGAAATGCAGAAGAATTAGAGAGGCCTTACAAAATCCAATATGTGCCAGACTTTCTCATTCCCACAATTTCTATTGTTCCAGGACAGGTATTTGTTCCATAACACTGGGGGTGGAGAGTAACCGTACCTACCCCCTTTTCGAATACTTTATTAATTCTCCAGTTTCTCTCTCTCTCTCTCGCTCTGACTGATGAGATCGGGGGGAGGGGGTGTACAAGAGCAGCAGCAAAACGAAATGTTTGGGAGCATGAATGATGACCGAAATCATACAGATGCAGGTTTGGTCTGGAATCGATATTTTACTGATCCTCGCTCATTAGCTGAGGATTTCTGACAAGGTTTGAGCGTCTGTGATAGGCTATGCACGGCCGAGAGGGTCAGATATAATGTACAACAGTGGTCACACACACACACACACACCAAAAAAAAAAAATAATAATGATAGGCTCAACACCATTTATGCGTCATTCTCTTAAAAATGTTGCAATTTCACCATTCAATGTGCCGGGGGAAAAAAAATATCTACAACTTTTACTTATTATTAGCCAGAAAACTAACATAAGTTCTAACAAAATGTGTCAAAATTCATACTCTATTCTCATTGTGACTGACTTTTTTTTTCCGAATAGAAAGGATGAAAAATGTCCATTCGCTGTTTCCATACATTAAATAAAAAATAATAATAAATAAATAAATGAAGATAAAATAATCATTCTAATTCTTATACACATTATTTGGCAGGCAACAAGTATCATAAATGTCCCATAATATTTAAATAAATACTTTTCTTCAAATTATTTATTGTGTCCACTCTGTCACGTCCAATGAAAACAGAACATTTTTCCTTGAAAAAAAAAAAAAAAAAAGATTATAGTTTTACAAATGTAAATTTATTGCGTTCCTAGTTACTAGATTTTAACAATGTATGCACGCTTTAAGTATTCCAAAATGAAAGTTAAAACGTAATTTAAATTAAACTCTTGGTAACAGAGTGCACGAGTAACTGTTCATTTGGTGTTTACTCACTTAAGCACGCTCTTGATGTTTTAGTTATGTATCGACAACTTTAAATTGTTGATTTTAAAGATAGGAGATTTGTTACGATTATATGGATTCAAGCACAAGATACAGTGTTAATAAATATTTCGTGAATATTAAATTAAAAGGGTTTGTTGTATTCATAATTTTTCCAACGGACGCCTTACAACTAACTGAACGATACGCGAATCTACGTGAATATATCCCGCGATAGTTTAAACACAAGAAACTAGCCTGAAGTTCTTTTTTCCCTATGACGTTTGGTTTTGCGCAAAATAAAGGGCTTTTCTATTGTCGTTCCGAAAGAGAGTTTTGAAGTATTAAAAAGATGCTGTTGCCAAAAGAGAAGTTTAATTTCTCTTATTTAAATTACCTAATTTATATTGCATTTTGTATTTTTTTTTAGGAAAATTTCCAAAAATCTTAAACAAAGTTCGAAACATATTAAAAATTTCAAATCTGTATATAATCTGAATAAAACTTTAAACTTATGTCTTAAAATGCGAATTTTCTTAAAATAATAATTATAAATCGAAAATTAAAACAATTTACGCAATTTAAGCATCTAAAAAACATTTTTATCCGCTATTCTCATCAATAGACATCGGGACTGTATTTAATTTAATTTTGGCTTATTCATGAATGTATTTCGTGTACAAAGAGTTTTGCATCTCAATAACTGAAAAAAAAAAAATAATCGAAATTGTATAGCATCTTTTGCACTAAGCAGAAACTTAATTTTTTTAGAAAACTATATTTGCTAAACGAAACCTTGAGATTATTTTCTTTTAAAATCAAAAGAGCACATTAAGTAAATAAACAAGCATTAACTTTTTGCTAGCTACCGCAGCAGTTTTAAGTTAAAATATATTAAAATAATAGTACCTAAAAAGAAATTTATAACTATATTATGATTTTAACTTTATAATCTTTAAACTCTAAGAACCATGTTAACCCTTTGAGGCGCAACCCTTTCCCAATGCGGAAAAAAGGGCAGCCGTTGCCACCGCTCGACTTAACTACGAGCAAGATGGCGGACGATCGGAACGTTCATCGCTTGTCACAGATGTAGAGACACATTTTTGACGCAGTTGGCACGCGATGAACGTTCCGATCGTCCGCCATCTTGTTGGTAGTTAAGTCGAGCAATGGCAACGGCTGCCCCTTTTTCAGCATTATGCAATCTGTCCAGCTGTTCTCGCATTCTTCCATTTTTCATCAGATGTCCCTGCTGTTAGAAATTATCGTGACCATTTTTTTATGGGAAATGACGTGCTAAAAAGTAAAGGATTCTCGTGGAGCTATGTCACCCGCAACTATTTTTATAGAAATCACATCTATTCTTCGTGACTGGCAACAGTCAAAACGTCAGAGTCTGGTATTCCCAGAGCGGGAACACTGCGCGTTAAAGGGTTGAACGCAACTTTATAATTCTGCGAAATAAATTTTTCGCTAGTTTCAGAAGTCAAAGTTATACATACACTCAATACAATCACTTCCAACCAAATTAAACATTGATCTAAAACGGAAGTTATCCTCATTTATAACAGTTATTAGTATGAATGAATAACCTCTCACTATAAGGGGGAGTGTCGGGGACTTCCAGCATACTGATTCATAACTGAAAATAATAACCTGCATAAATTTATCGACTTTTTTCATTTCCTATCGCTTCAGAAAGGCCTTTAAAAATTCGGCAACAGATGTTATTTAAATAATTATCCACAATGAGTCTTCACCACATCTGTAGTGGGAGCATAGTAGGCATCCTGTCTATCGCCTGCACACAGATACACCAGAAATTCGATATTTCACAAAAGATGGATTTCAAAA